>OX422220.1:169227239-169827239 GCA_949130495.1 Sambucus nigra | reverse complement strand
TGCCATCTATGCCAAGCGTTGAGACAAATGCCAAAGATTTGCTATCATTCATAGAACACCTGGAGCTATGCTCACGTCGATCACATCCCCATGGCCCTTTGTCACGTGAGAAGTTGACCTGGTCGGCCCCTTGCTGAAGACTAAAGGAAGGTTCAACTACTTGGTCGTTGTTATAGATTACTTCACCAAGTGGGTGGAAGCTGAAGCTTTGGTAGACATGCCCTGTGAGAAGGTCTTCAAGTTTATATGGAAGAACATCATATGCCGATATGGTATGCTGTATGTGTTCATCACTGGTCATGGAACACAATTTGACAACCAGAAATTTGAAGATTAATGTATCTGATCCTAAATCCAAAAGTTGCATTCCACCCTCAATGCAACGGACAAACAGAGGTAACGAATAAAATTCTGCTTGACGGAATGAATAAGAGGTTGGATGATGTCAAGGGAAACTGGATCAATGAATTGCAAAGCGTACTTTGGGCCTATAGGACCACTCCGAGGACAGCCACCTGCGAGACCGCCTATATGTTAGCATTTGGGACAGTGGTCCCCATAGAGATTGGTCTGCCCAGTTATAGAGTATTTAATTTCAATTCCCTAAGGAGTGATTTCATGAGAAGATTGGAATTGGACTTAGTTGAAGAACTTAGAGAAAACGCATCGCTGCGCGTGGCAGCATACTATTAACGAACTACCCGGTTTTACAACAGGAGAGTCAAATCGAGCAACCTCAAAGAAGGAGATTACGTGTTGAAGAAGGTACTCCAGAAAGGCAACAAATTAGAACCAAATTGGCATGGTTCATACCGTATTTCTGCAGTCGTCCGACCAGGCACTTATCGACTTGAAACCTTGGAAAGAGAGTAGTTCAAAAACCGTTGGAATGCCGAGCATCTAAGAAAATATTATTAGTAATCCAATGAAATGTAATCCCTTTCTATTTCGTGTAACTCGTTTTCAGTTTTCAATAAAGAACAAGTTTCATAAAAAGTTGGTTTCCTTTTCATAGTTTATTTTTCATTTTTTTCGGGAGAGGGAGATGTACAATCTCAAATAACAAGGAAAAACTAGTCACTACTAGTCCTAAAAAGTCAAATAAAAACTTCATGTATGGCTTCGTCTTTGGAAAAGCCACAAACGAGAAGTTCCAAACACAAAACTTCATGTATGATTCCTCAGTGTCAAGAACAAGAAGTTTTACCAGACCGAACTAAGGAAAATTCCTAAAATATTTGGTCACCAAGCACTTGGTCAACATGACAAGATCCGTTTGAGCGACCACAAACAAAAGCATGTTCAGGACGACATGAGTTCGTCCAAACTAGTAACCAGTAAGGCATATTAGTCGGCTTAATGTCGACAACATAATCGTAAGATTAAACTGCTGGTAGGCCACAACCACACAATAAAGCAGTCAAAGATTTTTATATTTCAAATCTCTTCGCATCATTACAAGGGAAGATTCAGCAATAAAGAATATAAACTACTTAATCAGTTTGACGCTTTCTCAGAGCCTTCTTTATCCCAACAGGAGGAATGTCTAGTGCGGAAGGAAGAATTGTTTATCTCAAGTCCCTAAGCCTAGACTGATTGCTAGAACTAGCTTTATACACCAAATGCAAGGGCCGACTAAGGACATCATCCTTATGCCCAGGATATTTTTTTTATCAAACTAGTAAGGATCGTGTTAGTCGGGATCCAAGAACTGTCTAACTTGAAAGGAGTGGGCTGGTCCAAAAATCCGAGGTCATGCCAGTACTAGAGAATCTTCCTTCGGCACCTTCATCACAATAAGGGCATTTATTTAGCCCCATTTGTAACCTTCTCTACGGGCTTGCTCAAGTTCTTCGCCCAAGTGTGCCAATGCCTCATCATAACCATTCATCCATAAGGTGTGAGGCTGTTTGTGAAAATGATAAGTGAGGCTATCAATTTTCTCATTTAACCTTTTGATGGTAGCCAAACGTTTCTTGATAAGGTTTGCTTGGTCGGTTAATGTCTTTTTAGTTCTCTGCTCTTCTGTTGACGGACAAGCAATGCTGAGAAGATTGGCCTCTCTTTGATTTCTTCAATTTCTTTCATTTCTCTAACTCCTCCATTAGCCGAGCATTTTCTTACTCCAAGAATGATGCTTCTTCACTTTGATCAGCAGTGGCCGCCTTCTTAATACCCTCTAATTCATCCCTCTTTATTCTCCTGTTCTAAGAGACTAGCTACCTCCCGAGCTCTCTTCACATCAGACTGCATCACAAACTCTTTCTTGGAATATGTCGAGGACAATTCTTGCAGCGTCGTATCAAATCCACTGTTGTTCCAAAGAATAGCAAACTTTTTCTCATAATCTGCTGACAAGCTGACGACTACATCCTTGTGATCTTGCTAGAGCTAAAGAATCATTTCATGGTAAGAGGCGTGGTCGCCACGGCCTGCTGGAATAACATACGCATGTGTAGCCTGGTTGGAAACATCTAGGTCGAGCACCTCCTCCATCTCTTCTTTATCAATCTTTTCATGGCCAACCCCAAATAGTTGGCTACTCCTTCGTAAAAGTTCACTTTCAACTGCAACCAAGTTAACCATCCTGGAGTTAAACTGAAATGAATAGGACATTACATAAATAAGGAAAGAAAAAAGGTGCTCAAAAGTAAACAACAACATGACTGGAAAAGAAGGAATTTTATTAAAGCTGTGAAAGTATTACAAGCAAAGAAATTGATTGTGACACCCCGCCTAATTAAATACCGGGCGATCACTCCTTTATTAAATTAAAACCAAGGTGGACAGTTGGTTCATTCTTAGCATCACTGTCGTAAAAATACTTTTCCAATTTAAACACCCTAAATAATTAAGCTAAGTGTCAAAACCATTTTCATACATACTTTCCAAATTTTATTTAAAGAAAAATCATTTATTTTATTAACAACATTCAACAATAAGTAAGAATCACACCACATTAAATTCTGCAACATAATCCAATTAATTTAATACATTCGTCAATCGAATGTCAACATACGAAATCTAAAGTCACACATCCAAACTGAATAAGTCCCCATAGTAACAATACTGGAAATAACTGAAATACAAATGTCCAATAACAACGGAATAATGGAAAGAGCTACACATGCCCAACTAGATGAAAGTACTACGAGTGGATCCGAATGAACGAAGTCGTCTAATCAAGAGACCTGCAACTCCCACCTAAGCTGCAGCGCGTTCCTTCCAAGAGATCCTAAGCAAGACGCCCCTGTGGCTGGGCACCTGTATTACATACATATATATACAAGAGAGAGAGAGAGAGAAAGAAACGGGTCAGAGCCCGATAGTGTGTTTGATTTAAAATACGTTTAGCAAGTATTTAAATTGATACAGGCCAATGCAACAATATATTAGTGCGACACTCTCTTGAGAAATTCTCACCTCTCTTCTAATGTGCACACCTATCGCACTAACCTTCCCAACGGTTTGTATTATCATTTTATCACACTAACCTTCCCAACAATTTAGCTTATCTCAAATTACTCATAAGATTTTTAAAACCAAACAATATCATTGTTTAAAAAGATACTTCCAATTAGTAGCACAACTCTCGTTTTAGCTTCATTAATTTATAAAGTTTCCCAGTGTCATATTCTACTTTTCAAATAAGTATTTATAATTGAGTCATCAACCATGTCCTACATATCACATCACAGTAGGCAGTTCCAGATTTCAGAATTTCATATATATATTAACTACTCATAAAATATATATATCACAACAGCACCCCAAATAAAACTATGGTGCGGGCATACTCTACTATCCAATCCCCGTATCACTCATACTAAGGGAATACAGATTCGGAATCACTCTCGAACTGTATTAACACATACTCAAACAATATTGAGACAAAGTATAGGTTCCAAGTCTCGTAGGACCGTCTGAACTATCACTGCGATAGCCTGTACCAAGGATACCTATACACAAACAACATGAGGCGAAGCATAGATTCCAAGTCTCTAAGAGGAAAGCACATACCCGCATCTCTTAGGACCGTCTGAACTATCATTCCGATAGCCTGTACCAAGGATATCTATCTTCTAGGGTACAAGTCAATATCCCCCATAAAGGTCCCATCGAGATAAGACTGTCCCAGCGCGGAAACCTCAGGGATAGCAAGTAGCGTGGGCATGATTTTCACACATAGATAGTATATGCATACACAATCATATCAATCATATAACTATACTAATATTACCATATCAATAATGGGTAAATTCTCAATTCCCATAATTACGTCATTCGCATTTATTTCACATTATATAGTTATCACGTATAACCATTCACATTTTACTTTAATTTGAGGAACTTTTCCACTTACTACATAACGCTCATGGATTCTATCCTCCCAAGTATAAAATTCAGTAGGTATACACATTTGTCCCAAAGTAACTCTCTTACGTGTCTCTCTCTTTAAATCATAAATTCACCGACCCTTATGTAATTATCCCAAAATACAATCTTTGCCCGACATTAAGGGTCCCAAAATCTATTCACATGTCCTACTGGTCTTCCCTATCTCCCAAAACATTTTATTAAGGATGTCCAAGAATTATCTCACGATAAATTAAGTTTAACTCATTTAACAGGGGAAATAGGAGTCTGCCAGGAGGGGTCGATCGATCGAGGTTTAGGGCTCGATCGATCGAAGCTCTAGGCTCGATCGATCGATCAAGCAGGTATTTCGATTCCTGCAGAATTGCAGTTACGGGTTCTACCACCTATCTTCATCCAAATACATATTTTCCAAACCCAAACGTCCCAAGATTCTACTACTAACATTATAACAATATACCAGATGTTTCTAACGTAAGGCATGTACATTTCTACCATTTAAACATGGATTATCAACCCAAAATTTTATCTAATTATCAAGAACCCTAAAATTTTCTTAAACAGGTTTCTAACAAATTTTCTCCAGAATTTCCTTCTTATAATCATCAAAATTTCGTGGTTAATTTCCTCTACATGGCAAGGGTTTCCAGAATCATCATATAAACCAATACTACATGGATTTTCCTATCACAAATTTGGTTTTCTTCCATAAATTTCATCCCTAATCATTCCTAAACTAATATGGAAATTGCACCAACGAAATAAGCAAGATAAACACTTGTCTGGGATTTTCAGAGGTCTGGTTTGGTGCCGAATTCGGTATGGTTGCGTTCCCCGTCTCGCGATCTACGCGTTGGTGGTGGCGGCGGTGCAAACCGTTGAGTTTTGGGCCTTGAATTTGCCTTGAGAGCTCTCTCCTTCCTCTCCTATGGACGTCACTTGTGTTTAGAGTTTCTAACCCTAGAAGGTAACCTAGGTATCTGATATAACTCCTCTAATTTTCGTGGGTTTAATTACCCAAAAATGTAAAATGACCAAAATGCCCTCCCGGGTTACTAATTAGGCCTAAAAACGCCCCTAGACCCATACTACACCCCCGGGTACACTTTTCTGACTATCTTGACCCTTCCGGACGCGTTGGCGCACTCAAAACGACCATACGGGTTAGGGGTGGCAATTCGAGTTAGTCGTGTCATTTTCGGGTCGCGTTAATTTTTATTTGAGTATAAGTTTTGGGTACTTTTAAATCTATACCAGCTAATCGTGTCAAGTTCGGGTCATTTCGGGTTATTACCATAAACGGGTTATCGTGTCAAAAATTGCCAGCTCTAATACGGGTAACTTATAAAATATTCACTTTTATTAATCAACATTTAGTCCCGACACGACACAGGCGCGTCCCTACTTAAATTTCCAAAATTGTCATTTTATTCACACGTGACAATATTATAACAATAAATCTCATATATTACTATACTCATCCAGTAATATTCAACAAATATCAAATTTCCAATAATTACTAACTCTCGTCACGCTAGTAAATATTTAAAGCAACATTCCGGATTAAAATTAAATTAATTTATCTCAATTAAATTTAATTAATCCCATAATTTAAAAGCTATAAAAATACGGGGTATTACATACTTCCCCCCTAATAACGGAATTTCGTCCCGAAATTCGGAAAATAAGGCCTATCAGGTAGCACAATTCTGGATATCCTTTTTCGTACACAACTAACTACACATTACGGCTCAATCAATATAGCCCTTTCTTCACAGCAACATTGCTTTACATTCTCATTGGAGACACTTCACATTGTGCTCCCAACCGATAAAATTCGCATAGGTCATGCCTATACGTTATAAATTTCATTATCTCACTATCATTTGGAGGCCGCACCTCACTACATGACAAATACTCGGATTTATTCATATACAAAACTCCCATTCTGAGAAAATTATACGAACATTTGATCACTCTTGCTCGCCTAAAACAGTCGTGGAATTCTACCACATTTATCGGATGTTTTCTCGACCGATCCAAAAATTCTGATTACCTACTCTCCTATAAACATACAGAAGGAGAATAGTCGAGGTTCTTCCATAACAAAACCTTAATAAATACCTTGTACGCGACAAATAGGTACGAGTGCTTCTACAGAGCATTCTTGAAATCATCGTATCAAGATTCCAAAATCTCCTTCACGTGGCTCCACAAATCTTTAATCACCGTGCGCCCATTCTTTGGCTAAGGTGATACATCCTACTTAAAACGAAATCTTATCTCCGCTGGTTCCTGAAATCTCATAACAAAGGTGGGATTTACCAATCTCATCCTGATTCAGAAATTTATACTGCGCCGGACCATGCACTGGCGCGATCCTTCCTTTCAAAGGAAGTCTGGGGCATACTAGTTACAATTGTAAGCCAGCCCAAAGGAATATCAATTACTTCCTTCTCGGCGACTTAATTCACATGTTCGGGATAAACCCTTGATCTTGTTTTGAGGATGGCAACTCATTCAAGAACTTAACCGGCTTTACCGACCTCTTCCAAGTTCAGGAATTTTCGATAAACACAAAATTCTTTGGTTGATTCTCCTCTTTCAACCAAACCTTACCTATGGGCGGTGCATGTAGAGACTACTCACTACGTCTCGCTAAACATCGATTCTTCCCTTGAAATGTCTCACATTAAGTGACACGTAATACTTCCCTTCCTTCCTTGGAGTATGCCGAAAGTTCCGACCCGTGCTCTTCTCTCCACGAAGCGCACTTCTGGATCTCTTATACTATACTAACATCATTACTCTTTGTATGCGCAAGTCGCTCTCACATTTGACTAATAACAACTCCGTTCCGGGTGTGCCTCATAACAATTAAATTCTACTCTATTCAAGGAATACTAATTCTTGAATGGCTTCCCACAGCCTTCCAGTCAAGTTAGGGCGTGCTATTCTAATTGCACACTTATGTATGGATTATCTCCCCTCATGTGACGTATAATCCACTCTATCACTTCCACTTCGTTATACTAGTCCCACAAACATATATCTCACACGTCTATTACCACGTCCCTTCGATTCGGACTATTTTAACTGTAGCTAACCAAGATGCTCACATTTTTGCAACACTCCGACCGCCCTGGGAGAGCGAACGACGTGCTACTCATCTGTAGGACTAACTAAATTCAACGGAATAGAAGGAATAGGGCATTCAAATTCCATGACAATAAAAGAGGAATAATAATTCTCAACCTTCCTCAGATAAGTACAACAATTTTCCCAAATAGGTACAACAACCAAAGTAAATCACTAACGCTCTATTCATCAAAATAATTACAGGTCATCTCTTTTGTATAATATAAAGTTCTTTCCAGATAATCCATGCTAAAAATCATTCCAACTCTTTATTCACCTTGTGTTTTGTACGTGGTTATGACATTTGGGTACTCTCAATCACCCTAGAAATCAAAATTCTTAAATTCTCCTTATCATCGTTCCACCTTCAACTCGTGGGGATAACTTTCAATGCTATCCTACCACAAAAATCCGGCTCCAATGACCTTAAAACAAAATTCAACTTCCAACTTACATACATAATTACTTGATCCCATTTCGACCAGGGTACCGAACTCATGGAATAGTGACCAAACGTCTCCCTATTTCCAACCTTACGCTAAGTTTCATGCGTGGGATGTCTCGCAAAGCGAAATCCAAACAAGGAACCCCCCCGATACACTACTACCTAGCATTGTCGGTTATCGAAATCCGTTAGGTCCTCCTCCGTCCATAGTATATACCCCTTTATTCCGTCCCTTGACAGAAAAGTTACAATTTCTCCCGTAATTATGCTTAACAAAGAACGTTTCACCAATTTCACTATCGTCCCGTATTGGTTGATGGTAATTGGATTTTATAAACCTCGAATACATACACTCGGAATTCTCGAAATTCCTTTCCCTAATAATAGGGTATAAATATTAACTCCCACATCTCTAAAGGATAAATATAACAATGCACTTTTCTTATCACTAAGTCCGGAGTGCTAAACATAATACTGAGTCAAATCTTTTCGCTCAACGGTAAATCCCGATACATACGGAATTATACTAACAAAGTCTATACATACTTTGGCATCGAATATCTCGAGCCCACTATCTCCTCCGAAGTCTCTAGGATAGATAATATAAGTGCGAGTCCAACCTTCTCACAGGTAAAGCCTCGCCAAAACAAACATAAAACATGTTGCACTAATGCAACCACTCCGATAGTCTTGCAATAAATGCCCACTATCGTATAACCATTTCTATAATGTTTTAACAAAGATAATATCATACTCGTGTATCGCATCACTACAACGAGTAACCTCAATAAAGTATAAAACGCTGTTAATATACTCATTCATCCTCCGCGGATAGCACAAAAAAAAATCCCGCTACACAAAAAAATATATTCACATTTTTAATAATATCGTTTAAAATGATATGCATTAAGCTCGTCTCACATGCTAATCTAGCAAGGAACAAAATATAGTGACTCGCTCGTGTCACATAAACACGCCTCATCCTCTGAGGATACAACTTACACTTCTACCTTGTCAATCGTCTTGACTGTGCAAATGGTTTCCGGACGTAACACGTCTACACAAACCAAACAATATTACTTTAATCGTTGCCTTTTACTAGGCACCGTATTCTTGTCCTTATACTCACTTTGGAACATATTATCGTGAGCGATCTCACTCCGCACAAAATACCTCAACACATAATTCACTTACCACCTGTCCTACTAACCAGGTTAGGATTGTCCTTCTCTCGGACGTTAGTAAACTCGATTCCTGTTAGCCATCCCGGTTGTTCTCTTAACTTTTCAGGTCATAAAGATCATGCTACTATCTATAATAGTACTTACTGAATTTGCCATCACTTGGTAAGAATTTAACTATCTGAAGCATTTAAATGGTTCTCCTGATGTGTATCCACGTCCTTTTGTGGTGCTATACCACCATCGTTGCATTCAGTCTCATTCTCGACTAAATTCTTCGATTTCCTTTAACTTCCCCCACAAAGAAGCGTTATCATCTATATTGACAAAATATGACATTGTCAACCTCTGAATCGGTCGTCCATCAGAATTTCCTCCTCGAGTATTATCAACTATTATTACAAGTTGGTCTCCCACTTGGAGTCGTTTCCTCCACTAGTATCTACCTCCTTCGATACAAAATTTGCTAACGATTAGGATTCATATTCACGAATGAACTTCTGTCATGCCCTCCTGCGATGAGTTCAGAACCACGTTTGCTTCTCATCCTGAACAGTTGAGGAAGGAACATACGGTCAACACTGTACCTAAGGTTCTCCTATAGGCCTCCCATTTCTAAAATTGGTGGTTGACTCCAACCATTATAACTTCGTCCTGAAAACCAAATTTTTTTTTTCTCTAAATCTTCACTTTCAGTTTGCCACACTCCTTCCTATATTTAGGCCTTTGGATACTTTACCTCCTTTGGTAAACGCATACAAATTTTCGCGTTTCTAAAATTTTCCACTGACAGTCTCTACACGTTTTTGTAAAACGTTGGGTAAGTTTACCCCCGCACCTCATTTGACTATAACAGCATTTGAAAATCATTGCTGCACCTTAGTCGCCTTTCGAGTCTTGGCTTCTCGTGCCATAATGGAGGTGACCTCGACTACGGTCATCATCCTCGGATATATTTCATTATCTCAACTGAGCCCTGCCTCCTGATGTACGCTTAACGGTCCTCTTATGACATCCGTCATCGCTCGGCACACGCACACATCCGAACGAAATTAGAATTCACTCGTGTATACACATCATAGCAGGAGAACGAAATCTCGTCAAAGGAATCGACAATCCTAAACATAGGGCTCTATAACAAACAAAGCAACGCTGAAAGCATAATAAGCCGTACAGATCCTAAGGACACTAGAACCTGATGCTCTGATACCACCTGTGACACCCCGCCTAATTAAATACCGGGCGATCACTCCTTTATTAAATTAAAACCAAGGTGGACAGTTGGTTCATTCTTAGCATCACTGTCGTAAAAATACTTTTCCAATTTAAACACCCTAAATAATTAAGCTAAGTGTCAAAACCATTTTCATACATACTTTCCAAATTTTATTTAAAGAAAAATCATTTATTTTATTAACAACATTCAACAATAAGTAAGAATCACACCACATTAAATTCTGCAACATAATCCAATTAATTTAATACATTCGTCAATCGAATGTCAACATACGAAATCTAAAGTCACACATCCAAACTGAATAAGTCCCATAGTAACAATACTGGAAATAACTGAAATACAAATGTCCAATAACAACGGAATAATGGAAAGAGCTACACATGCCCAACTAGATGAAAGTACTACGAGTGGATCCGAATGAACGAAGTCGTCTAATCAAGAGACCTGCAACTCCCACCTAAGCTGCAGCGCGTTCCTTCCAAGAGATCCTAAGCAAGACGCCCCTGTGGCTGGGCACCTGTATTACATACATATATATACAAGAGAGAGAGAGAGAAAAAGAAACGGGTCAGAGCCCGATAGTGTGTTTGATTTAAAATACGTTTAGCAAGTATTTAAATTGATACAGGCCAATGCAACAATATATTAGTGCGACACTCTCTTGAGAAATTCTCACCTCTCTTCTAATGTGCACACCTATCGCACTAACCTTCCCAACGGTTTGTATTATCATTTTATCACACTAACCTTCCCAACAATTTAGCTTATCTCAAATTACTCATAAGATTTTTAAAACCAAACAATATCATTGTTTAAAAAGATACTTCCAATTAGTAGCACAACTCTCGTTTTAGCTTCATTAATTTATAAAGTTTCCCAGTGTCATATTCTACTTTTCAAATAAGTATTTATAATTGAGTCATCAACCATGTCCTACATATCACATCACAGTAGGCAGTTCCAGATTTCAGAATTTCATATATATATTAACTACTCATAAAATATATATATCACAACAGCACCCCAAATAAAACTATGGTGCGGGCATACTCTACTATCCAATCCCCGTATCACTCATACTAAGGGAATACAGATTCGGAATCACTCTCGAACTGTATTAACACATACTCAAACAATATTGAGACAAAGTATAGGTTCCAAGTCTCGTAGGACCGTCTGAACTATCACTGCGATAGCCTGTACCAAGGATACCTATACACAAACAACATGAGGCGAAGCATAGATTCCAAGTCTCTAAGAGGAAAGCACATACCCGCATCTCTTAGGACCGTCTGAACTATCATTCCGATAGCCTGTACCAAGGATATCTATCTTCTAGGGTACAAGTCAATATCCCCCATAAAGGTCCCATCGAGATAAGACTGTCCCAGCGCGGAAACCTCAGGGATAGCAAGTAGCGTGGGCATGATTTTCACACATAGATAGTATATGCATACACAATCATATCAATCATATAACTATACTAATATTACCATATCAATAATGGGTAAATTCTCAATTCCCATAATTACGTCATTCGCATTTATTTCACATTATATAGTTATCACGTATAACCATTCACATTTTACTTTAATTTGAGGAACTTTTCCACTTACTACATAACGCTCATGGATTCTATCCTCCCAAGTATAAAATTCAGTAGGTATACACATTTGTCCCAAAGTAACTCTCTTACGTGTCTCTCTCTTTAAATCATAAATTCACCGACCCTTATGTAATTATCCCAAAATACAATCTTTGCCCGACATTAAGGGTCCCAAAATCTATTCACATGTCCTACTGGTCTTCCCTATCTCCCAAAACATTTTATTAAGGATGTCCAAGAATTATCTCACGATAAATTAAGTTTAACTCATTTAACAGGGGAAATAGGAGTCTGCCAGGAGGGGTCGATCGATCGAGGTTTAGGGCTCGATCGATCGAAGCTCTAGGCTCGATCGATCGATCAAGCAGGTATTTCGATTCCTGCAGAATTGCAGTTACGGGTTCTACCACCTATCTTCATCCAAATACATATTTTCCAAACCCAAACGTCCCAAGATTCTACTACTAACATTATAACAATATACCAGATGTTTCTAACGTAAGGCATGTACATTTCTACCATTTAAACATGGATTATCAACCCAAAATTTTATCTAATTATCAAGAACCCTAAAATTTTCTTAAACAGGTTTCTAACAAATTTTCTCCAGAATTTCCTTCTTATAATCATCAAAATTTCGTGGTTAATTTCCTCTACATGGCAAGGGTTTCCAGAATCATCATATAAACCAATACTACATGGATTTTCCTATCACAAATTTGGTTTTCTTCCATAAATTTCATCCCTAATCATTCCTAAACTAATATGGAAATTGCACCAACGAAATAAGCAAGATAAACACTTGCCTGGGATTTTCAGAGGTCTGGTTTGGTGCCGAATTCGGTATGGTTGCGTTCCCCGTCTCGCGATCTACGCGTTGGTGGTGGCGGCGGTGCAAACCGTTGAGTTTTGGGCCTTGAATTTGCCTTGAGAGCTCTCTCCTTCCTCTCCTATGGCCGTCACTTGTGTTTAGAGTTTCTAACCCTAGAAGGTAACCTAGGTATCTGATATAACTCCTCTAATTTTCGTGGGTTTAATTACCCAAAAATGTAAAATGACCAAAATGCCCTCCCGGGTTACTAATTAGGCCTAAAAACGCCCCTAGACCCATACTACACCCCCGGGTACACTTTTCTGACTATCTTGACCCTTCCGGACGCGTTGGCGCACTCAAAACGACCATACGGTACGGGTAACTTATAAAATATTCACTTTTATTAATCAACATTTAGTCCCGACACGACACAGGCGCGTCCCTACTTAAATTTCCAAAATTGTCATTTTATTCACACGTGACAATATTATAACAATAAATCTCATATATTACTATACTCATCCAGTAATATTCAACAAATATCAAATTTCCAATAATTACTAACTCTCGTCACGCTAGTAAATATTTAAAGCAACATTCCGGATTAAAATTAAATTAATTTATCTCAATTAAATTTAATTAATCCCATAATTTAAAAGCTATAAAAATACGGGGTATTACATACTTCCCCCCTAATAACGGAATTTCGTCCCGAAATTCGGAAAATAAGGCCTATCAGGTAGCACAATTCTGGATATCCTTTTTCGTACACAACTAACTACACATTACGGCTCAATCAATATAGCCCTTTCTTCACAGCAACATTGCTTTACATTCTCATTGGAGACACTTCACATTGTGCTCCCAACCGATAAAATTCGCATAGGTCATGCCTATACGTTATAAATTTCATTATCTCACTATCATTTGGAGGCCGCACCTCACTACATGACAAATACTCGGATTTATTCATATACAAAACTCCCATTCTGAGAAAATTATACGAACATTTGATCACTCTTGCTCGCCTAAAACAGTCGTGGAATTCTACCACATTTATCGGATGTTTTCTCGACCGATCCAAAAATTCTGATTACCTACTCTCCTATAAACATACAGAAGGAGAATAGTCGAGGTTCTTCCATAACAAAACCTTAATAAATACCTTGTACGCGACAAATAGGTACGAGTGCTTCTACAGAGCATTCTTGAAATCATCGTATCAAGATTCCAAAATCTCCTTCACGTGGCTCCACAAATCTTTAATCACCGTGCGCCCATTCTTTGGCTAAGGTGATACATCCTACTTAAAACGAAATCTTATCTCCGCTGGTTCCTGAAATCTCATAACAAAGGTGGGATTTACCAATCTCATCCTGATTCAGAAATTTATACTGCGCCGGACCATGCACTGGCGCGATCCTTCCTTTCAAAGGAAGTCTGGGGCATACTAGTTACAATTGTAAGCCAGCCCAAAGGAATATCAATTACTTCCTTCTCGGCGACTTAATTCACATGTTCGGGATAAACCCTTGATCTTGTTTTGAGGATGGCAACTCATTCAAGAACTTAACCGGCTTTACCGACCTCTTCCAAGTTCAGGAATTTTCGATAAACACAAAATTCTTTGGTTGATTCTCCTCTTTCAACCAAACCTTACCTATGGGCGGTGCATGTAGAGACTACTCACTACGTCTCGCTAAACATCGATTCTTCCCTTGAAATGTCTCACATTAAGTGACACGTAATACTTCCCTTCCTTCCTTGGAGTATGCCGAAAGTTCCGACCCGTGCTCTTCTCTCCACGAAGCGCACTTCTGGATCTCTTATACTATACTAACATCATTACTCTTTGTATGCGCAAGTCGCTCTCACATTTGACTAATAACAACTCCGTTCCGGGTGTGCCTCATAACAATTAAATTCTACTCTATTCAAGGAATACTAATTCTTGAATGGCTTCCCACAGCCTTCCAGTCAAGTTAGGGCGTGCTATTCTAATTGCACACTTATGTATGGATTATCTCCCCTCATGTGACGTATAATCCACTCTATCACTTCCACTTCGTTATACTAGTCCCACAAACATATATCTCACACGTCTATTACCACGTCCCTTCGATTCGGACTATTTTAACTGTAGCTAACCAAGATGCTCACATTTTTGCAACACTCCGACCGCCCTGGGAGAGCGAACGACGTGCTACTCATCTGTAGGACTAACTAAATTCAACGGAATAGAAGGAATAGGGCATTCAAATTCCATGACAATAAAAGAGGAATAATAATTCTCAACCTTCCTCAGATAAGTACAACAATTTTCCCAAATAGGTACAACAACCAAAGTAAATCACTAACGCTCTATTCATCAAAATAATTACAGGTCATCTCTTTTGTATAATATAAAGTTCTTTCCAGATAATCCATGCTAAAAATCATTCCAACTCTTTATTCACCTTGTGTTTTGTACGTGGTTATGACATTTGGGTACTCTCAATCACCCTAGAAATCAAAATTCTTAAATTCTCCTTATCATCGTTCCACCTTCAACTCGTGGGGATAACTTTCAATGCTATCCTACCACAAAAATCCGGCTCCAATGACCTTAAAACAAAATTCAACTTCCAACTTACATACATAATTACTTGATCCCATTTCGACCAGGGTACCGAACTCATGGAATAGTGACCAAACGTCTCCCTATTTCCAACCTTACGCTAAGTTTCATGCGTGGGATGTCTCGCAAAGCGAAATCCAAACAAGGAACCCCCCCGATACACTACTACCTAGCATTGTCGGTTATCGAAATCCGTTAGGTCCTCCTCCGTCCATAGTATATACCCCTTTATTCCGTCCCTTGACAGAAAAGTTACAATTTCTCCCGTAATTATGCTTAACAAAGAACGTTTCACCAATTTCACTATCGTCCCGTATTGGTTGATGGTAATTGGATTTTATAAACCTCGAATACATACACTCGGAATTCTCGAAATTCCTTTCCCTAATAATAGGGTATAAATATTAACTCCCACATCTCTAAAGGATAAATATAACAATGCACTTTTCTTATCACTAAGTCCGGAGTGCTAAACATAATACTGAGTCAAATCTTTTCGCTCAACGGTAAATCCCGATACATACGGAATTATACTAACAAAGTCTATACATACTTTGGCATCGAATATCTCGAGCCCACTATCTCCTCCGAAGTCTCTAGGATAGATAATATAAGTGCGAGTCCAACCTTCTCACAGGTAAAGCCTCGCCAAAACAAACATAAAACATGTTGCACTAATGCAACCACTCCGATAGTCTTGCAATAAATGCCCACTATCGTATAACCATTTCTATAATGTTTTAACAAAGATAATATCATACTCGTGTATCGCATCACTACAACGAGTAACCTCAATAAAGTATAAAACGCTGTTAATATACTCATTCATCCTCCGCGGATAGCACAAAAAAAAATCCCGCTACACAAAAAAATATATTCACATTTTTAATAATATCGTTTAAAATGATATGCATTAAGCTCGTCTCACATGCTAATCTAGCAAGGAACAAAATATAGTGACTCGCTCGTGTCACATAAACACGCCTCATCCTCTGAGGATACAACTTACACTTCTACCTTGTCAATCGTCTTGACTGTGCAAATGGTTTCCGGACGTAACACGTCTACACAAACCAAACAATATTACTTTAATCGTTGCCTTTTACTAGGCACCGTATTCTTGTCCTTATACTCACTTTGGAACATATTATCGTGAGCGATCTCACTCCGCACAAAATACCTCAACACATAATTCACTTACCACCTATCCTACTAACCAGGTTAGGATTGTCCTTCTCTCGGACGTTAGTAAACTCGATTCCTGTTAGCCATCCCGGTTGTTCTCTTAACTTTTCAGGTCATAAAGATCATGCTACTATCTATAATAGTACTTACTGAATTTGCCATCACTTGGTAAGAATTTAACTATCTGAAGCATTTAAATGGTTCTCCTGATGTGTATCCACGTCCTTTTGTGGTGCTATACCACCATCGTTGCATTCAGTCTCATTCTCGACTAAATTCTTCGATTTCCTTTAACTTCCCCCACAAAGAAGCGTTATCATCTATATTGACAAAATATGACATTGTCAACCTCTGAATCGGTCGTCCATCAGAATTTCCTCCTCGAGTATTATCAACTATTATTACAAGTTGGTCTCCCACTTGGAGTCGTTTCCTCCACTAGTATCTACCTCCTTCGATACAAAATTTGCTAACGATTAGGATTCATATTCACGAATGAACTTCTGTCATGCCCTCCTGCGATGAGTTCAGAACCACGTTTGCTTCTCATCCTGAACAGTTGAGGAAGGAACATACGGTCAACACTGTACCTAAGGTTCTCCTATAGGCCTCCCATTTCTAAAATTGGTGGTTGACTCCAACCATTATAACTTCGTCCCGAAAACCAAATTTTTTTTTTCTCTAAATCTTCACTTTCAGTTTGCCACACTCCTTCCTATATTTAGGCCTTTGGATACTTTACCTCCTTTGGTAAACGCATACAAATTTTCGCGTTTCTAAAATTTTCCACTGACAGTCTCTACACGTTTTTGTAAAACGTTGGGTAAGTTTACCCCCGCACCTCATTTGACTATAACAGCATTTGAAAATCATTGCTGCACCTTAGTCGCCTTTCGAGTCTTGGCTTCTCGTGCCATAATGGAGGTGACCTCGACTACGGTCATCATCCTCGGATATATTTCATTATCTCAACTGAGCCCTGCCTCCTGATGTACGCTTAACGGTCCTCTTATGACATCCGTCATCGCTCGGCACACGCACACATCCGAACGAAATTAGAATTCACTCGTGTATACACATCATAGCAGGAGAACGAAATCTCGTCAAAGGAATCGACAATCCTAAACATAGGGCTCTATAACAAACAAAGCAACGCTGAAAGCATAATAAGCCGTACAGATCCTAAGGACACTAGAACCTGATGCTCTGATACCACCTGTGACACCCCGCCTAATTAAATACCGGGCGATCACTCCTTTATTAAATTAAAACCAAGGTGGACAGTTGGTTCATTCTTAGCATCACTGTCGTAAAAATACTTTTCCAATTTAAACACCCTAAATAATTAAGCTAAGTGTCAAAACCATTTTCATACATACTTTCCAAATTTTATTTAAAGAAAAATCATTTATTTTATTAACAACATTCAACAATAAGTAAGAATCACACCACATTAAATTCTGCAACATAATCCAATTAATTTAATACATTCGTCAATCGAATGTCAACATACGAAATCTAAAGTCACACATCCAAACTGAATAAGTCCCATAGTAACAATACTGGAAATAACTGAAATACAAATGTCCAATAACAACGGAATAATGGAAAGAGCTACACATGCCCAACTAGATGAAAGTACTACGAGTGGATCCGAATGAACGAAGTCGTCTAATCAAGAGACCTGCAACTCCCACCTAAGCTGCAGCGCGTTCCTTCCAAGAGATCCTAAGCAAGACGCCCCTGTGGCTGGGCACCTGTATTACATACATATATATACAAGAGAGAGAGAGAGAAAAAGAAACGGGTCAGAGCCCGATAGTGTGTTTGATTTAAAATACGTTTAGCAAGTATTTAAATTGATACAGGCCAATGCAACAATATATTAGTGCGACACTCTCTTGAGAAATTCTCACCTCTCTTCTAATGTGCACACCTATCGCACTAACCTTCCCAACGGTTTGTATTATCATTTTATCACACTAACCTTCCCAACAATTTAGCTTATCTCAAATTACTCATAAGATTTTTAAAACCAAACAATATCATTGTTTAAAAAGATACTTCCAATTAGTAGCACAACTCTCGTTTTAGCTTCATTAATTTATAAAGTTTCCCAGTGTCATATTCTACTTTTCAAATAAGTATTTATAATTGAGTCATCAACCATGTCCTACATATCACATCACAGTAGGCAGTTCCAGATTTCAGAATTTCATATATATATTAACTACTCATAAAATATATATATCACAACAGCACCCCAAATAAAACTATGGTGCGGGCATACTCTACTATCCAATCCCCGTATCACTCATACTAAGGGAATACAGATTCGGAATCACTCTCGAACTGTATTAACACATACTCAAACAATATTGAGACAAAGTATAGGTTCCAAGTCTCGTAGGACCGTCTGAACTATCACTGCGATAGCCTGTACCAAGGATACCTATACACAAACAACATGAGGCGAAGCATAGATTCCAAGTCTCTAAGAGGAAAGCACATACCCGCATCTCTTAGGACCGTCTGAACTATCATTCCGATAGCCTGTACCAAGGATATCTATCTTCTAGGGTACAAGTCAATATCCCCCATAAAGGTCCCATCGAGATAAGACTGTCCCAGCGCGGAAACCTCAGGGATAGCAAGTAGCGTGGGCATGATTTTCACACATAGATAGTATATGCATACACAATCATATCAATCATATAACTATACTAATATTACCATATCAATAATGGGTAAATTCTCAATTCCCATAATTACGTCATTCGCATTTATTTCACATTATATAGTTATCACGTATAACCATTCACATTTTACTTTAATTTGAGGAACTTTTCCACTTACTACATAACGCTCATGGATTCTATCCTCCCAAGTATAAAATTCAGTAGGTATACACATTTGTCCCAAAGTAACTCTCTTACGTGTCTCTCTCTTTAAATCATAAATTCACCGACCCTTATGTAATTATCCCAAAATACAATCTTTGCCCGACATTAAGGGTCCCAAAATCTATTCACATGTCCTACTGGTCTTCCCTATCTCCCAAAACATTTTATTAAGGATGTCCAAGAATTATCTCACGATAAATTAAGTTTAACTCATTTAACAGGGGAAATAGGAGTCTGCCAGGAGGGGTCGATCGATCGAGGTTTAGGGCTCGATCGATCGAAGCTCTAGGCTCGATCGATCGATCAAGCAGGTATTTCGATTCCTGCAGAATTGCAGTTACGGGTTCTACCACCTATCTTCATCCAAATACATATTTTCCAAACCCAAACGTCCCAAGATTCTACTACTAACATTATAACAATATACCAGATGTTTCTAACGTAAGGCATGTACATTTCTACCATTTAAACATGGATTATCAACCCAAAATTTTATCTAATTATCAAGAACCCTAAAATTTTCTTAAACAGGTTTCTAACAAATTTTCTCCAGAATTTCCTTCTTATAATCATCAAAATTTCCTGGTTAATTTCCTCTACATGGCAAGGGTTTCCAGAATCATCATATAAACCAATACTACATGGATTTTCCTATCACAAATTTGGTTTTCTTCCATAAATTTCATCCCTAATCATTCCTAAACTAATATGGAAATTGCACCAACGAAATAAGCAAGATAAACACTTGCCTGGGATTTTCAGAGGTCTGGTTTGATGCCGAATTCGGTATGGTTGCGTTCCCCGTCTCGCGATCTACGCGTTGGTGGTGGCGGCGGTGCAAACCGTTGAGTTTTGGGCCTTGAATTTGCCTTGAGAGCTCTCTCCTTCCTCTCCTATGGCCGTCACTTGTGTTTAGAGTTTCTAACCCTAGAAGGTAACCTAGGTATCTGATATAACTCCTCTAATTTTCGTGGGTTTAATTACCCAAAAATGTAAAATGACCAAAATGCCCTCCCGGGTTACTAATTAGGCCTAAAAACGCCCCTAGACCCAAACTACAGCCCCCGGGTACACTTTTCTGACTATCTTGACCCTTCCGGACGCGTTGGCGCACTCAAAACGACCATACGGGTAACTTATAAAATATTCACTTTTATTAATCAACATTTAATCCCGACACGACACAGGCGCGTCCCGACTTAAATTTCCAAAATTGTCATTTTATTCACACGTGACAATATTATAACAATAAATCTCATATATTACTATACTCATCCAGTAATATTCAACAAATATCAAATTTCCAATAATTACTAACTCTCGTCACGCTAGTAAATATTTAAAGCAACATTCCGGATTAAAATTAAATTAATTTATCTCAATTAAATTTAATTAATCCCATAATTTAAAAGCTATAAGAATACGGGGTATTACATTGATCAACTACATCAACAAGTCATAAAGCAAAAAGACAAGGATCCTATCCATTACACCTTCTCTTTAACGTGGTTCACCTCCTCTGGTTGCGCCACCACCATTGTCTCCTCTTGAGGCATAGAGGACTCAACCATTCCCTCTTCGTCGTCAACTTCCTCCTCAATTTTTAGAGGATTTTTTGGATTGTGTTGGAGGAAGAGGTTAGAGCCCACATCAATGCCGACCTGGGTAAGGGCTGCATCCCAGCCTTCCTTGAAGGAGGACTTCTTCAGGTACTCCACTTGGACGGCAGCAGTGGAGAATGCCTTATCCCACTCACAAGTATAGGCTTTCTCCTTGTCCTTCTTGACCTTGGCCTTCCGCTCTACAATTTGGCCCTTGACATCCTCTGTCATCTTATTAGCCTCCTTCGCAGCCTTCACGGCCTGGTCGACCTTCATCTCAGTGTTCTCTGCCGCCTTCTCGGCATTAGTCTTCCCATCCTCCAGCTCCTTGATGGTATCCCCCAACTTCTTGTCATCCCGATAGGATTTTTTGACAAGCCTCCAGGGACTCGCGCATGCCCTTGAAAGCTGCCTCCACATCCGTAGATGACTCTCTCGGCTAGTTGTCTCTCCTCTGCAATTGGTTATAATCATCCAAGAACTGCAAAAAAACACCATTCATAAACATCAGAAGAGTTACTAGCAAATAATATTGACATATTACGACATGAAAATATTAATTGGCACTTACCAGAGCTAAGTTGTGGTTCGCACGCTCGACCAACCTGACCCGAGGAAGATAAGAAGTCGTAGCCTCGTCAGCTGGAAGGATCCCCACACCAATTAGTCTGCGAGTAAAGCCTGGATTGACAACAACTGATTGGGCACTGCCCTGGCCCTTGTCGGCCTGATCTTTCCAAACAACTTATAAGTGGGGGCTGAACCCCTCTTCAGCCTCTTAAACTGGGCCTCTTGGTTACCTTTAAAGTGGGTGCTGGACCTCTCTTCTGCCTCTTAAACTGGGGCTCTTGGTTCGTCATCACAGATGTTTCAACCACTATGGGGTGCCTGAATCCCCCAGCATCATACTTCTTCTTCTTCTCAACAGGAGGTGGGGACTTGGAACCAGTAAGGAGGTTGAGTATCTTTCTCGTAACCATTTCTGGAGAGGAAATGTTGGTTGGCAAAAGAGCGATATCTAAGGATTAAGATGTTTTCTCGGCAGAGAAATTCCCTTCTGCTTGAGGTGGGGAGTTAGATTCAACGACCGAGGATGAAGATGTTGGGTCTTTTAAATTAATGGGGGCTGAGGGAATATCTTCGGTGGGGCGAGCAACAAAGGAAGTGATTGAATTATGGTAGCCGAGTAGAATAGAGGCAAAACGAGGATGAGCTTCTTCTATCCTCTGCTGGATAGACTAAATAGCTTTTAAATTGGTGAAATTAACCTCTGAGGCACGAGGTATATCCTTCTTCTCTGCAAAATAGAAAGACAAAAAAGACAAAAAACGTAGTTAATAACATAATCAGTTGAAAGACCAAAAAGAGGAAAACTGTACAAGAATAAGCAAATGCCGACCTATGTCGTGACCCTCCTGAGGGCAACGAGGCCCGTTGTAGTCCTCACCCTCAGGAAGAGGGGTAAACTGCCAATCTTTAACAATTAGACAAATTTTCTACTAAGGCCCTGTTAGAGAATCTTGTGTTCAAGTAATAAATATTATCATTGGTGATCCCCCAACTATAACAGTACATTAATTCATTTATTCCTATATTGGTCCCAAATCGCTCATTAATAAATTTCACTCCATTAACTACTCTCCAAGTATTGGGAGCCACTTAGGCTGGACCACATCAAAATACTGACAAATTTTTTGAAAACAAGCGATTTGGAGGGAATGTCACCCTACACTTGGCAATAAATGTAGTGGGGATCCAGTGACCCTCCTCTAGTGCACAAAGGCCACAAGGACCTATTATCAACTCTGTTTTCACCCACTCTGGAATCCTATGAGTTGCCCTAAATACCTCCAAAGAACCCTCATCTACAACATTCACCATTTTTCGACAAAGAGGAAAGAAAAACAAGAGAAGGGTTCTTATAGCGAAATAGAAACATCAATGACTCTCACAAATGGCGGAATAAAAACTGCAGGAGGAGAAGAGGTTGAAATTCAAGGTGGGAAATGACATTTTATAGGACTTTATGACGTCCCCTGAGATACACAAAATGAAATGATTAAATGTACCACCGCTTCACCTTTTGACGGCGTCTCAGTTCCCATGAAACAAAATGACCAGCGTACCCCTAGACAGTTTGCTATTTTTGCTACTATTTACAAAATTGCCACTGGCCAAGAGATGATACTCAGAAATTTACAACTCTCGAAGGTCGGCAGTCGATTAGACGCTTTCAGATAACCGAGCAAATCATACTCCATCCTTTCAGTGACAAAATCACTCCAATCAAGAATGTAGTATTGGGGGCTTTTGTTGTGACCAAAAATAACACGGCCAGGTGGACCAATAATAGGGTGACACTTGTCATCATACTCAGTGCCCCAAAGACAGTGGGTAAAAGTGGTTAGCTGAATTACCTCCTTGGTCGGCACATTAGCCGACCAACATCAGCAATATAAACAACCAGTAATGTGAACAGACACTCGAGAGGATCTCATCAGTCACCATGCACATGCACGTGGATAAATACACAACTGCTAATTATAATGTAAGGGTGTAAATACCTTATGTGTGGTATTCCACCTCTTCCTCTCCCTATTACTATAAATAGCTCACTACCTCTCTTAGCGGCAATTGAAAAACCGCTTACCCTAAACCCTAGAGAGTTCTTGAGAGACTTGTACCAAAACCCTAATACCTAGTGACATTGCAGCCGTGGATATAGGCCATCTTACTGGGATATGTAAAAACCTCTGTCTTTTTCTTTGTATGTCATCTCTCTAGTTTATATTTATTTTATTTTATTTGTAGTTGATTAAGCTAAGACTCATCCTAATTATCATATCAATTTTAGACACCAACAATAAGTATATAAGTTCAAACAATCATTCCAAAACAAAGTACTGTATCATTCCAAATAAAGTCAAAGGGTCATAAAATACTACATTCCAAATAAAGTCACAAGCATAGGACCACATCGTTCCAAATAAAGTCCTAAAACGTAAGTAAGTCCATATGAAAATCCCAACACATGAAGTTTCAAAAACAACACAAATGAAATCAAAAGTAGGAAAATAATATCATCATAATCTTGGGGTAAATAAGACAAGGGTTTTGCATGATGAGAAAGGGTCCACAAGTGATATTCCTCGAAGCCTTTCCTTCAAACGCATCATTCTCCACATCTTTATCAATGTGGGTCAGTCTCACTTATTTCCCTTTACCTCCGCTTAGTGTAATATGTATAAGAACTACATATTAATAGGACAATATATATATATATATATATATATATATATATATATATATTAAACTTGGACTTAGTTTATACTTACTTGAACTTTCACCAACTTAATGTTTCCTTGAAATCAGAGAAGAATCAACATTAACAATTGAGATTTCACTCCCTAAACCACTGTGAATCATCTCGGGTGGGAAAGTCACAATGGGATCTCCTGAGAACAATTCATCATCATCATCATCAAGGCAAGAAGTTTCTTTCGGGAGGACATGAGGACGGGATTTTCTCTGTATGTGATCCATTCATCATTGTAATAAATTTCATCAATAATAATAGGATCAATTTTGTCCTTCATAATACTTCTCTCTTTAAGCTTAAGGCTATACTTCACATAAACCAAACCAATCGACCTCTTATGTTTATGCCTATTCCTCTTCTTTATGTTTCCAAAACGACCCATAAAATATAAATATAATAAGGCAAAAAGTTTTTTAACATGAAAAATTTGAAATTATACAAAAGTAATACTGCGTCAAAAGTGCTCCAATTTCGTTCACATCCCCAAGCACTACAAATAAGACTAAGTACTCGGACAACAAAATCCACAATGTTCGGTGTCTTACTCCCCAAAGTGTCCACCACACAACTATAATACAAAGAGAATCATTGAATAAATTTTACAACAATGTGATATGAAATTATAAAGTACAAAATAAAAAGGTTATAATCAAGGCACAATGCATTCTTGATCTTTTAGCCAAGGGGCATCCAAAATATCTTTTTTATTTTCATAAAAATCCATTTGGATATCAGTTTTTAGACAATCATCGGAACTCAATCTCCTATGCATGCAAGAATAAAGTACATCTCTAACTTCCTCTCATAGTTGGAAAATTTATCTTCTTAACTCAATTGTGGGTTTAACAAATATCCAACCGCATGTAATGAGTGATGGAATTGTGGAGTCCATCTTGCATCATATCTTCCCCAAAATTGGCATATACTTTCTTTGCACACCCACGATGAAATTCGATTGTTTATTTTTCCCTATACGTCAGCTCGTATATATATCCCATGGCATGTCTCTCCTCCAAATCCAAGTCCCTCGACATGCAAACAAGGGACAACGCTCTTGACACAAAATGCTTCCTGTGGCAAAAAATCTGAATCATTCACCACCAACCTCTTCTCCACTTTTCCTTCCCTCTTTTTTGCTTGACAACAATTAGCCCAATTTTTGGAAGCGAAAGTAACTTCCTTTTTTGTTAATGAAGACTTTGGAGCATGAGCTATACGGTAGCAAATTGACTTATGGCTAAACGAAGTTCTTTCCCGATTGTATGCTGTCATCAAATAAAGAGGCCTCTAATAACCATAAATAAATTTAATTACTCGCCACTTGCTTTTCGTTTTCAAGTGTGTTTACAAAAAATCTTCAATTTGCCAATATCCTCCAACATCAAACGATACAATATGAGGCACGGGGACCACCATAATCAGTCCACATCTCTTCAAGACACTTTCCCGCATTCTTGCGATTAGAGGCATTTTTTGTGATATTTGAATTCACGTTTTCCTCACCCACCTCATTATCAATATCATCAAGACAGTTAAAAATCAGTTCTCCATTTCCTATTGTGTTGGAAACATCAACTGATTTTAAAAACAAAGTCTATTTACAAGATAATTTATAAGGCCCTGCCTTTACCAGTTGTCCACCCATCCGACATAATTGGGCAACAATAAGCTCTCCACACTTGCTTACGAGCTTCCAAATAATATGAATATCCTTAACTTTCTTTTTAAGAATCCATGTTCTCAACTCATGCATAAAAGGAAGCTTAATCTCAGGTCCATATTCATTAATTCCATCAATCATGGTCTTGAAGTGGACATCATCACAATTAAATGGAAAGGGGGATGAATACATCCATCTACCAAATTTACGACAACAGTCGTTTCTTCGTTTGTTTTTGGAAAGCATAATTAATTTTTGTTTGCTTAAGTACACGACTAATGAACTTAACCATTGCACCCTTAGAAGGATTACTACTACCATCACCACCACTTGCACCTTCCCCCTCGCTCTCAAAATTCTCCTATTGCACTCAAATACTCCCTCTCCCAGGACACTATCCTATCTTAAATAACAATGCAAATCATGATTTTTGACCAAAGTTTTTAATGCTTCAATGTAACATCTTTCTTCGCATCTTCTGGAGTTATTTTACATTCTAAAACTCCGGTGTGGGTACCAACCAAGTGTTCAGTCGTGTAATACCCTGATCAGACCTAAGATGCCATAATTTGCAAAAGACACCTTTTCCCATCTTTTTCATGTGCATCTTCCACCCAAAATCTTTCTTAGACATTATTATTACAATAACCAACTGAAAATTCACACATAATAAATATAATCATAACATAAGTTGCTTAATAAAATATACATCATGATTTTCCAGAAAATACTGTAAAATAAGTTGCATGATTAAATAAGTTGCACAAAATAACTTACATTATGATTTGAAAATCAACCTAGCTGACTTGCCAGACTACTGGAATACCCCTCCCCCCTGTTTAAGCCCCTCAGTCGAATCCCCAATCTCTCAAGTCCTGGGAGTAGTTCAATTTCAAAGTCAACTGGCTCTAGTGAGTTTGAATTGGTCCGACAACTTTGTTTCAGTCCGGAGGGAGGGTTTTCCTATTTTGTTTAAAAGAGGTAAAGTTAGGGTTCATTTTCTTTTGAAGTGAGGCTTAGAAGAGGCAGAAGAGAAGATTTAAGTCGGGGTTTGGAAGGGATTTCCTGTTTCTTTAACCAAAATGACGGGTTTTTGGTGAAGTTTAAAAAATAAATAAATAAACCAAATAGTGCATAAAAGCACAAAATCATGTACCAGATCACCAAATAGCGTGGCCTAATTGGGACTCTCGCGAAACAGGATGCGCAATGTAGTATTTTCTCCCTTCAAAACGAAATATAGCGCTCAACTTAATACAATGATTCGTAGTAAATAGAGGTGCTAAGAATGTAAACTCTGTACATTTAACAAAATTACAAAATTATAACATTTAAAGATATGTTTTGTGGTCTGATGAGTTCTCTCTTGTCCAAAAGCTTCCATTTATAGTTGTAACTGCTAAAAACCGCCTCTAAACGCTGCCAACTATTCAAAATTTCCACCTAAAGTTACAGCAATTTATTTGAATTTAAACTTGAAATGCTCCGGAAATAACTACCACTAGCTACTCCCACTTGCTACATACAAAAGTAACAGTTACAAAACGACCCAAAGCTACTAAAGGTTTCCCCAAAAGACCCCTACACATTTAGAGAAATACAGTGTAAACATGTATGGTCCAAACATTTAGAGAAATACAGTGTAAATATGGATAGGATATCACACTATCAAATCTTGTTGATTTATGGTTATAATACAGCTCACGTGTTAGTGTAGTTTACCAAAAGTCATTTACTTAATGGATACTTGTATTTTGATGTACTAATTTAGTAATAAAATCAGTATATTCTCTATTGATGGAGAGATTTGTGTACGCTTGTATGCGTTTTTTAAGTAATACTAAGATCCATAGCACCTTTATTCTACACTGTATGTAATCTACTGTATAGTGTTGGCTTAATGCACGAAAGATCACCGGTTCCCGATTAAATGTAAGTTTTATTTCCACAGTTCTAGATGCAGTTGGGCCCACCATTAATGGGGCTGTAATACACTCATTTGGTATAGTTTGTCTTCACTGTGGAAGACAACTATGAGTTTTTGATGATTATAGCAGTACACTGAGTTTGTATACGTGACCGATTTAATGTATTAGCCTTTCTACTGACACAATATATGCCTCACGGTCACGTGCATTTATTGTTTATCACTTTGACTTGCAAAATATTGAGATTCTTTTGTGGGTCAATAAACTCAATGTATAATGAACACTAAGTAGACATCTAGGTCTCCGTATAGAGATTGGTAATATCCTTTTGAGTTTTACTTATAAGTTCTGATTATATAAAACTCGACCAGTGTATTATGTTAAACCGACCTATCATATAAGTTGAGCAAAAATATGTCAATGAAAAAAATTGTCAATAATTGAGTTTATTGACGGCTATCTGAAATCTTAACGCGTGGAGTTATATTGCATTATTATGGTGCTTGAAATAATAATTTGAGGTAAGGGTTGGAGCGTGATTATAAGCTTCTGTGAAATTGTTTATGATCGATGGATTAAGGAATTTAATTTTGGGTTGAATTAGGGTTTCCTAAGTCCATTATAAGCCAACAGCCTCCTTAGGACCACCACAGTAGCTTATATATACACATCGCCCTCAATCCTAAATACTCCATCCATCCCAAATTAATGGTCGTGCTTTCCTTTTTAGTCTGTACCAAAGTAAAAGTCATGTTTTTAAAAATAGAATATAAAAGTTGGTGAGATTACAAAATCCATCTGAACAATACCCATAATATAACAATGATACATATGCATGTCTTGTATTTAAAGGTATACTTAATTTTTTGAAGGATAAATTTGGGAAGTTTAAAAAAAAAAAATATTATTTCAAACTGCAACAATCATTTTGGGACGGTGGGATTACTTTATTTGAGGCGCACTAACTTCATATGTACAGTCCTTAGAGAGCAACAAGAGATTTACTGTTTACAAAAGATTCAGCCAAACACCTCTCGATCAGTCGACCATCGATCCTTCGTGTCTCGGATCTGGAGCAAAGTTTAGGTTGCTGTGATCTCTTTTGGCATCTGATACAACATGGGTTGTTTCAAAGTCCACCCTTAGGTTCGTGAACCGAAGCTTATAAGGTAATATAATAGAAAACTTTGAGGTTAAGGTTCGAGCAAGTTTTCAACACTATTGGTGAATTTGGTTTGTGTTCTTGTTCATGCTGAGAGTAGATGGAGAATATAGCTAAAAGATAGATCCTAGTTCCATCTTTGTGGGTTTTAAATAGTCTTGAATGAATCCGGGGGTTTTCGCCCCAACTAGTTTAGTCTAACGTTGGGCTTAGCTATTTGTGAAGAAGTGAATATGAAGGATGATTGTGCTTAATTGATTTTTTTAATATTTGAGTTCGGTGGCACTTGACTAGTTATGATTTTATGAGCATGTTACTATGGACAGATGATGAATGGATAGTAGCCCATCTCGTATGGGTTTTGTTTCTCATTTATTATTTAGGTTGGACGTTAAATGATTTAATAGTCATTTTGATAGTGCATGGTACCCCGAGGTAAGATGGGTTTGCTTAAATGAGGTGATTTAGACATCAAACGTCATTCAATGCACCAGTGAGGTTCTAGCTGAAGGAATTAAGGGAGGATTAAGACAGAGAACAAATATTGTGGCCGGTGCTGCAAATATTGATCCACGTAGAGAAAAATGACAAGTTACGAGTTCTGTAGTTAGCCTGTATAATCTACAATTCCACGTCTTTATTGGGTTTTGGGTTTGGAAGTGCTTTTCTCTCTCAAACTTAGCTTTTTACATTTGCTTTGGTTAGGAACGACACGGGACTCTCATCAAAGTGGATTGCAAATAGCACATTCTGTGTTTGTGATATATCAATATGTCTTAATTGATTATCCTTTCCTTTTAAGGTTTTATATTGTAATTTTTCTCTGCTGTTTCTTTTAGCCATGTGTTTTAAATGTTAACTAGTAGATTCATTCTACATATTGCTTCAGTTTATTCTTCCATTTTTTTCCTCTTATAGGGAGACCCAGCAGGATCTATTTAATGCCATGGGATCCATGTATGCAGCAGTGCTGTTCATTGGGATTACCAATGCAACTGCTGTTCAGCCTGTTGTTTCCGTTGAAAGATTTGTTTCATACAGGGAAAGAGCTGCAGGGATGTATTCAGCTCTACCATTTGCATTTGCTCAGGTGACTTCTTCTTCCATCAATTTTTTATTTCCCTTTTATTCTAGTAGGGTGCCCTATGGGTACATGCTAATATAAACAGTAAGGAATAAGGTTCCGCCTGATAATTGGTACAGAACTTACTCTTATCCTTACTGTTTTTTGGCTCAATCTCCTTGTATGTTGTACGCTTATTTGTGCTCTGTGTGTGTAGGTTGCCATTGAGTTCCCATATGTGCTAGCTCAGGCACTTATATACTGCACAATATTCTACTCCCTGGCATCATTTGAGTGGACTGTGTTGAAATTTATTTGGTACATATTTTTTATGTATTTCACTATGCTATACTTCACTTTTTATGGAATGATGACAACTGCTGTCACTCCCAATCACAATGTGGCCGCCATTATTGCCGCTCCTTTTTATATGTTATGGAACCTCTTCAGTGGATTTATGATCCCTCACAAGGTAATGAAGTAATTATATATTTTCACATTCATTTTCACTTGAAGTTAGTAGTTCAATAATATAAAAACAGCATATAGAAACCTATTACTGTCACTAATGTTATTCGATGCCGAGTGCTTGTTTTGGTTCAAGGATTGAGCTGCTGGTGGTTAGGTGTAATTTCTACCATTCAAACAAATTAAATATAAAAAATCATCTGGCATTTTCACCTTTGTAAATACCACATTATAATATATGACCAACATATAGCTGAACCTTTTAGCATTTCACCCCATCCCCCAAACAAAATAAAAAATAAAAGAAAAGAAAAGAAAAAAAAAGGGAAAAAATAGGACTTCACTCGGACCATTTTTTCTTCTTATTAAGCATGATGTTCCATCTTATGGTCTCTAAACAAAATGTGTTGACCATACATTTGAACCAAATAACAACAATCCCCTCCCCTCCCCTCCCCTCCTCGCTTCCCTTGACATGTTTGCATTCAACTTTCATTTAGATACTAATATGAACTCTTAGGCCACTGTCTCTCAAAGGCTCCCACACATTTCCTTTTCTTTTTCAAATATGGTTTAAAACCTTTCTTGGCTTCTTTTACAGAGAATTCCTATATGGTGGAGATGGTATTACTGGGCAAACCCTGTAGCCTGGAGTCTTTATGGTCTTGTGGCTTCTCAGTATGGTGACTGTGATGAACTTGTGAAGCTATCAGATGGAATAAGGTCGATGCCTGCAAGGTTGTTAGTCAAGAATGTGTTTGGGTTTAGGCATGATTTCCTTGGCATTGCTGGTTTTATGGTCGTTGGTTTCTGCATGATGTTTGTGGTGATATTTGCTTTTGCAATAAAATCCTTCAACTTCCAAAAGAGATGATCAGAGGTTGAATCTTACTGCTACATTCATGTCCTTGAAAGTTGCATCCCTGGCAGGTATATGATACTAACAGTATATTCGTGAATAGTGAAATCTGTATAGTAACTTAAATTGTTGTCTTCAAAGTGAATATGGTAAGCAGATATGATCTATTCTTTTACTTTTTAGATAATAAACGATATTGCACTGTCCCATGTTCTCCTATTTATGGTGTCTGACATGTATTATGTTTGTTAAGTCGGTGGCTTGCGTGTTATCAATTAAAGTCTAATATCTATTTTTTCCGTAATCATTAGTTTATTTTGTTATTTGTGAAGTGTCATTTGAGATTTTTGTTTTTTTCCTGTTCCTTCATCAAAACACTTTACAGTTAAATACTTAAACGAAATGAATTGATTTCTAATATTATCTCTAACCGACATAATGATAACGGATTTTGTTTTCTGCATATAATTTTCAAATCGATTCTTAAAGTTGGGAATGAGCAACCGTTAAAAGAAGGGTTTTGAAAATAATAATTTATATGGCACTTGATTTTATACTAAATGCTACGATGGCAATTGTTAAAAGAAAGGTATTGCAATTCGTCTTTTGGCCTTAACATGCCATGTGAGTCTTGAAAGACTTTAAATATGGAAAATGCTATGAGGTATCATTTAATTCATAACCCACATATGATACTAAATGGGTTTGATATACTAAATGTCAATTGTCATTTAATAAACATATATATGCTATAAATTATATATGTTAAATTTAGTTCATGAAGGAACAAGATTAATTGAAGTCACGTGGTCGAACATGTGGCGAATAGCCAAAGAGAAGGGATATGGAGTAATCGCCTCATAAAGATTGGGATATGATTAAATCTAACGAGATTATTAAAGACAGAGAAAAGCACGAAGTAACCTACGGGCGTGGAACACTAAGTTAACAAATAGAGACAATCTAGCTATCATAAAAGATGAACGGCATAATTCAGACTCTTAACTAGCAACACTAGCACTTCGATTATTGCCATCTCCATTTTTTAATTAAAAAACACTTCCTTTACCCTCGTGGATGTAGGCTAATCTCATGGCCTAACCACGTAAACATCTCTCTTTTACTCTTTCTGCATTTGTATTATTTTTTGGGGCAATCCTGAAGTTCCACTTAATATTGTGAGAAAGATCTCCTACAATTTGACATTGTTTGTGGGAAACGAAGTTCTCACCTCTCTCAAAGTTAGGAAAAGCTCAAAACTTCACCATGAGTACATAACAATCTCACCCCACCCAAGTAAGGAGTTGCGTGTAGTTCGAAATACACATTGTAAGGAGGGAACAAACTCTTGTGCAAATGCCTCCTCTCTAGCAATCGTCAAGATCCAGAGGACGCTCACCGGCTGATCTAGTCCCAGTCGACAGCATTAAACGCCGCTGATCAGTCGAGCTGAAGGGAAAGCTGTCTCCCGTTTAGCCAGTATTTATGAGGAGAAATTAAACAGTCATCTGATGCGACAACTCACCCAACAGTCAGAGGGTGATACCTCAGACTCATATATTCGACCTCATCACATGAGGGAACCTTACCAGCCATCTCTACAATCCGAGGGTAATACTTCAGATTCACATACTTGACAGCACTACAAGAGAGAACCTCGCTCCCTAGGAAATCAAGCCGCCAGGACATCTCGTTTAAGGAGTCCTTAAAATTCATCGCTATCAGCAACATGATTGTTTGCCTGAGAGGAACTCCATCAACCATAGGCATCCCTGACCATGCCCGTTTGAGTTGGCCCGGAGTAGCAGGCTAACTCGCTCTGAACAACAGCCGAATTTGATAAAGACAGACGAATTAAGGGTACTGATCCGTAGAGAGCTGGAGGGAAGGACAAACCTAAACCTTGCAAGGATCGGGCGTAGAAAGAACCAGGGCATGGCACAGCCTCACCATTCACCGAGCAAATAGAATCCTTTGAACCTCCAAAAAAGTTCTTCATGCCAAAAGTCGCAACGTATGAAGGGAAGACATACCCAACTCACCACATTAGGCACTATCGACAAACTATGTCCCTTTACAGCCATCAACGCTTTGATGTGCAGGGTGTTCCTATCAATCCTAGGTGAGATCGGCCTAAAATGGTTTGAGAAACTATCCCTCAGATCAATCTCCACCTTTAGGGAGCTTGCCGAGAAGTTCACAGCCCGAGCTTGTTAGCAACAAGGTGGTTAAGGAGGTATATTCACTAATCTCTCTCAACAGGAAGAAGGGAGAAACTCTCAGTAAGTACGCTCAAAGGTACTGGGAACTATACAACGAAATTGATGATTGCGAGGAGCAACTGGCAATCGTCTCCTTTAAGTTTGGTCTGGAACGGTCAGACGATCTCTATCAGTATTTGGCAAAGAGGCCAACGGCTTCGATGGACGGTTATGTCCCGTATTGAGAAATACGTCAAGGCAGAGAATGAGCTCTCCAGCGCAACCCCTCCTCCCGACCAAAAGAAGAGTGAGCCAAAGAAGGCCCCTAAAAGGGGAAACCAACCATCATCGGCCGCGAAGGCAATCAGGAATGAAGCCTCCAAAAATCTTTCCAAGCCTTAGGCCAGAGAGAATATATAAGGCGATGGAAACAATCTTCAAGGAGCCTATTTTTAGGCTCCTTCGTCATATCAAAGACAAGCCTTTCTCCCAAAGGCCTCCTAAGATGGTCGACGACCCAAGTGCTAGAGACGCCAGTCTCAGATGCAGTTATCAGTAGGGCATGGGCACCTCACTGAAGACTGCAAGATGTACAAAAAATACCTAGAGGAACTCGTCCAAGCGGGGAATCTCAAGGAGTACATCAACATATCAAACCCAAAGGCAGTAACAAAGATCAACATAGTCCAAAAAGTAGATGAAGTTCTCCCACCAGCAAAATTGGTTACCGTCATTCACGGTTATATCGACTCAGCCCAGCACACTGACAAGAAGCTAAGGGAGAAGGTAAAGGTGGCAACCAACATTCAACAAGCATTCCAGGTGGACCCAACCAATCTAGCCCTGGTCAAGAGGGAAATAAAGGACCTCGATACTGACTGAGCTCACGTTCACCGACGACGATCTGGTTGGAGTGAACATGCCCCATAAAGATGACTCTGAGCTGCTTGTGCCCCGCTGGCACTACTTTCGTCGGTCCTGCCCTGTTGGCTGGACTCACCTCCTCACTTGCTCCCCATAACATGGAAGAGGTGATCCTCACAGTGTAGTAAAGTAGCATTGGGTACATCTGTATAGGACTGCACGGAAAGGTTATCCAAAAGATGCAGTCGAACCCTCCAGGTCAGGCCATCCATAAACATTTGCATCTTCTTTTCTTCAGCAGGCACCTTAGCTGGTACTAGGTTTACTAGTCTAGTAAACTCTTCATATTCTACTACAGTCTTCCCCTCCTATGTGAGGTCCAGTAATTTTCGCCTCATCTCAGTCTGAACGGCGTAAGAAAAATATTTGCACCCAGAAGTCCCGAATCGTCATAACATCACACTCATTTGTTGTAGTAGTGGACTCCCACCACTGTAACGCTACCCCAACTAGCTTGAAAGTAGCTAGTATCTGCCTCTGCACCTCTGTGCACTCATACATCCTCAAATGCTGCTAGATATCTTTCTTTCATTGGCTCGCTACAACGACATCCGAATTCCCTCGAAACTCTGGGGGATGTGCCTTCTGGAAGGCATCTCTGACTCGCTCCCAAACAGAAGGGAACTCATACATCCTCAAATGTTGTTGAACCACTACTAGTGTTGCATTAGCCACCTAAGCAATGATGGCAGCAACCTCGACAACATTCATTGTACCCTGAGCCTGGGATGGTTGTGGCTCGGGTTGGGCATTTCTTGCCCTCGATGCACGTCTAGGAGGCATCTGAAACGAGAAAGAATTTATAAGTCCACAGTTATTAAATCTCAAATAGCTGAAGGCATAGTCACATAATCAAGAATGCAACAATCCTAATAATAAGGCTCTATATCAAAGAACGTTAAGCTGAAAGCATAATAAGCCGCACATATCCCAAAAGACTCTAGAACATAATGCTCTGATACCACCCGTGACACCTCGCCCAATTAAATACCGGGTGGCCAGTCCTTTATAAAATTTAAAACAGAGTATCCGATTGGTTCATTCTTAGCATCACTATCAATTTTTTTTTTACCACCTAATAATTAATTAAGCTAGTGTAAAAACGTTTAACCTATTATTAAATATTATTTAATTTAAATTGTTAACACATTAAACATTCTCATGAATGAATAAATAAAGAATAAAACTCCATCTAACTAAAATATAAAGAAACTGGAATAATCGTCCCAGTTAAATAAAATCCAAACCATCATAATGTAATAATGCTAAATCCATCTGAAACAAAAATATTGAAATGAAATGAGAAAAATTTCTCTCAAACATAAATAAAATGAGAATGGGTGACACATGTCCTAACTGAAATGCCTAGATCATAGAATTGAGATGATAGATGTGAAGGTGTCCAAATATGAGGACTTGGAACTCCCACAATAGCTGCAACACGTCAAATGGTTCGACAGTCTAAGCTTGGTGTCCCTGTGGCTGTACACCTAAAATAAAATACAACAAAAGAAAATAGATTTTGCAAAAGTCGGGTCAAAACTCGAGTGTAAAATATATTTTTGAAACAGTTTAACAAGTATTTAAAATGCGATAATGCAAATACTATGTACATGTTAGCTTTTCGATCTCTCACTTGAGATTCTCACCTCTCAACTATTGTGCACACCTAACGTATCTCTAAACCATTCTAGTTATCACTATCCCGCCTAGTAGTTCGAATGTATTCGTTTGCTAAACTATTACTCATAGTGCCCATTCATATTTCCCACGTAATACCATATTGAATATTTCCACATCTTTTATTTTGAATAGGAGGTTTAAAAAATAAAGTTAAGTGTTCCCATACTTAAGTTATTTAAGAATTTATTATCATCATTATCTACAAATTTCACGTAGTAGATAATACACAAGTATATACACATATTCATCACACTATTATATATATATATATATATATACACACACACACACACGCACACACCCCAATACGGCGCCCCAAAGGCTGACCCGCGGTGCGTTCATACTCTACTATCAAGTCCTGTACATCACATATGAAATTACGACTATCGGTTCGGAATCACTCGCGAACCGCATAAATACAAATCACACATATTGGAGGCGAACAAAGTTCCAAGCCTATGGGCTATACACATACCTACGCACCCATATGATCGCCAACTTATCAACTCACTGATTAGTCGTTCCTAGGTTCTATGTCCTAAGGTACCAATCTAAAATCCCCCCAGTGGGCTCATCAGGATGATATTGTCCCCTTTCAAAACCTCCCACGATAGCAAACAACGTAGGTACGTCATACACATAATAATAAATCATATAATAGGCATTCATACATCCCATTAAAATCAATAGGTATTCGCACAACTCACTTATTATATTCTCATGCGTAGTATTTTTCTCATCACTACTTACAATATATTTATAAAATTATGAATATTCTCTCTCTCATAATTTCCAAGGATAACTCACTTTTGCCGAATCCTTTAAAGTATTATACCCAAATAAATTCAAATAATTCTTCACTATACTGAATTCATTATATTATTATTTTATCTCACTCAATTTAACTACATCGCACAAATTAGAACAAATCCGAAATCTGAAAATCCTGACATGTCTCTCGAACCATAGTTGCATCTCGTTTGAACGAGATCAACAAGTCATTTGAGCCACTCCTCGCGAGATGCCTATCTCGCTTGAACGAGGCTTCGCGCGACTTCGCGCGACCTGGGCTGTTTTTTCTTCAACCTCTAGCACTTGCGTTTTCCACCATTTTGATCCAAAAATCTCTATAGATCAAGCACAAATTCCCAACAATCAATACTAATCATTATTCTAACATATAAAGATGATTTCTAATACTCCAGAATCATTAAATCCTAATTAATCATCAATTAAATTCGAATCCCCAATTTTCATCATAAGAACCCTAGTTTTCCAAATTTCAGTTTAAGAACATAATTAACCCAGATTCATTCATCAATATTAATCCAACTTTTGTGGGTTATAATCTACATACATGAGGGAATTAAACTACTATCAATTCAGTCCTCAATCATGAATTAATTCTTCGAAATTTCACTATCAATTTCGTATCATTCACTTACACTAAGATGGACATAATTATTGCTAAAAGTTTGCAAGTTTAAACACTTGCCTCTAGATTGAAGATCTGATCCGTTGGAGAAGATGATATAGGTGTGATCCCCTCTCTTCAATCTACGCGATGGTTATAGTTGTGGTATAAACGGTGTAGTAATGGAGGTTCTAGCCGACATTTCTGACTATCTCGACCCTTCTGGATACATTGGCGCACTCTAAATGACTATTTGGGTGAATTATAGATAATTTATTTTTTTATTCCATTAAATTAGTCCCGACACGACTGACATGCGCGTCCCGACTTAATTATCGTAATTGCCATATTTCTTACTCGCGATAATTTTCATAAATTCACAATCATATACTACTTTATTCGTTCAGTAATATTCAATATAATTCTCACTAATAAACACTAACTCTTATCTCGCTAGTTAATATTTATTTTCATCCGAATTAATTATTAATTAATTTCCCATATTTAATTTAATTACCCAATATTTAAAACTCATAAAAATACGAGGTGTTACACACATGTAGATCTAATCCCTCCTACAGTCCAACCTTTATCTGGTGAGCTAGTTGAAAAGGCCAGAGAGGCAGGTTGGAATAAAGATCAGTTAATGCTGAAATACATATACCAAACTTCTATTAGAAGAAATTGTAAAAAAATACAATTTAATTGTTGTAATTTTGAGGCTAATTTTAGGTGGGAGCCACACATCAAACGTGATAGGTCAAATTACTTACGCGATCCTCATTAAGAGGAGAATAGTGTGGTATACTCATTTGTACAAAACTATCACTACACCAAAACTAGCGAATGGTCACGGCCAAAATCCCTGACCAAGATTGTGGGTCGTGAACTTGGGCCGTGATCATTTCGGGCGCGACCAATTTCGTGGGTCGCGGCCCAAGTCCGTGACCAATCTGGGGTCACGGCTCCGAGAGGGTCACGGCAGATGGTCGCGGACTTGGGCCGTGACCCACACCGAGATGGGAAAAAAATGGTCGCGGCCAAAGTCCGTGACCCACACCGCGAGGAAAAAAAAAGGGAAAAAATGGTCGCGGCCAAATTTCGTGACCATTTTTCATCACGATTGGGGGTTATGGACTTTGACCGCGACCATTTTTAAGCGCGACGAAAAAAATAAAAATAATCATATACATAGTCCATGACCATATTTAACTATAATAAAAAAAAATATATATTTTCTTAGGTCCAATCCATAAATTGGGGGTCCCGTGACTGCTCGACCGGTTGCTACGTGTAACTTTGGACACGCACGAGGTGTTTCAAATATTTATTATTGGCAAAACAATTAAAAACAATCACAAATTGCTAATCGGGAATGTTGTTAATAAACTAATATACATACAAACTTAAAAATATTATAAGTCTTAATAATTCACAGATAAAAAAAAAATTGGACAGAGTTTCCCCTGTTTTCTAAACATTTCAAACCCTGTTAATATAAAACCTGCTAATTATAAAGCCCGCACGGCCATAAAATTGAACAATCAAACAATAAAAGTCCGCACGACCATAAAACTATAAAAGCCCACACGGCCATAGCACAAAAAAAATATAATCCTGAATGTCAACAAAATCATATAAACAATCTCCATATTGTAAACCACTGCATTCTTCATGTGTTCCACGTGCAAAAAAGCAAACGATACAATGTTATCCTGCAAAAACTAGGATACAAAAAAAAAATGATATCAGTAACCAAGTAGTTTTAGAAAAATCGTATTCAAGCTGAAAAATTGCATATACGAGTTATAACTGCCATGTTTTTAAGCCTAAATCCTGATATATGCAAATTATCCTCATACTCTCAAACCGGGAGTCTCATGATCGCGCGGTCTATTCGTATGAGTTACATTGGTCCAGTGCTAGGTGCTGGTGCCTCTCACGGGGCCGTTCGGGTGTTGCTTCGAGCTTTGACACTCTAAATCCATGTTTGTAAGCCTAAGTCCTGATATATGCAAATTATCCTCGTACTCTCAAACCGGTAGTCTTGTGATTACGCGGTTTGTTCGTACGAGTTACATTGGTCCCGTGCGAGGTGTTGGTGCCTCTCACGGGGCCGTTCGGGGGCTGTTTCGGGATTTGACCATCTAACGCCATGTTTTTAAGCCTAAGTCCTGATATTTTTAAATTATCCTCGTATTCTCAAATTGGGAGCCCCATGATCGCGCGGTCAGTTCCTACGAGTTACATTGGTCCCGTGCGAGGTGTTGGTGCCTCTCACGGGACCGTTCAGGGGTTGTTTCGAGTTTTGGCCATCTAACGCCATGTTTTTAAGCCTAATTCCTTATATTGTCAAATTATCCTTGTATTCTCAAACCGCGGGTCCCGTGATCAGTTCATACGAGTTACATTGGTCCCGTGCGAGGTGTTGGTGCCTCTCACGGGACCATTCGGGGGTTGTTTCGGGGTTTCGCCCTCTAATGCCATTTTTTAAGCCTAAGTCTATATAATTTCAAATTATCGTCGTATTCTCAAAACAGGGGTCCTGTGATCGCGCGGTTAGTTCCTACGAGTTACATTAGTCCCGTGCGAGGCGTTGGTGCCTTTCATGGGGCCGTTCGGTGTTTGTTTCGAGGTTTCACCCTCTAATGCCCTTTTTTAAGCCTAAGCCTAGATATTTTCAATTTATCGTCGTATGCTCAAATCGGGGGTCCCGTGATCGCGCGGTCAGTTCCTACGAGTTACATTGGTCCCTTGCGATGTGTTGGTTCCTCTCACGAGGCCGTTCGGGTGCTGTTTCAGGTGTTCGCATTTTAAAGCCATGTTTTTAAGCCTAAGTCCTGATATATGTAAATTATCCTCGTACTCTTAAATCGGGAGCCTCGTGATCGCACGGTCTGTTCGTATGTGAGATACATTGGTCCCATGCGAGGTGTTGGTGCCTCTCACGGGACCGTTCTGGTGTTGTTTCGAGTTTTTGCACTCTAAAGCCATGTTTTTAAGCCTAAGTCCTGATATATGCAAATTATCCTCGTACTCTCAAACCGGGAGTCTCGTGATCGCACGGTTTGTTCGTACAAGTTACAATGGTCCCGTGCGAGGTGTTGGTGCCTCTCACGGGGCCGTTCGAGTGTTGTTTCGGGTTTTAGTCATCTAATGCCATTTTTTAAGAATAAGTCCTGATATATGCAAATTATCCTCGTACTCTCAAATCGGGAGTCTCGTGATCACGCGGTCCGTTCGTACGAGTTACATTGGTCCCGTGCGAGGTGTTGGTACCTCTCATGGGTCCGTTCGGGTGCTGTTTCGAATTTTGGCCATCTAACGCCATGTTTTAAAACCTAAGTCCTGATATTTTCAAATTGTCCTCGTATTCTCAAATCGGGGGGGGGGGGTCCCGTGATCGCGCAGTCAGTTCCTACGAGTTACATCGGTCTCGTAAAAGGTGTTGACGCCTCTTATGGGACCGTTCGGGGGCTGTTTCGAGTTTTGACCATCTAACGCCATGTTTTTAAGCCTAATTCGTTATATTGTGAAATTATCCTTTTATTCTCAAACTGGGGGTCCCATGATCGCACGATTAGTTCGTACGAGTTACATTGGTCCCGTGCGAGGTGTTAGTGCCTCTCACGGGACCGTTCGAGGGTTGTTTCGGGGTTTCGCCCTCTAATGCCATTTTTAAACCTAAGCCTATATATTTTCAAATTATCGTCGTATTCTCAAACCGAGGGTCCCGTGATCGCGCGGTCAGTTCCTACGAGTTAGTTATATTGGTCCCATGTGAGGTGTTCGTGCCTCCCATTGTTCGGGGGCTATTTCGAGTTTTGGCCATCTAACTCCATGTTTTTAAGTCTAATTCCTTATATTTTCAAATTATCCTTGGATTCTCAGGGAGTTCGTACGATTTACATTGGTCACGTGCGAGGTGTTGGCGCCTTACAGGGGACCGTTTGGGGGTTGTTTTGGGGTTTCACCCTCTAATGCCATTTCTTAAGCCTAAGTCTGTATATTTTCGAATTATCGTCGTATTCTCAAATCAGGGGTCCTGTGATCGCGCGGTCAGTTCCTACGAGTTACATTGGTCCCGTGCGAGGTGTTGGTGCCTCTCACGGGGCCATTAGAGGGTTGCTTTGGGGTTTCGCCCTCTAATGCCATTTTTTAATCCTAAGTTTAGATATTATCAAATTATCCTCGTATTCGCAAATTGAGTTTCGTGATCGTGCAGTCAGTTCTTACGATTTAGATTGGTCCCGTGCGAGGTGTTGGTGCTCTCACGTGGCCGTTCGGGGTTCGACCCTTTAGTGCCATTTTTAGGCCTAAATCCTGATATTTTCAAGTTATCCTCGTATGCTAAAACTAGGGGGCCCGTGATCGCGCGATCAGTTCCTACAAATTACATTTGTTCCGTGCGAGGTGTCGGTGCCTCTCACGGGACCGTTTGGGGGTTGTTTTGAGGTGTCATCCTCTAACACCGTGTTTTTAAGCCTAAGTCTAGATATTTTCAAATTATCGTCGTATTCTCAAAATGGGGGTCCCGTGATCGCGCGGCCAGTTCCTACGAGTTACATTGAAACCGTTCGGGTGCTGTTTCGGGTGTTCGCACTCTAAAGCTATGTTTTTAAGCCTAAGTCTTGATATATGCAAATTATCCTCGTACTCTCAAATCGGGAGTCTCGTGATCATGCGGTCTGTTCGTACGAGTTAAATTGGTGTCGTACGAGGTGTTGGTGCTTCTCACGGGGCCTATCGGGTGCTGTTTTGGGTTTTGGCCATTTAATGCCATTTTTTAAGTCTAAGTCTATACAGCCATTCGACGGTTGTTTCGGGGCTTCGCCCTCTGATGCCATTTTTTAAGCCTAAGTCTTGATATTTTCAAATTATCCATGTATTCTCAAACCGAGGGTTCCGTGATCGCGCGGTCAGTTCCTACGAGTTACATTTGTCCCGTGCGAGGTGTTGGTGCCTCTCATAGGACCATTCGGGGGCTGTTTCGAGTTTTGGCTATCTAACGCCATATTTTTAAGCCTAATTCCTTATATTTTCAAATTATCATCATATTCTGAAACCGGGGGTCCCGTGATCACGCGGTCAGTTCCTACGAGTTACATTGGTCCCGTGCGAGGTGTTGGAACCTCTCACGGGGCCGTTTGGGTGTTGTTTTGTGCTTTGACCATCTAATGCTATTTTTTAAACCTAAGTCTATATATTTTCAAATTATCGTCATATTCTCAAGTCGGGGGTCCCGTGGGGCTGTTTCGAATTTTCGCCCTCTTAAGCCATATTTTTAATCCTAAGTCTTAATATTTTTAAATTATCCTTGAATTCTCAAATCGGGGGTCCCGTGATCGCGCGGTCAGTTCCTACGAGTTACATTGGTCCCGTGCGAGGTGTTGGTGCCTCTCATGGGACCGTTTGGGGGTTGCTTCGGGTTTTGGCGATCTAACGCCATGTTTTGAAGCCTAATTCCTTATATTTTTAAATTATCCTTATATTCTCAAATCGGGGTCCGGTGATCGCGCGATCAATTCGTACGAGTTACATTGGTCCCGTGTGAGGTGTTGGTGACTCTCACTGGGTCGTTCGGGGGTTGTTTCGGGTTTTAGCCATCGAATGCCATGTTTTTAAGCCTAAGTCCTGTTATTTTCAAATTATACTCGTCTTCGCAAATCGAGAGTTACGTGATCGTGCGGTCAGTTCCTACGAGTTACATTGGTCCCGTGCGAGGTGTTGGAGCCCTTAATGTGGTCGTTCGGGGGCTGTTTTGGGTTTTGCGCCGTCTAACGTCATGTTTTTAAGCCTAAGTCCTGATATTTTCAAATTATCCTCGTATGCTCAAACCGGGGGCCCCGTGATCACGCGGTCAGTTCCTACGAGTTACATTTTGCTCGTGTGAGGTGTCGATGCCACTCATGGGGCCGTTTGGGGGCTGTTTCGTGGTGTCGTCCTCTAACGCTGTGTTTTTAAGCCTAAGTTTAGAAATTTTAAAATTGTCATCGTATTTTTAAACCGGGGGTCCCGTGATCGTGCTGTCAGTTTCTACGAGTTACATTGGTCCCGTGCGAGGTGTTGGTGCCTCTCACGGAGCCGTTCGGAGGTTGTTTCGGGGTCTGACCCTGTAAAGCCATTTTTATGCCTAAGTCCTGTTATTTTCCAATTATCCTCCTATTCTCAAACCGGGGGTCTTGTGATCGCGCGACCAGTTCCTACAAGTTACATTGGTCCCGTGCGAGGTGTTGGTGCCTCTCACGGGGCCGTTCGGGTGCTGTTTAGGGTGTTCGCTCTCTAAAGCTATGTTTTTAAGTCAAAGTCCTCATATATGCAAATTATCCTCGTACTCTCAAACTGGGAGTCTCGTGATCGTGCAGTCTGTTCATACAAGTTACATTGGTGTTGTACGAGGTGTTGGGACCTCTCACGGGGCCTATCGGGTGTTGTTTCAGGTTTTGGCCATCTAATGCCATCCTTTAAGCCTAAGTCTATATATTTTAAAATTATCGTCGTACTCTCAAACCGGGGGTCCCATGATTGCGCGGTCCATTCGTATGAGTTGCATTGGTCCCGTGCGAGGTGTTAGGCCTCTCATGGGGTCATTCGGGGGTTGTTTCGGGGTTTCGCCCTCTAATGCGATTTTTTAAGCCTTAGTCATGATATTTTCCAATTAACCTCGTATTCTCAAACCGGGGGTCCCGTGATCGCGCAGTCAGTTCCTACGAGTGTGTTGGTGCCTCTCACGGGGCCATTCGGGGGTTATTTCAGATTTTGGCCATCTAACGCCATGTTTTTTAATCCTAATTCTTTATATTTTCAAATTATCCTTATATTCTCAAACTGGGGGTCCCGTGCTCGCGCAGTCAGTTCGTACGAGTTACATTGGTCCCGTGCGAGGTGTTGGTGCCTCTCACGGGACCGTTCGGGGGTTGGTTCGGGGTTTTGGCCTCTATTGCTATTTCTTAAGCCTAAGTCTATATATTTTCAAATTATCGTCGTATTCTCAAACTGGGGGTCCTGTGATCGCGCAATCAGTTCCTACGAGTTACATTGGTCCCGTGCGAGGTGTTTGTGCCTCTCACGGGGCCGTTTGGGTGCTGTTTTGGGCTTTGGCCATTTAATGCCATTTTTTAAGCGTAAGTCTATATATTTTCAAATTATCGTCGTATTCTCAAACCGGGAGTCCCGTGATCGCGCGGCCTGTTCGTATGAGTTACATTGGTCCCGTACAAGGTGTTGGTGCCTCTAATGGGGCCGTTCGGGGGCTGTTTCGAGTTTTCGCCCTCTAACGCCATGTTCTTAAGCCTAAGTATTGATATTTTCAAATATTCCTCGTATTCTCAAACCGGGGGTCCCGTGATCGCGCGGTTAGTTCTTACGAGTTACATTGGTCCCGTGCGAGGTGTTGGTGCCTCTCACGGGGCCGTTCGGAGGTTGTTTCGAGTTTTTGCCATCTAACGCCATGTTTTTTAAGCCTAATTCCTTATATTTTCAAATTATCCTTGTATTCTCAAATCGGGGGTCCCGTGATCGCGCGAGCAGTTCGTACGAGTTACATTGGTCCCCTGCGAGGTGTTGATGCCTCTCACGGGACCGTTCGGTGGTTGGTTCGGGGTTTCGGCCTCTAATGCCATTTTTTAAGCCTAAGTCTATATATTTTCAAATTATCGTCGTATTCTCAAACCGGGGGTCCCGTGATCGCGCAGGCAGTTCCTACGAGTTACATTGGTCCCGTGTGAGGTGTTGGTGCCTCTCACGGGGCCGTTTGGGTGTTGTTTTGGGCTTGGGCCGTCTAATGCCATTTTTTAAGCCTAAGTCAATATATTTTCAAATTATCATCGAATTCTCAAACCGGGGGTCCCGTGATCGCACGGCCTATTCGTGTGAGTTACATTGGTCCCGTGCAAGGTTTTGGTGCCTATAATGGGGCCGTTCGGGGGCTGTTTCGGGTTTTCTCCCTTTAACGCCATGTTCTTAAGCCTAAGTATTGATATTTTCAAATTTTCCTCGTATTCACAAATTGGGGGCCCCGTGATCGCGCGGTCAGTTCCTACGCGTTACATTGGTCCCGTGCGAGGTGTTGGTGCCTCTCATGGGACCGTTTGGGGGTTATTTCGGGCTTTGGCCATCTAACGCCATGTTTTTTAAGCCTAATTCCTTATATTTTCAAATTATCCTTGTATTCTTAAACCGGGGGTCCCGTGATCGCGCAATCATTTTTCTCGAGTTACATTGGTCCCGTGCGAGGTGTTGGTGCCTCTCACGGGGCCGTTTGGGTGCTGTTTTGGGCTTTGGCCATCTAAAGCAATTTTTTAAGCCCAAGTCTATATATTTTCAAATCATCGTCGTATTCTCAAACCGTAGGTTCCGTGATCGTACGGCCTGTTCGTATGAGTTACATTGGTCCCGTGCAAGGTGTTGGTGCCTCTCATGGGGTCGTTCGGGGGCTGTTTCGGGTTTTCGCCCTCTAACGTCATGTTTTTAAGCCTAAGTTCTAATATTTTTAAATTATCCTCGTATTCTCAAACCGGGGGTCTCGTGATCGCGCGGTCCGTTCCTACGGGTTACATTGGTCCCGTGCGAGGTGTTGGGGCCTCTCACGGGGATGTTCGGAGATTGTTTCGGGTTTGGGCCATCTAACGCCATGTTTTTTAAGCTTAATTCCTTATATTTTCAAATTATCTTTGTATTCTCAAATCGGGGGTCCCGTGATCGCGTGGTCTGTTCGTACGAGTTACATTGGTGCCGTGCGAGGTGTTGGTGCCTCTCACGAGACCGCTCAGGGGTTGGTTCGGGGTCTCGGCCTCTACTGCCATTTTTTAAGCCTAAGTCTATATATTTTCAAATTATCGTCGTATTCTCAAACCGGGGGTCCCGTGATCCCGCAGTCAGTTCCTACGAGTTATATTGGTCCTGTCGAGGTGTTGGTGCCACTCACGAGGCCGTTTGGGTGTTATTTTGGGCTTTCGCATCTAATGGCATTTTCTAAGCCTAAGTCTATATATTTTCAAATTATCGTTGTATTCTCAAACCGGGTGTCCCGTGCTCGCACGACCTGCTCGTATGAGTTACATTGGTCCCCTGCTAGTTGTTGGTGCTTCTCATGGGGTCTTTCGGGTTTTCGCCCTCTAATGCCGTGTTTTTAAGCCCAATTCCTAATATTTTCAAATTATCCTCGTATTCTCAAATCGGGGGTCCCGTGATCGCGGCTTATGGATCAAATGGTGCAATACTTACAAGATCAAGGGCAGGAGCATTTGGGCCTTGAGTATTCCAAATGATGCTTCATGGAGCTGGAAGAAAATCATGAAGATTAGAGAGAAGTTTAGAATGCAAATCAAAACCTGCATTGGGAATGGTTCTCAGACCTTTATGTGGTGTGATTTTTGGCATCCTAATGGACCTTTGCATAACAGATATGGTGACAACATTGCATTCGATTCTGCTAGTAACCTCAAAGCTAAAGTTTCTGAGTTTATCCACCAATTGGAGTGGAGATGGCCCTCTACTGTGACTTGGGAGCTTAATGAAGTCAAGAATGCAACTCTACCTATAATCTCTAGGGGAAATGACACTGTTACTTGGCTTCCTTCTAATAATGGGAAATTTTTCGTTGCTTCTGCTTGGGATATGCTGAGATTTCACAATACTCCTGTCACTTGGAGTAAGCTTGTTTGGAGTAAGGTGTGCATCCCTAAGTGTGCTTTCATTGCTTGGTTAGTGTTTAGGAAGGCCATTAACACTCGAGTTAAGCTGCTAGAGTGGGGAATCTCGGACAATGACCAGTGTGGGATGTGTGGTGCTGAGAGGGAAACATATAACCACCTTTTCTCTCAATGTATCCTTAGTAAAGGTATTTGGGAGGAAGTAATGCTTAGGAACCAGTGCTACAGGGAGTTTCAAAGTTTGGATAGAGAGATGGCTAAGGCCACTGCTAACAACTCTACCAAGACTTTATGTGACAAGATAAGATCCCTTTCTTTCACTACTACTATTTACTGCATTTGGATGGAGAGAAACTCTAGGTGCTTTGAGCATGTCTTCAATTCCCTAGACACCATTGTGAAGGGTATTGAAAACATGGTTAGAGCCAAAGTTCTCACTTGGAAGAAGGATAGAAGGAACTATGCTAACTGGATGGCTTGTATGTATTGGAACATTCCTGAAGACAGGCTGCTGAGCTAGTTTTGGTAGTCTCCTACCTTGGTGTTTTGTTTCCTTTGGGGTATGCCCCAGGGAGTTTGTTTTGTGGGGACTCCTTTTTGCTGGTTTCCTTTTCTTTGTTGTTGTTGCCTTTGGGGTATGCCCCTGGGCTTCTGTTTTCTGAGGTCTTTCCTCTTCTCTTGTAAAGTGCCTTTTTCTGGTTTATACACATAATTTTCCCAAAAAAAAAAGTTACGCTAATTAAAATGTCATCGTTTTCATTATTTTAACTAATTAAAAAAGTGATTTAATTAGAACCATTGAAGGGTTATGACTGTTCATGATTTAATCAGGAACGTTTTGTGATTTTTCTGAATAGTTATAACTTTCTCAAGAGAAGCCACCCATTAATGGCTGTAAATATCAACCCCTTGCTCAGTTTCCTTGCAAACTAAAATTCCTCACTTCTTTCCAAACTTCGTCCACCTTAAAAGTCAGAGAGCTAATCACCATTGTTAGTTCGTGGGACCACCATATTACAGCATTTTTTGTGGTGGTTGAAGACTGTTTTATCCTGGGAGGCAGACACTCATTGTTCCTGCTATAAGCACCATAACCAGGGGCAAATTCTGTCTTATGGAGAGACTGTGCAATGTTCGACTCGGTCTTAAATCTGCTATGTGATTCCAAAAATCACAAACTATAAGTTCGTCTTTCTTTTATGTTTTTTCATACCATACTGTTTTAATATATTCATTATGCATTTGTTGTTTTGACATTTATTTAGAATATTATTGATTATTATATATCTATAAGGAACATCATTCTTAAGACATAATTCTTTTTTATTCTATTGTGCCTATTAGTTTCTTACTAAATAAATTGTCCATATATTGGGAACGATATTTTAATTAAAATAATATTTGTTATAATAAATAGTTTTATCAAATATAATATAATCTGTTTTCGATAATTTTTTATAAACTGTCTCATTATAGTACATTTATTTTAGATAATAATATACTGGAATATTTATAATCTTCATGTTGTATAAAAAGCTTCGGTGACATCTTCTGAAAATGTGCATGCTAATATTCCTCTAAATGAGCTATCTATTAATGTTCCTACTACCGGTTCTACTACTCAAATATCACAAGAGAAAAATAAAAAAAAATGTAATGGTTATGATTTTAAAAGGTGACAAAAAATGCTATTTTACTAAACCACCATGAATCTTGCAAAATTCATTAATGAGGAGGTTCCTATGTGTAACAACCCTCGCTTTTAGGAGACTCATTGTATATTAATTTGCCGCATGAAGTAGTTATATAAAATGTTGGAACTGGAGTAAATATTAATTTAATGAGTTGAAAGTTAATATTTACTGGAGTGTTGCATATTTACTTTATGTGTGAGTAAATATCACCAGGTTGTATTTTATAGTGTCATGTGTTTTAAATGACATTGTGGTTTAAATGAAATCGGAACTCGAAATTTATTATAAAATTTTCCGGATGCCATTTTAGAGGGCGTAGTTAGTCTCGGAATGTGCGAGACAGTCAAAATAAGTCCCATATTGTATTTTTTACGTTTCGGCTACTTTTGACTGGTTTTAACTTAAATGCGTATTTGGGAGTCATTTTAATATGGTATTAACCACTTAAGTTGGGAATTGTGGACTAAAGGCACGATTTATGTCTTGCCTTTCTTTTATTTTCTCTTAAGTGCATTTATTTAACATTGAGAGATAGAGAGAGGAAGAGAGCTCGGGAGAAAAGAGGAGAAATGAGAGAGATTGAAGATTGAAGCTTGGGATTGCATCTACCACAAAGAAATCTGAGATTTATACTTCAAGGGAAGTTTTCTACTTGCTAATATGTGATTTAAGATGAATAAATTGTGTTGATAGTTGTGTATTGGTATAAATGAACAAATATGGATTTTATGGATTTTATGGTGTTTTAGCCCAAATCTTAGTTTTTGTTGATGAAATTGTGGATCATAGTAGTTAATAATCATGTAGGATGATTTGGGGTAGATTAATGGTGATGGATGTGGGTAAAAATGGAGTAGAAATTGGTTTTGGGGAAAAACTAGGGTTTATAACCCGTATCCCCCTTCTTGGCACATATGCAGGGGCGAATCGATTCGGCCCCTGGGGCGAATTGATTCATTAAGGGGATAGTTCCCAGGTCTGGGCACCCGAATCGATTCGGTAATTACAGAAAGTTGGGTTCATCACCCGAACCGATTCGCTTTTTGGGCGAATCGATTTGCTCTATGGGGCGAATCGATTTGGACCCTACTGTTTTGAGTTTTTTTTTTTTACTCAATTTTGATCATTTTTCTCTAGGCTTAGGACCTAGTAACCTTCTTGAATGAAGTAAACTTAGAGTTCTAGAGTCCTAGATGAGTGGGGTAACTACCCTACGTTAGAAATGCGTTATGTGGGTTTTTTTTCCAGGGATATGCCAATTGATGTTAGGGCATTCTTTTCTTTTAGTTGATTATTATGAGACTAGGAGTTGTAGGGTTATGTTTGGGAGAATTTAGAAGCTCAATTGAGCTATGTTAGTCTTGATGGTTCATGGTATAACACCCCAAAGGATTGTTGGGAGAATAAATTGAGAGTTTATTCACTTCTTTGTGGTTGTAATAACGATACGAATTTCGTATGGCTCTGGATAAAATATGATGTAATTACAAAGTAAATGACTATGGTTTCGAATAAAATGAAGCATACATGTGTAAAATGGTGAATGAAAATGAAATGGAAATGGTAATGATTATGGTAAATGCTAATTTACTTCATAATGAATTTGGTAAATGATAATTTACTTAAACACACCTCTCTAAATGCCATCATAAGGGAAGTTCGCGCGCGAGGTGAAGGCCCCTGGCTAGTGAATGCAGGGTGGATATAGTCCTAGGCCATATGAGCAATATGTTATGTTTTCTGCGCTGGTGAGGAGATTCCGGGTGTGGTCTTAACTCTCACGCAGGCATATGGCCGCTTCCCGACGTTGCGATAGGTGCCCAGGTTTCCTTGTTTGATAGGCCCTAGAAGATGATGGTTATTTAAGGGCGCGCCCAGTGGGGAAACTCGGAGGGGCGGTCTTAGAATCGTTATATGTATATAAATATAACAATTCATAATCAAGTGGGACTTGATGTATGAGATATGCCATAAAGAGCATGATGAAGTGCCATAAAGAGCACAATGAAATGCCAGAAAGAGCATTTGTTGATGATTATATTCCTGATAAGGAATGGAATGCCATAGAGAGCATGTGATTGAGATAAAAGCCATAAAGAGCTTAAAATTATAATTATGTTTCCTGTTAAGGAACGTAATTATGTAATGGATTAGTGTTCACGATGAAGGCTTTTAAATTAACGTAAATAATTCTTTTTCCTGCATAATTAAATTGGATCCATGGTTATTTAAGATGTCTTAGCTTATGCTATAAATTGTGTAGGTAGATTCTTATTTCTTTTAGCCATTATTTACTGTTCATAACTGTCATACTTTTTATTCATCTGGTGATCATATAAAACCGAGCCCTGACCTGTCTGTATTTCTTGTTGTGTATGCATATTGTATTCGCTCAGGTGCTCCGCCTCAAGGACGCCTGATCTGACTTCCTATCCCGGTGTTTTTGGCGAGTCGTGATGCTTTGCGGGTATTACGGGATATATTGCAATAGACGCCGCCATCTTTGTACTTTAGCTAAGGTCGGGTCATTTACTCGGGCATGAGGCCCAAGCTTTTGTAATTGTTTAATGTAATGTATTATCTAATTTACTGAACTTTTTAATATTCTTGTATAAGTCTTTTGACCGACAGCATATTCGGTCCCTTACTGTTTATTTTATGTGTATGAATATAATTCCTTCGGGGTTTCCACTTTCTTTTCAAATTGGGTTGTTTAAATTCATTTCTTAACTTTAAAACCAAAATTTTTGGCAACCCGTTTTTCTGAAATATGGAGTGGTTATCCTGTATACTTTGTATATTGTTGTGATGATGAGAATGATTCCATCCATGATTCCTGTTATATTGGAGTATCGGGCTGGCCACCCCCTATTTCGAATCCCGAGTTGTCACAGATGGTATCAGAGCAGCAGGTTCTAGAGTCCTTAGGAATCTATGTGAACGCATTTCGCTTTCAGCGTTGCTTTTGATTTGACATAGAGCCTTAGGATTAATATCGTTGATTTCTCTTGTGAGATTTCGTTCTTCGGCAATGAGGTAGAACCCATAGAATCTTTTGCGCATTCATGTGAGATTCGTAGGTCGATTGAAGAAGGGCGCCATGGAAGGTCGTTGTGAAGGCGTCGTGAGATGGGATTACTAGGAACTGTAAGTTGTGGTCGGGGGTGAGGACCGCTTTGGAGGTCGTTCCCTTTTGTAGCATTTTCATATTTTGCTGCTGTGACTACTAATTACGGTAGATCTAGTTTTCCATGTACCGCTAGAAGTAGAGAGTGGTACTAAGCTTGGGATTTCAAGCGACGTTAAATTGAGGTGGGGGAGAACCCATGACGAGGGCCACACGTTGAAGTAAGATGGAGGAAATGCATCCTCATTCGGTAGAAGCAGGAGGCCCAAGAGCTTTGGCCTAGAAGAGGGTATAGAAGTGCCCAGAGGAAAAGGATGGAGGAAAATCCTTTAACCGTGGGAGTCGTGTGAAACGGTGGGAACGTAGTCGCCATATTTGTGGGTGCAGGAAGTCTTGGTCCATGAAGAAACCCGGTGGATACTTTCAATAGTAAGTTTCTCTGGGATAATTGGACTGAGGAGACGATGGATTCTCAAACGTTCACGCGAGGCTCGGTCAGAGGCCGATAGTGAATAAAGAGTTGTACGGTTAGGGAAGCCGTACACTAAAATAAGGTAGGTATAAGGAAGACAGAGCCCTTCAGCGGAATGATAGGCTCCAGAATAAGTGTCGTCAACACTTCTGAAGGAACAGTGTTCATGAAACCCTATTGGTGGATATCCGCCCGGGGAGGTTTCATTGGACTAAGGAAGTGGAGGCCGGTAGCGTTTTCCCTTTTGTTGAGAAAGTGAAAGGGATCGCGTGGGAAATTGTTGGCAGCTAGGGATGGAACAGTGGCTATGATGTGGAATGTAGAACCACTCATCTTGATTCTGTTGTTGGGAGAACAAGTGTAAGGATAAGGTGCCTGGTTGGGGCGTTGATGGAATTAACATTGGTTCGGATAAGACTCGAATACCGTGTCTGAGAACCATTAGTATTGACCCGGAGTGATTGGCAAGAATGTTGGCGGGAATTCCACTTTATTAGTGGGTGGTGCATTCCTTAGGATAAGATTTAGTAGTATTGTATTTACTATAGATTCGGGTGTGCATATCGAGCTTGGGGTAGTATCGTTGCTATTATAGTAAGGGTGAATATATGACTTCCTCGGTAGGGAAGTTTTATATTTTTCCCACTCGTTATGAGGCGAGTGATGATATTTTGAATGTATATGTGTTGTATGTGCTACTTGTCTTGTACTATGTGTATTATACGAGTAAAGATATATTGGTTTGATTGGAGTGATAGCAAGCGAATAAATTGTGAGGCTATCTTACTTCTAGTTTCAGGATGGAACTAGTTGTCCTATAATATCTCTCCTGGATACAGGTTGAGACTTTATAGGGGTCGTTTGAGGTAGGAGATTTTCATTACTTGTTGTGTTATCTTGTTTGAGTGTTGGATTGTTTGTTTGCTTTGTTATGTTTGTTATGCCTTATCTCCACGACCAACAAGTTAAGTAGGCATGTGTCGGAGGGGTTCCTTGTTTGGATTTCGCTTTATGAGACACTCCGCGCATGAACACTTAACGACGTTGGGAGTGGAGAGAGGCTATTCTTTCTTCTTTTGTTTTATTTTATTTTATTGTTAAAAGTTGGGCTGAAAGGTTTAGCCGAAAATCACGTAGTTGAGTGATTAAGGGCTACTATAGTGCGAGATAGAAGCACTAAATATAGTTCTCTCCTCTGAGTGATGTGAGGGAGACTGAGATATGAAGTCGAATTGGGACTTCTGGTTATGCCTTATTAAGAAGGCCATGTGTATGTAGTGGGATAAATATTTGTGAGACTTTACCGAAAGTAAATGTCCGATTAGTCGAAATTTTCAATTATTTGTTATGGTAATATATAGAAGTAGAACCCTACTAGTAGGGTTGAGGGTTAGAAAAAATTTTCGGTCCCGATCATGTGTCTTAGACCGTCATATCTTAATGACCGACGATGCGAGGTAGTAGTGTAACGGGAGGGTTCCTTGTTTGGATTTCGCTTTGGCGAGACGTCCCACGCGTGAAACCGAGCGAATGTCGGGAGTTGAGAAAGGTCTTGGACACTAGGGATATACTTAGAATTATACGTCTACGACTTAGATATGATGCATATAGATCGGTTTTAGGATTTTTAAGACGTAAGGCAAAGGCATGGGACGTTGATCTAGGAAGGCGGTAGGGAATTGGCCACGATTGGGTCGTGGATTAAATCTAAGAGGGATTTGATCCCTAGAAACGAGAAGTATGGAAATCTTGAGTGATTCGGAAGGTTAGGCCCAAGGAGACGAGGCCTCTTTTAGATAGAATGTTAGGTTTGTAACTTAACTTTCGTGGAGTTAAAAGGATGAGTTGACTTTTGCTCCTGAGCCCATGTTAGTAAGCTCGAGGGTGGATTTAATGAATAAGTCTCTGCCAGGAGGGGGAGTAATAATACTGGAGCATGGACCCATAGTTTATGCGTCTCACAAGCTTAAACTTGTGGGAAGTATTATCCCGTGATTGAATTAAAATACATTGTGGTAGTGATCGCCTTAAAGAGATGAGGCACTACTTCCTGGGCAGGAAATTTAGTCTTTCTCGCGAGCAACAAGTTGTTGCAATATGTTGTGGGAGAAATCGAGTTGGTGTACGAAGTTCATAAAGGACTATTGATTGGACATTTCTGCTCGCTAAGGGAATGCGATTGGGGTAGTGGATGCGTCAAGTAGAAAACTCGTCGGAAGATATTTGTGAAGGCATGGAAAGCCAAGTAGAACGGGTATAACTCGGAAAACTTTGTAGCAAGAGCATTCATGTCTATGACTGACCATTTCACCTACTCGTGTGAAGAAGAGTGGTAGTGGAACGAAGAAGGGTATATTCATAGACGTCTGCATTGAATTGTCGGCACCGAACTGGTCATGATGCTATTTGAGAAAATTATTGATCGCTCGATCAAGTCGTTGCTTTTTCGGCCATTATGGGCGGACTATATGTAGAAGAGTACTCCTCGCTCTTTATGGAGAATGGTAGAACCGTATGAAGTGCCCATCTGGTGGGGGATCGAGATTTCATATTCATGTTGAAGGTTTGGTAAAGTTTCCCTGAAGAAATGGGCACCATATGGAAATGGTGTATATCTTACCACCCTAGAGTGGACGAACGAATGGAGGAAGTTAACGTAAGGCCGAAAGGCATACCTTAAAGGTTCACCTTAGGCTAAATAGATTTCTGTACAATAATTCAGATCATTTTCTAAGGTATGGCACCGTGTGTGGCCTTGTGTCGCCAGTTTAGTAATTCACATACTCGTTGGATGTGACCAGCGAACAATAGGTTCCTTGGACTTGGTGGGGTCCCGGAACATTTCCTTAATGATTGGGCTTTTGAGCCATATGCTTTGAAGGGCTACGCCTATGCGAGGAGAACTTGAGTAGTGTTGGGAAAGCCATTTAACGCTGGTGTAGGTATCCACGAGGTGGGATGTAACGTGATTCAAGAAGTAAGATACTTTGCGCCGAGTCACGTGGATATCGTCTTCCGCCGTAGGAAGATAGGATCGATAGTTCGTGAGGAACGCTTTGGGCCATGTTAGGCTCGAAGAATATAGACTGAGATCGGTAGTGACGACCTTAGTCCGAATCCAATTGGGACTCCCTAATAACGAGGGGTTGGTTAAGGTCGGTACAATGATAGTTTAGGATAATATACCCTTTATGCGATTAGGGTACGCCCGAATTTTGAGGGCAAAATTCCCTCATAAGGGGGGAGTATGTAACAACCCTCGCTTTTAGGAGACTAATTGTATATTAATTTGCCGCATGAAGTAGTTATATAAAATGTTGGAACTGGAGTAAATATTAATTTAATGAGTTGAAAGTTAATATTTACTGGAGTGTTGCATATTTACTTTATGTGTGAGTAAATATCACCAGGTTGTATTTTATAGTGTTATGTGTTTTAAATGACATTGTGGTTTAAATGAAATCGGAACTCGAAATTTATTATAAAATTTATCGGATGCCATTTTAGAGGGCGTAGTTAGTCCCGGAATGTGCGAGACAGTGAAAATAAGTGCCATATTGTATTTTTTACGTTTCGGGCACTTTTGACTGGTTTTAACTTAAATGCGTATTTGGGAGTCATTTTAATGTGGTATTAACCACTTAAGTTGGGAATTGTGGACTAAAGGCACGATTTATGTCTTGCCTTTCTTTTATTTTCTCTTAAGTACATTTATTTAACATTGAGAGATAGAGAGAGGAAGAGAGCTTGGGAGAAAAGAGGAGAAATGAGAGAGATTGAAGATTGAAGCTTGGGATTGTATCTACCACAAAGAAATCTGAGATTTATACTTCAAGGCAAGTTTTCTACTTGCTAATATGTGATTTAAGATGAATAAATTGTGTTGATAGTTGTGTATTGGTATAAGTGAACAAATATGGGTTTTATGGATTTTATGGTGTTTTAGCCCAAATCTTAGTTTTTGTTGATGAAATTGTGGATCATAGTAGTTAATAATCATGTAGGATGATTTGGGGTAGATTAATGGTGATGGATGTGGGTAAAAATGGAGTAGAAATTGGTTTTGGGGAAAAACTGTAACAACCCTCACGTTTGATAGCATATTTTATATTTATTTACTAGGTGTAGTAATTAATTATAAAATGATGGATGTTGAGTAAATATTAATTTAATATGAGAAAGGTTAATATTTAGTGAAATGTTGTATGATTACCTGATGAGTAGGTAAAAATATCCATGTTGTGATTTATGGTGTCATAAGAATTAAAATGACATTTTGGTTTAATGAGAAACCGAAACTTAAAATGAGTTATAAAATTTCCAAATGATAATTTGGAGGGTGTAGTTAGTCCCGGTAGGTGCGAGACAGTCAAAATAAGTGCCATATTGCATTTTGGTATTTCGGGCACTTTTGACTGGTTATAGCTTAAATGTGTAGTGCGTATCATTTTATCGCGTATTAGACATTTAAGTGGGCTTTTTAGACTTAAGCCACGTTTTAATTCCCCAACCCCATTTCTATTCTTCCATTTTTAAAAATTGAGCCCTAGAGAGAGTAGAGAGAGGAAGAGAACTTTGGAGAAAAAAAGAGAGATTTGGAGATTCAAGCTTGGATTGTTGCTTTCTTCTTCATCAAATCAGATTCTCCCAAGCTTGCGGCAAGTTGCCCACTTGCTATTATATGATTTAAGTGGATTAATTCGTTTTGATAGTTATTGAATTTTTATGGTTTAACATTTTAGGGTTTTTGCTGGATTTATGGGTATTAACCTTCGGAAATAGATTTGGATGATAAATATTGTAAATGATGGTAACTTGACATATTTTTGGTGTATAAGTTCCATAGATGCAGTTTCCCAGGTCTGTGTACCCGAATCGATTCGGGTTAAGGCCGAATCGATTCGGCAGTATGGAGAATGTCGGATTTGTCTTCCGAACCGATTCTCTTTCAGGGCGAATCGATTCGGCAGGGCGAATCGATTCGGGTCCTGCAGTTTTGAGTCATTTTCCTTTTTAATTTTTGATCTTTTTCTTTAGGTTTAGGACCTAGGAACCTTCTTGAAAGAAGTAAACTTAGAGTCCTAGAGTATTAGTTGAGTTTGGTCGCCACCCTAGATTAGAATTGGGTCATCTGGGGTTTATTTCCCGGGGTGTTTAAAGAAATGTTAAGGCATTTCTTCTTTTATTCAATTTTTTTTGAAGTTAGGAAGTTAAATGCCCATGCTTGGAGACTTAAGGGCTTATCAAAATTTTATGAACTTTGGGAATTGTAGGATCATAATGTCTATTTGGAGACTAAGCCGGAACTTGAAATTTGAGGAATATTAATGACAATATTCGATGGGAATTAGGTTCGCATAAAATGAACCCAAATGGTTTAAAGATGATAGGTTCCACTAAAATGAACCCAAACTGTGTTAAAGATGATTTGGTTTAAATAAAATGAACCCAGTTGTTTAATGATGATAGGTTCGAATAAAAAGAACCAACACATGGATAATGGAAATGGAATTTTGGTAATGGGAATTGAAAATGAAAATGAGATTTAAAAATGGTAAATGTTAATTTACTGATACACACCTCTCTAAATGACATCATAAGGGAAGTTCGCGCGCTTGGTGATGCCCCCTGGCTAATGAATGCAGGGTGGATATAGTCCTAGGCCATATGCGGGGTTTTTATATGTTTTCTGCGCTGGTGAGGGGATTCCGGGTGTGGTCCTGACTCTCCCGCAGGCATATGGCCGCTTCCCGACGTTGCGTTATGATCCTAGGTTGTCTTGTATAGATAGGGCTTGGAAGATGATGGTCATTTAGGGGTACGCCCAGTGGGGAAACTCGTAGGGGCGGTCTTAGAATCGTTATATGAATATAACTTTTCTGCATCAAGTGGGACTTGATGGTTATATGCCATAAAGAGCATGGATATGTGCCATAAAGAGCACGGGATTGAGATTTATGTGCCATAAAGAGCACTTGATACTAATGGTATTCCTGTTAAGGAATGGAAAGATAATTAACTATGGAAGTTAATAAATGAGGCGATCTTCTTGATTAAACCAAATAAATGGTTTTATTCCTATTAAGGAATGTAAAGGGAAATGGAAATTGGATAAATGAGGAAAGGTTTTCAATTTAAGTTATTTACTTTTATTCTCTTGTGTAAATGATTTAAACTTTTTAATTAGTTAAATTGCCTTAAATTGTAATGTAAGTTTAACCTGCTAGTTATCATGCCATATTATCATCCTTATCATTCATGCATAACTGTTCATTTCTATCATGCTTTTTATTTCTTCTGGTGATCATATAGAACCCGACCCTGACCGGTTTACTTTCCTTGTTGTGTATATGATTGTATCCGCTCAGGTGCTCCACCGCAAGGATGCCCGTTTTGACTTTCCCAATTCCTTCGCTTTTGACGAGCTGTAAGATTTTGCGGGTTATTACATGACGTTGTTTTAGACGCCTCCATTTTGGTATTCTAGATATGATCGGGTCTTTTCATCGGGCGTGTGGCCCAAACTTTTGTATTTAATTAATGAATGTATTATGTAGATATTTAAATTGTTGTACTTCGTTGTATGTTGCTGTGGATCGACAGCCTATTCGGTCCTTTTGTATACATTCGTCTTAGTTGTATTATATATATTCTTGTGGAATTCCACTTGCTTATTAGATTTTGGTTGTTTAAATTTAAATTTCTTAACTGCATTTTAAAATTTCACACTTTTTGGCAAACCGTTTTCTGACTTATTGGGTGGTTTTCCCGTATACTCAGTTTATATTTTGTGATGCTGAGAATGATATCCATCCATGATTCCTGTTACGTTTGAGTATCGGGCTGGCCACCCCTTATCTCGGATCGCGGGTTGTCACAGATGGTATCAGAGCATCAGGTTCTAGAGTCTTTAGGATCTATGTGGATTCGTCACGTTCTACTGTAGCGTTCTTTGATATAGAGCCTAATGTTAGGATTATGAAGCTGTCCATGTTTGCGATCTTCTGCAAGATAGATAGTTTCAAATAGTATTTTAACTCTATTGTTTCTTCATCTCAAATGCCGCCTTGAGAGGTCGCCCAACGAGACGAAATAGGGATTATAGAAGAGGAGGCAGATCCTCCACCGCCGCCACTAGGGACCATTAACACTGTGGAGGTAGCAAACATAGTAGCTCAAGCGGTTAACGCCGCCATGACCGCAGTGGTCCAACAAATTGCCAGGGACTCATGATGTTCAAGCTCCTACGGAACTTACTCCGTGGGAAAAGGTTAGAAAGTCCTTTCTAAAGGGCAATTCCCCGAAATTCAAGGGAAGCATGGATTTTATTAAAGCCAATGCATGGAAAGAGAAAAGACAACGCCACCTTCGAATGATAGAATGTAGCGAGGAGGAAACAAGTCCTTGCCACTTTTAAGCTAGTCGGATCTGCGTTTTACTGGTGGGAGACGATGATCACACCAGAGCATAAAGACACAATGACGATCACTGAGTTTTGGGCTTTGTTCGATCGTGAGTACGTTCCTCCCACAGTTCAAAGGGAGATGAGAAAGAAGCTCCAGGATGTAGTGCAAGGAGAGAGATCTATGGCGGAATATGTAGAGGAGTTCACCCGGTTGGCGAGTTTTGTCCCGGATGAAGTAGCTCCGGAAGATAGGAAGATCTCAAAGTTTAAGTGAGGTCTAAACTGGAGAATCCGGCAACAATTGCTGGGTAATCCAGCTTTGCGAACTTTTGGTGAAGTTATAAATGCAGCATTGCCCCATTGCCAGGAGCATAGGTTACATAAGCAGGGTAGCAAGAAAGCTACTGTAGTGGGGCAAGTAGGAAAGCTTGGAGAACCTGGGATTAGAGGAGGAGCATTTCCCTCATCCCAACCTTCGGGTAGTAAGCAGAAAGAGAGGGACCCTCAACAAGGGGTCTCGTCTAAGAGACAACGTTTGTAGGGTTTATTGCGGGTGGCAATAACATTAGGCACAGTAAAGGTGCTTTGCGATATGTAGGTTGGAGTGGTCATGGAGGTACAGACCATTTGGGCTAAGGCACTTCCCAGTTTAGAAAAAACGGGGGTCGAGGTTGAGAGGATATGAAGGGACGGTGCTTCCTATGTGGGGAGGCAGGTCACTTAGATGGAGTGTCCTCGATGGATTGGGGGTCTGTTTCCTAGGACTCCGCAACAGCCATACATTTAGTTTCCACCTCAGGTACCTGATCCGGTTGTTCCCATGCAGTAGGGATAGTTACTGTATGGGAGAGTTTATCAAATTCGGGAGGTTATACTTCCTCCAGCTTCGTTAGCACCGCCCGCTATTAAGAGTAAGCTTTTATTTCAGAGGTACTTGAGTTATGTGTTATTCGATGCGGGTATTACGCGCTCATTTGTTTTATGAGCTTTTCTCAGATTACAGATTTGATAAGATCTGCTGAGAGTATTTTTACTAGCGTTGAGTTTTCTACGAGTGATGGTTCGCTCAATTCCTTGTTTGTATACATAGGGATTTATTATGGTACTTTGTGCTTTGAGGCCGATTTGCTCGTCCTTGACATGGTCGGGTATAATGTGATTGGTATGCCTTATCTCCACGACCGACAAAGTTGAGTAGTAGCGTATAGGAGGGGTTCCTTGTTTTGATTCCACTTTTGCGGGACGCTCCACGCGTGAACCTCAACGACGTTGGAAGTGGAGAGATGTTGTTCTTTCTTCTTTTAGTTAATCCCATTTTATTTTATTTTATTTTGCTGGTGGAAAGGTTTAGCCGAGAATCACGTAGAAGAGTGATTAATGGCTATTAAAGTGCGAAATAGAAGCACTGTATACAATTCTCTCCTCTGAACGATGCGAGGGAGACTGGGATGCGAAGTCGAATTAAGACTTCAGGTAATGCCTTTATAAGAAGGCTATTTGAAAAGGTATATATATATGTTGTGGGATATATAATTATAAGGCTTTATGAAAAGTGAATGTTTGATATGTTAAATATTCAGTTATTTAAAGGGTAATGTATATAAGTAGAATCTTTTCGATCCCGAACATGTGTCTTAGACCTGTATCTCTTGATGACCGACAACGCGAGGTAGTAGTGTAATGGGAGGGTTCCTTGTTTGGATTTCGCTTCGGCGAGATGTCCCACGCACGAAACCGAGCAAATGTCGGGAGTTGAGAAAGGTCTTGGGCACTAGGGATATACTTAGCATTAGGTGTACACGACTTAGATAGGATATAGGTAGATAGACCTTAGGATTGTTTGGACATAAGGCCTTTAGTTATGTGACGTTAGTTTAGGAAGGGCTGTCGGGAGTTGACCACGAACAAATTGTGTGTTAACTCTAAGAGGGATTGTTTCCTAGTAACGAGAAGTGGGAGATTTCGAGAAGTTTGGTTAGTTAGGCCGAAGGAGATGAGGCCTCTCGTAGTTAGAGTGTTACGGAGGTAACTTGGCTTTTGGGGAGCTAAAAAGGGTGAATTGACTCTCACTCCTGAGCCCATGTTGTTAAGCTCGAGGGTGGATCCAATTGACAAGTCTCTGCCAGGATGGGGAGTAATAATACTGAAGTATAGACTTGTTGTTTATGTGCCTCATAAGTTTAAACTTGTGGGAAGTATTATCCCATGCTTGAATTAAAATTCATTGTGGGGGTGATCGTCGTATGGAAAAGAAGGTACTTCTTCCTGGGCAGAATTTAATCCTTCGTGCGAGTAACATTTCGTTGCAAGATGTCGTAGGAGAGACAGGGGTGGTTAAGACCACATATACAAGTTGCTGATATAGGGAACAGAACCCTGCTCTATTGATTTTAGGGAGGGGTGCGTTTCCATAAGAGAATTTTTGTCCCGGATGAGAAGGACTTAAGAAGGGCAGATATGGAGGAATCTCATGGTTCTAAGGTTTCGTTACATCCGAGTAACGACTAATGTGTCAAGTTATGCGCCGCCAGTAGTAGTGGCCGGGCATGGAGATGTTGTTGTATTGCGTGGGGTGCCTTTGATTACAGTTTCCGACTGAATCAGGATTTTCGTTTCTCATTTTTGGCAAGTTTCTAAGAAGCCATGGGAATCAAATTGAAGTTTAGTACTTCTTGTCATCCTTAAACAGATGGCCAGACCAAAAGGGTAAACCATATGTCGGGGCATATGCTCCTTATGTGCATGCATGACTTCAAGAGTAGTTGGGAACAGTGTCTCCCACTAGTTGAATTCGCTTATAATGATTTGTATCGATTCACTATCGGGATGGCGCTTTAAAAAGCCTTGTATAGTAGGCCTTGTGGATCTCTCGCTTGTTGGTTAGAAGTGCGAGATGATAAGTCTCTCGGACCTGGAATGATCTGAGGTACTTCTTCGAATATTGAGCTCATTCGGAATCGCATTCGTATAGCCAAGATCGACGAAAAAGTTAAGTCGATGCGGGGAGAAGGCATGTGGAGATTGAGGTCGATGGACCAAGTGTTGGTGCGAGTATCGCCTATGAAGGGCATTAAGCATTTCGAGTGGAAAAGGAAAAACTTGCACCGCGTTACGTTGGACCTTTCCTATATATGTTAAGGTAGGTCCGGTAGCCTATTAACTTGCTCTGCGAAAATAATTGCAGCAAGTTCATAACGTGTTCCATATCTCTCCTGTATAGAAGTACAAGAGATGTGATGGTGCCTTTAGGCACATTCCTTTCGAAGATATTGAGTTGCAACTTGATGTTTCTTATGACTTGTAGTCGGTTGCTATTTTAGAGCGTGGGGAGTGGCGATTGAAACCACCGGTAGTACCTTTGGTTATGGTGATTAGCCACCATAGTGTCGAGAAGTCGACATGGGATCGCGAGGATGACATGCGGGAAAAGTATCCGCATTTCTTCTTGTGAGGTATACCTGAATTTTGGGGGCAAAATTCCCTCATAAGGGGGGGAGTATGTAACAACCCTCACATTTGATAGCATATTTTATATTTATTTACTAGGTGTAGTAATTAATTATAAAATGATGGATGTTGAGTAAATATTAATTTAATATGAGAAAGGTTAATATTTACTGAAATGTTATATGATTACTTGATGAGTAGGTAAAAATATCCATGTTGTGATTTATGGTGTCATAAGAATTAAAATGACATTTTGATTTAATGAGAAATCGGAACTTAAAATGAGTTATAAAATTTCCAAATGATAATTTGGAGGGTGTAGTTAGTCCCGGTAGGTGCGAGACAGTCAAAATAAGTGCCATATTGCATTTTGGTATTTCGGGCCCTTTTGACCGGTTATAGCTTAAATGTGTAGTGCGTATCATTTTATCGCGTATTAGACATTTAAGTGGGCTTTTTAGACTTAAGCCACGTTTTAATTCCCCAACCCCATTTCTATTCTTCCATTTTATAAAAATTGAGCCCTAGAGAGAGTAGAGAGAGGAAGAGAACTTTGGAGAAAAAAAAGAGAGATTTGGAGATTCAAGCTTGGATTGTTGCTTTCTTCTTCATCAAATCAGATTCTCCCAAGCTTGAGGCAAGTTGCCCACTTGCTATTATATGATTTAAGTGGATTAATTAGTTTTGATAGTTATGGTTTAACATTTTAGGGTTTTTGTTGGATTTATGGGTATTAACCCTTGGAAATGGATTTGGATGATAAATATTGTAAATGATGGTAACTAGACATATTTTTGGTGTATTAGTTCCATTAGATTATTTGGGTTTGGTTGGTTTTGAGGTTGGGAGAAAAATTGGAGTTTAGAACTCCATAGCCATTCTTGGCAATTTCGTAGGGGCGAATCGATTCGCATAGATGCAGTTTCCCAAGTCTGTGTACCCGAATCGATTCGGGTTAAGGCCGAATCTATTCGGCAATATGGAGAATGTTGGATTTGTCTTCCGAACCGATTCGCTTTCAAGGCGAATCGATTCGGCAGGGCGAATCGATTCGGGTCCTGCAGTTTTGAGTCATTTTCCTTTTTAATTTTTGATCTTTTTCTTTAGGTTTAGGACTAGGAACCTTCTTGAGAGAAGTAAACTTAGAGTCCTAGAGTATTAGTTGAGTTTGGTCGCCACCCTAGATTAGAATTGGGTCATCTGGGGTTTATTTCCCGGGGTGTTTAAAGAAATGTTAAGGCATTTCTTCTTTTATTCAAATTTTTTTGAAGTTAGGAAGTTAAATGCCCATGCTTGGAGACTTAAGGGCTTATCAAAATTTTATGAACTTTGGGAATTGTAGGATTATAATGTCTATTTGGATACTAAGCCGGAACTTGAAATTTGAGGAATATTACTGACAATATTCGATGGGAATTAGGTTCGCATAAAAAGAACCCAAATGGTTTAAAGATGATAGGTTCCACTAAAATGAACCCAAACTGTGTTAAAGATGATTTGGTTCAAATAAAATGAACCCAGTTGTTTAATGATGATAGGTTCGAATAAAAAGAACCAACACATGGATACTGGAAATGGAATTTTGGTAATGGGAATTGAAAATGAAAATGAGATTTAAAAATGGTAAATGTTAATTTACTGATACACACCTCTCTAAATGACATCATAAGGGAAGTTCGCGCGCTTGGTGATGCCCCCTGGCTAATGAATGCAGGGTGGATATAGTCCTAGGCCATATGCGGGGGTTTTATATGTTTTCTGCGCTGGTGAGGGGATTCCGGGTGTGGTCCTGACTCTCCCGCAGGCATATGGCCACTTCCCGACGTTGCGTTATGATCCCCGGTTGTCTTGTATAGATAGGCCCTGGAAGATGATGGTCATTTAGGGGCGCGCCCAGTGGGGAAACTCGGAGGGGCGGTCTTAGAATCCTTATATGTATATGAATATAACTTTTCTGCATCAAGTGGGATGCCATAAAGAGCATGGATATGCACGGGATTGAGATTTATGTGCCATAAAGAGCACTTGATACTAATGGTATTCCTATTATGGAATGGAAAGATAATTAACTATGGAAGTTAATAAATGAGGTGAATATATATCTTCTTGATTAAACCATATAAATGGTTTTATTCCTATTAAGGAATGTAAAGGGAAATGGAAATTGGATAAATGAGGAAAGGTTTTCAATTTAAGTTATTTACTTTTATTCTCTTGTGTAAATGATTTAAACTTTTTAATTAGTTAAATTGCCTTAAATTGTAATGTAAGTTTAACCTTCTAGTTATCATGTCATTTTATCATCCTTATCATTCATGCATAACTGTTCATTTCTATCATGCTTTTTATTTCTTCTGGTGATCATATAGAACCCGGCCCTGACCGGTTTACTTTCCTTGTTGTGTATATGATTGTATCCGCTCAGGTGCTCCACCGCAAGGACGCCCATTTTGACTTTCCCAATTCCTTCGCTTTTGACGAGCTGTAAGATTTTGCGTGTTATTACAGGACGTTGTTTTAGACGGCTCCATTTTGGTATTCTAGATATGATCGGGTCTTTTCATCGGGCGTGTGGCCCAAACTTTTGTATTTAATTAATGAATGTATTATGTAGATATTTAAATTGTTGTACTTCATTGTATGTTGCTGTGGATCGACAGCCTATTCGGTCCTTTTGTATACATTCGTCTTAGTTGTATTATATATATTTTTGTGGAATTCCACTTGCTTATCAGATTTGGGTTGTTTAAATTTAAATTTCTTAACTGCATTTTAAAATTTTACACTTTTTGGCAACCCGTTTTTTGACTTATTGGGTGGTTTTCCCGTATACTCAGTTTGTATTTTGTGATGCTGAGAATGATATCCATCCATGATTCCTGTTACGTTTGTGTATCGGGTTGGCCACCCCTTATCTCGGATCGCGGGTTGTCACAAAAACTAGGGTTTATAACCCGTATCCCCCTTCTTGGCCCATTTGCAGGGGCGAATCGATTCGGCCCTTGGGGAATCGATTCGCTGAGGGGACAGTTCCCAGGTCTGGGCACCTGAATCGATTCGGGTTAAGGCCGAATCGATTCGATTATTACAGAAAGTTGGGTTCATCACCCGAACCGATTCGCTCTATGGGGCGAATCGATTCGGAGCCTACTGTTTTGAGTTATTTTTTTTTTTACTCAATTTTGATCATTTTTCTCTAGGCTTAGGACCTAGGAACCTTCTTGAATGTAGTAAACTTAGAGTTCTAGAGTCCTAGATGAGTAGGGTAACTACCCTACGTTAGAAATGCGTTATGTGGGGGTTTTTCCGGGGATATGCCAATTGATGTTAGGGCATTCTTTTCTTTTAGTTGATTATTATGAGACTAGGAGTTGTAGGGTTATGTTTGGGAGACTTTAGAAGCTCAATTGAGCTATGTTAGTCTTGATGGTTCATAGTATAACACCCCAAAGGATTGTTGGGAGAATAAATTGAGAGTTTATTCACTTCTATGAGGTTGTAATAACGATACGAATTTCGTATGGCTCTGGATAAAATATGATGTAATTACAAAGTAAATGACTATGGTTTCGAATAAAATGAAACATACATGTGTAAAATGGTGAATGAAAATGAAATGGAAATGGTAATGATTATGGTAAATGCTAATTTACTTCATAATGAATTTGGTAAATGATAATTTACTTAAACACACCTCTCTAAATGCCATCATAAGGGAAGTTCGCACGCGAGGTGAAGCCCCCTGGCTAGTGAATGCAGGGTGGATATAGTCCTAGGCCATATGAGCAATATGTTATGTTTTCTGCGCTGGTGAGGAGATTCCGGGTGTGGTCTTAACTCTCACGCAGGCATATGGCCGCTTCCCGACATTGCGATAGGTGCCCAGGTTTCCTTGTTTGATAGGCCCTAGAAGATGATGGTTATTTAGGGGCGCGCCCAGTGGGGAAACTCGGAGGGGCGGTCTTAGATTCGTTATATGTATATAAATATAACAATTCATAATCAAGTGGGACTTGATGTATGAGATATGCCATAAAGAGCATGATGAAGTGCCATAAAGAGCACAATGAAATGCCAGAAAGAGCATTTGTTGATGATTATATTCCTGATAAGGAATGGAATGCCATAGAGAGCATGTGATTGAGATAAAAGCCATAAAGAGCTTAAAATTATAATTATGTTTCCTGTTAAGGAACGTAATTATGTAATGGATTAGTGTTCACGATGAAGGCTTTTAAATTAACGTAAATAATTCTTTTTCCTGCATAATTAAATTGGATCCATGGTTATTTAAGATGTCTTAGCTTATGCTATAAATTGTGTAGGTAGATTCTTATTTCTTTTAGCCATTATTTACTGTTCATAACTGTCATACTTTTTATTCATCTGGTGATCATATAAAACCGAGCCCTGACCTGTCTGTATTTCTTGTTGTGTATGCATATTGTATCCGCTAAGGTGCTCCGCCGCAAGGATGCCTGATCTGACTTCCTATCCCGGTGTTTTTGGCGAGTCGTGATGCTTTGCGGGTATATTGCAATAGACGCCGCCATCTTTGTACTTTAGCTAAGGTCGGGTCATTTACTCGGGCGTGAGGCCCAAGCTTTTGTAATTGTTTAATGTAATGTATTATCTAATTTACTGAACTTTTTAATATTCTTGTATAAGTATATTGACCGACAGCATATTCGGTCCCTTACTGTTTATTTTATGTGTATGAATGTAATTCCTTCGGGGTTTCCACTTTCTTTTCAAATTGGGTTGTTTAAATTCTTTTCTTAACTTTAAAATCAAAATTTTTGGCAACCCGTTTTTCTGAAATATGGAGTGGTTATCCTGTATACTTTGTATATTGTTGTGATGCTGAGAATGATTCCATCCATTATTCCTGTTATATTGGAGTATCGGGCTGTCCACCCCCTATTTCGGATCCTGAGTTGTCACACTATGATAATTGATAACGAAATGGATAAGATAACTTCGGATGCAGTAGAAACATGGAAATATTCCGATTTCATTTGAAAAAACTACATCCTTTATGGATTGGAAAATACATTATATAATGTGTATAGCCCAATCAAAATCGGCAAGTTGCTATGGGAGTTTTCAAATAAAAAGTACAAAACAGAGCATGCCAGCATGAAGAACTTCATTGTTAGTAGATTCCTAGATTTTAAAATGTTGGATTCAAAGACTGTCATAAGTCAAGTCCAAGAGCTTCAATTTATATTTCATGAAATAAGTTTGAAAATATGGTCAAGTGAAACATTCCAAGTTGCAGGGGATATTGAAAAATTACCGCCATCTTGAAAAGATTTAAAAAAATATTTGAAGTGTAAACAAATAGTAATAGGGCTCGAGACTTAATTGTTCGGTTAAGGATAGGAGAGGATAACCAAATGTCAGAAAAGAAAATCAGTAATCATGTTATGTTAACAAAAGCCAATATGATAGAGGATGGGTAGAAATTTAAAAAAAAAAAGAGGAAGCACAATAATGAAAGCATAAGTCAAGGAGGCAGTATTGTAAAGAAGTTCAAGGAAAAGTTCTTTGATTGCGCAAGCAAGGTCATAGGGCCAAGGACTGTCGCAAACCAAATAAGCAAGAGAACTTTAAAAGGAACACACCTCAAGGTAACATGACTGGAATTGATAAATTGTCTTACGATGTTAGAGACATACATCTCTTTGCAGTTGTCTCCGAGTAAATTTAGCGGGCAACACCAAAGAATGGTGGGTTGATACAGGCGTTACGCGCTATGTATGCTTGGAAAAAATATGTTGACAACCAATCAACCAATTGCAAATGGAGACCAACTATTTATGGGAAACTCCTCAACCTCTAAGGTTTTATAAGGGAAATTTGTGTTGAAATGATATTGGGAAATCATCTCGCCCTCAACGTCGTGTTACATGTCCATGTCATTCATAAATATCTTGTTTCTGGCTCCGTGTTCCCAAGAAAGGGTTTAAGCGTGTCTTTGTTGGAGATAAATTTGTGCTCTCCAAAGATGGAATGTATATAGAGAAGGGCTATATGTGTGATGGGATGTTCAAAATGAATGTCATGACTTATGTAACAAAAATTGATAAAAATAATAATAATAATAATAATAATAATAATAATCATAATCATAATAATAATAATAACAATAATATTAATAATAGTATGATATCTTCTATTATATGCTTGAGTCTATGAATGTATGGCATGATAACATGTTAATTATAATACTTTAAGAAAATTAATCCACTTAGAATTAATTCCTTAAAATTTGTTCATACTAGAGGTGGTATAAAGTACTTTGTTACCTTTGTGGATGATTGTGCTAGATATTGCTATATTATAAAGAAGTAAAGATAAAGCTATTGAAGTATTTAAACAATACAAGAATGAAGTTGAGAATCAATTTGGGAAAAAGATTAATGAATTAAGAAGCAACAGAGGTGGTGAATATGAATCACCTTTTAAGAAAATATGTTTAGAAACTGAGATTATTCACCAAACTACTGCTCCTTACTCACCTCAATCTAACGGTGTTGCCGAACGAAAAAAATGAACTCTAAAGGAGATGATGAATGCTATGTTGATAAGCTATGGGTTACCTCAGAACATGTGGTGGGAATCATTTATTTCCGCCAATTATATTCTCAACAAATTGATTCACAAGAAAACAAACAAGATACCCTATGAAATGTGGAAATATCACAAATCTTCTTACAAATACTTAAAAGTGCGGGGTTGTCTTGCAAAGGTATTCGTTCCTAACCCTAAGAGGGTGAAAATAGGTCCTAAACCCGTTGATTTTTATTCATTGGTTATGTTAACAATAGTAGTGCATATTGATTCCTTATGCATAAATCAGACATTCCTGACATTATTGTTAGCACTATTATAAAATCAAGGAATGCATCATTTTTTGAAAAAAAATTTCCTTCTAAGAATGCACTAGAAATACGTTATCATAAAATAACTCTCAAAGCCATGAATAATGATTCTCAAAATGCCAATAAAGATAATGACGATGAACCTAGATGTAGTAAAAGAGCTAAGACATCAAATTCTTTTGGTCCGAATTTTCTAACTTATATATCAGAAGGTGAACCTCAAACAGTCAAGGAGGCTCTGTCCACTATAGAAGCTTCATATTGGAAGGAAGCCATTAATAGTGAGATAAAATCCATTATGAAAAATCAAACATGGGAACTAGTGGATCTTCCACCAGGAACCAAGCCCTTAGGGTGTAAATGGATCTTGAAAAGGAAGATGAAAGCTGATGGATCTGTTGATAAATATAAGGCTAGACCTATTGCAAAAGGGTACAAATAAATGGAGGGAATAGACTATTTCAACACTTATTCACTAGTTTTAGGAATTACATCCATTTGAATATTAATTGCAATAACAGCAATACATGATTTGTAAATACATCAAATGGATGTAAAAACTTCTTTCTTAAATGGTGGATTAGATGAAGAAATATATATGGAACAACCGAAAGGTTTTAAGGCCCTGAAAATAAAAGAAAAATGTGCAAACATGTTGAATCGCTTTATGGTTCGAAACAAGCACCTAAATAATGGATTGAAAATTATGACAACTTGATGAAGTCAAATGGATTCAAGATAAACGAATGTGACATATGTGTTTATGTCAAAAACACTCAAAGGGGACATACCATTTTATGTCTATGTGTAGGCGATATGCTAATCATTGGTAGTAATACTGATATCATTAATGCTACCAAACAAATGTTGACTAGTAGATCTGAAATGAATGAAATTGGCCTAGCATATGTTATACAAGGAATTAAGATGACTTGAACTTTCGAAGGAGTGAGTTTGTCTCAATGTCATTATGTTGAGAATTTTTTTCAAAAGTATAATAAATATGAACACACTCTAGTAAGAACACCTGTCGACCCAACTCTTCACCTCACAATAAACAAAGGTGAAAGTAAATCTCTATTAGAATATTCTCGTATAATTAAAATTTGATGTATCTATTAAATTGCACTCAACCGGATATAGCATAGTTTATAGTAAGTTAATTCAATATACGAGTAATCCTAGAAAAGACCATGGGAAGGCCTTAGAAAGAGTTCTTAGATACTCTTCAAAGAATGGAATGCGCTACGAAAGATATCCATTTGTACTCGAATGATACAGTGAGACAAATTGGATATCTGATTCTAATGATCCAAAATCCATACGTGAATATGTATTTACCCTCGAAGGTGCAACCGTGATCCTGGAAATCCTCGAAGAAAACATGCATTGCAAGATCCACTGTGGAATCTGAATTGAATGCTTTAGACATAGCTGGGAAAGAAGTGTAATGACTTCGAAACTTCCTTGAGGATATTCTAATTTTGACAAAGACTGTGCCACCTATCATAATACATTGCGATAACTAATCTATGATTGTAAGGGCACAAAATAGTAATTATAACGATAAGTCACGACATATACGTCGTCGATAAGAAATCGCTACAACTGCTCTCAAATGGAATTATACCCATTGACTATATAAAGTCAAAGGAAATATTACGGATCCACTAATTAACGATAAACCTGGAGACAAAGTGGTAAGTTCATCACGGGGAATGGGCCTAAAGCCTGTTAGAACCTAAAAAGTGTCGCCTTAATGGAAACCTAACCTAAATGACTGGAGATCCCAAGAAATAGGTTCAAAGGGACAACCTAATTATTTGTGATTCAACCAGCACTGAGAAGTTAATTACGGTAACACCCCATATTTTTAATGACTTTTAAAATGGGATTAATTAGAATTAGTTATGAAATAATTGAAAATTAATTCGAATTTAAATATTTCTCATGAGTAAAGTTATATGTGATTTATGTTGACTATTACTTGGTGATTAAAAGTAATATATATGATTATGACTTTACATATGATTATGATTTTATAAAATTTCCGCGAGTAATGATTACGACAATTTATGAAAATTAAGTTAGGGCGCACATGTCAGTCGTGTCGGGACTAATTTAAGGGAATTAAGAGTAAATTAATTCGAGGTCACTCGTATGGTCATTTAGAGTGTGCCAATGTGTCCGGAAAGGTTAAGATAGTCAAAAAAATGTACCCGAGGGTTTAGTTTGGATCTCGGGACTATTTTAGGCCTAACCAGCATCCCGGGAGGGCATTTTAGTAATTTTTGTTTTAGAGCCTTAATTAATCTTTAAGGCACGTATCTATCTTGTTGTTCTTTAGTTGATAATACATCCATGTTAGAGTAGGAAGAATAATCGCAAGTTTTCATGAAGATTTTTATGCTTTGGAAGAATAAATTCGCATGTTTAAGGAGAATCTATGTAGGATGAATTCCTTGTAGGTGTAGAGTATAAGCCACGAATTTGTAATGATATTAGAGGAAGAAATCTGGAAAAAAACTGAAGTTCTTGAAAAATCATGCAGAATTAGGGGTTGAGTTAAAAATCTTGAATTGCCCCATTGAATGATGATTCCGTAAGGATTTATTATAGTTTTTACGTTAGAATAGTTCATGCCTATTACTATAATGTTTGTGATGTTTGGTTGGGAGATTGGGTTGATTTAATAGAGGTTTTGAGGATAAATTTGGTTGAAACCCGTAGGCTTAAATCTGCAGAATCTGGGCAATATCTTATCGATCGATTGATCGATCGAGCGACCTTGAATATCGATCGATTAACTAAGTCGATCGATCGACCCCATTCCCTTTTATCGATCGACCCCTCTTAGAATTTGAAACTTGTTCCCTTTTTTAATGATTAACCCCACGCCGCTTTGTGGGAACCCTTATACATAATTTATTTACCATAATGGGACTTGGGACGGACCAGTAGGGTTGTGGTTAGGGTTCGGGTCATGCGACTTTATGTGAGAATTAACGGTAGGGTCATGAGAGTATAAAATGGGTTATGATCGCGTGTGTGTGATAAATTGGGAGTTGTGCAAGTTAATGACGACTTAGGACAGTGGGATATAGAGAGTACACCTACTAGTATTATACATATCAAAATAATACACTTCGAGGGTCGAGAAGTACTTGGGAACTTGTGGTAAATGAGAAAAAAGATGAATTAATTATATGTAGGATTCGGGTGTTACGTGCCATGTATGGTTAGAATATGTTATGGGTCGTTGATGTACCTATCTAAATAATGTAAATATATATAAATATATATGAGTGTATGTATATTTATTATATGAATATCTATGTTGAATCATACCCGCGCTACTTGCTATCGCGAAGGTTTTCGCATCGGGACAGTCTTATTCTGTATTCCCATTAGGGGAATATTAACTTGTACCCTAGAACATAGAATCCTTGGTACAGGCTATCTGAGAATGATATACAGACGGTCCTAAGAGATGTGAGGGTATGTGCTAACCTCTTAGTGACTTGGAATTATGCTTCGCCTCCAATATGTGTATTTTTTGTTAGTACAGTTCGAAAGTGGTTCCAAACTAGTATTTCCCCTATTTGAATGAGAGGTACAGGAAATTTATAGTAGAGTATGCCTGCACCATAATTTAGTTTGGGGTGCCTTATTAGTATATATATTCTTAGTGATAAATATATATATACCCGGGGTTCATCTACTGTGTTTGTAAGAAGAAAGAAATTGAATAATGATATTTAATGACTTAAGTGTTTGAGAACTTAAGGCCGTATATATATATATATATATATATATATATATATATATATATATATATATATATATATATATACACACACAGCTGACTTGTTAAATTCAGAAATTTGATCATGTATAAATTATAATTATGCGAAAACATGAATAAGGTTTGATGAGAGGAGACTGGGTGTAGAATAGTTTACTGGGTTAGCATTAACTAGAATAGTTAGTAGTGCGTTAGGCGTGCACACTAGTTCAGAGGTGAGAATTCCCAAGTGAGGGTAACACAACTAGCATGTACGGAGTATCTTCTAGTAAGCATTTAAATACTTGCTAAACTGCTTTTAAAATTATAACTATCGGGCTCTGACTCGTTTATTTTCATCTTTTCTCTCCCTCTTGTATATATATATATATATATATATATATTATATCAGGTGTCCAGCCACAGGAACGCTAAGCATAGACTGTTGGACTGATTGACATGCTGCAGCTGGTGTGGGAGTTATAGATCCTCGCATTTAGACGCTTCATCTTGATCATCTCAGTCTCATTCTCAGTCACTTCATATAGGGCACGTGTCGCTCATTTCCATCTTTTATTTTATTCAGAGAGATATTGTACTCTTTTGGTTTCAGCATTTAGTTTGAATTGGGTTTGTGATTATTATTTATTCTTGGTTTGAGATATTTTTACTGGAATGTTTACTCTAGTTTATTTAATTCAGTTGGATGGTTAACACCTATTACTATTATGTTCTTTCGAATGGTTAATGTTTTATCTAATATGATCGTTGGGATTTAATTAATAAAATTAAATATTTTGACACTTAGCTTAATTATTTATTAGGTGATAAAAAAGAAATTATTTTTTGATGGTAATGCTAAGAATGAACCAACCGAATACTTTGCTTTAATTTAATAAAGGATTGATCACCCAGTATTTAATTAGGTGAGATGTCACAGGTGGTATCAGGGCATCAGGTTCTAGCATCTTTCCTCGATACTCTTTCTATATTTGTCTCTATACATTTGATTCTTTTCACCCAAATTTCATTCATGTGGGGGATTGTTGGAAGAACTGGTATAAAAATGTAATTTTAGCTTCACTGAGGTAAATTTGAGACTAATTTAAGGTGGGACCCACATGTCAAATGTGATGGGTCAAAGTATCTGCGCGATCTCATTGAGAGGAGAATATCGTGGTATACTCATTTGTTCAAAACAATTAGGGAACTAATGAAAAATTTGGACTCAAAATAACCCACTTGAACACAAGCTACTTGGTATAGCTAATGTAGAAGTTTTGTCTAACATTGGGAAAATATGAGAAAGTGTTGAAGTTAATATACCCCAAAGTTGGGACTAGGCATTGGATGCCTTGGTGTATCCCAACTCTTTGAAGGGGAAAGTGTAATACCCCATATTTTTGGCGATATTTATTTTTGGGATTAATTAATTAAATGAGAATTAATTGGGAATTAATCCGGATAAAATACTAGCGAGATGTGAGTTGGTATTTGACTATATTGAGTATATATGATGATATATGAATATTGAATTATGAAATTTGTCGTGAGATTGATATACGGTAATTTGGACATTTTATTGGGACGCGTGAGACAGTCGCGTCAGGATATAATTATTTTAATTGTAATAGTGAATTTAAATTCTATTAACCGTATGGTCGTTTTGAGTGCGCCAATGCGTCCGAAAGGATCGAGATAGTCAGAAAACACTAGCCGGGGGTTTAGTTTGGGTCCCGGGGTATTTTTAGGCCATACCGGCATCTTATAAGGGTAGTTTGGTAATATTGTATTTTTGGGATTTAATAATGACGAAAATTAGGATTTATAATCTGATTTGGGTAACTAACCACTAAACCCACTACAAACCATATTGACCCATAAGACTACGGGGAGTTTTAAAATTGGTTTTCTAAGTCTCCTAAACAAACCCTAGCCACCTTTGGAGAAGAAGGCTTGTAGAGAGAGAGAGAGAAGGAATTCTGCAGAAAAAGCTTCATCAAACCAACACCAAATTCAGAGACACTAGAGGCAAGTGATTTAATTTGATTTAATTCAGAGAATGTTTCTTCCATGTTAGATAAATTTAAAGATTTACATTTATTCTTGGAAGTTAAATAGAAACCCATTTGAATTGGACTTAGGACTTAAACTTTGAGGACAAATTGCATGTAGAATAGTATGGAGATGATTATTCTGATGTTAATATATGTTGGATGTAACAAAAACGAATCTAGAATGGACTTATTGAGGATTTAAAATTCTAGGGTTTATGTTCTTGAAAATTTGGGGAAAAGGGTAGAGATTTGATGAATTAATGATGGTTAGGATGTGTTAATTCCTTAAAATATGTTAGTATATGACATTAGTATGTTTTAGGATGATAGCAGACCTTAAAACATTGATTGGATGAATTTTGGTTAAGATTTGAGGTGTAGAAATTGGTGAAAAACGAGATAGGATTTCTGGGCTTGAATCTGGTCACTCGTTAGAAGACCTACCCAGGTCGTTCGAACGAGCTCGTTCGAACGAGCTTCTAACGAGTTGACAGTTTGGGGTTCTAACGAGAGGGATGTTCGTTCGATAATCTCATTCGAACGAGATCTCGTTAGATAGCCCAGTTCGTTCGAACGAAATCTCATTCGAACAGCCTCGTTCGAACGAGACTTCTAACGAGCTGGCAGTTTAGGCTTTTTGGCCTGTTTTGATTTTGGGAGTCCCGTAAACTTGTTCGAGGATAGAGATAACATTCATTTGATGATGTATTGGTATACTTGGGACAATTGGGACATATTGAGGAGTAAATTACATAATTGTGGAACGAATCAAATAGACATTTGAGTCGAGACGTGAGTGCCTACTACGACGTGAGAATAAAATTATGGCGCGTATAAATATGGACCGGGATTATATAAGTTGTATATATATTAAGTTGGTACGAGAATACGATAAGTACTACAATTAAACTACGGTGATTACTAAGATGCGTGCTTACTTAGTATTGGTATATGATTTGTGTGTATGACATACCTACCATACTTGCTATCACGGGAGGTTTGCGTTCGCTTAGGGCCCTCTAATCCTTGTGTTGCCCGGATTTAGACTGGTTACCTCGATGAACATAGGTCAGAGAAGGACTTATTGGGATGTTAATAAGTCTGCTGATCGTGGGAGCGCAGGTATGTGCGTGACCCATGTGATGTGACTGTGTTCGCCTCCATTATTTGTGATGTTGTTATCTGTGAACTATTCCTGAGAGATTCGGAATATGTGATCCTTATGTACGTGATGTACCGGGATGGATAGCAGAGTATGTGTGCACCGCAGCTTAGTCTCGGGGTGCTTATATTGTATATTTATGTTGTGGAAAATATACGCTTAATAAACTGGGAACTTTCATATGGTATTGTGTGTATAACTATGGAATAACAAAAGGGATGATCTATAATGAGTTGTATTACTTTTACGTGAGAACCTGAATTTACGTTAAGCCCCTATTTAATTGCGAGCGTTATAATGTTAATGGGAACCGAGTAATAAGGGTAGAACCTATGACAGTCTAGCTAGATATGATGTTACTTAGCTAGTGGGTTGTGTCATTTTAGATGGGTACTTACGTTAGGAGTGCACAGTTAGACGAGAGGTGAGAATTTCATGTGAGTGCACGTCCTAACATGTACTTTGCATTTAATGTTTTAAATATTTTTAAAGCACTTGCAGGTTTTTAAAATATCTCCACATTCGGGATCTCCGTTTGCTTTCAAATCTATTTTTTTGTAAAACCATTTTAGGTGCCCAGCCACAAGGACACCATGCATAGGATACTCATTCAGTTGACGAGCTGTAGCTGTTTGTGGAAGTTACAGGGATTTGCTTTTAGACGCTTCTATCATTTGGATTCCATCTTCAGTATTCCTCAGTTTTAGGGCACGTTGCCCAGTTCCATTAGAGTTACATTTCCATTACAGTTTTCAGACTTTGGCATGTATTGATTCAGTATTCAGTTTAATTATTTCAGTTTGTGGATTTGTAGTGAGGAGTTTTCCTCCAGACTTTATTTACATTATGTGATGGTTATTCTATTTACTTCGGTATGGTGAATGGTGTTATTATTCTTCATTACACTTGTTGCATGTTAATTAGACTTATTAAAATTTGACAACTTACTTTTTAAATACTAGGTGGTTAGTAATCATTAAAATGTTTTCGACAGTGATGCTATTAACTGGACCAACTTGGCATTTTGAATTAATTTAATAAAGGAGTAGCTACCCGGTATTTAATTAGTCGGGGTGTCACAGGTGGTATCAGAGCATCAGGTTCTAGTGTCCTTTAGGATCTGTACGGCTATTATGTTTCCGCTAAGTTTTCTTTGATATAGAGCCCTATATTTTAGGACTGTTGTATTCTTGTGTGTATGCTTCGTTCTTCAGCTATTTTAAGTTTATAACAGCGAACTTATAAACTTTATTCTTATTTCAGATGCCTCCACGACGTGCACGACGAGTTCCCAGGGATGCAACGCCCGAACCCCAGCCCGTTCCAGTTCAGGGCATGATGAACGCCGCTGAGGTTGCAGCCATTGTAGCCCAAGCGGTAAATGCCGCAATTGCCGTAGTTCAGCAGGCACCACCTCAGGCGCCGGTTGCCGCGCCAGTACAGGCAAATGCATTCCCGTCTGCTTGGGAACGTGTACGTGACGCTTTTCAGAAAGCGCATCCGCCAGAGTTTGCAGGTAGCTCAGATGCGGTAGTCTCGAGCCAGTGGAGGAAGGATATGCAGAGGCACTTGAGGATGTATGAGTGCACGGACGTTCAGAAGCAGGTGCTAGCTACTTTCAAGCTAGTTGGATCTGCACTACAGTGGTGGGAGTCTATTACCACCTTGGAGGAGAGGGATACTCTCACTATTCAGGACTTTTGGGTGCGGTTCAACCGCAAGTACTTTCCGTCGGCTGTTCACACGGAAATGAGGAGGAAACTGATGAATCTGAAGCAAGAGGGTAAGACCGTGGCCGAGTATGAGGCCGAGTTCACGAATCTGTTGAATATCGTTCCGGATGAGATACCGATAGAAAAGAAGAAGATTGAGAAATTCACCGACGGGTTGACATGGAGGATCCGTCAGCATCTGTTAGGGAACCTTTCGTTGGCCACTTATTCTGATGTGGTTAACGCTGCTTTGTTACACTGCCAGGATCACTTCTTTCATATGGCTGAAGGGCAAGAAGTCGGGAGAGTCTAGCCATGAGGGCAGGACAGGAGGACATGGTGCCGGTGGGGCACAATCTGTTCAGGGGCAGAGACAGGGTGAGCAGGGTTCCCAGCAGGGGGATCAGAAGAGGTTCAGATCAGGGAATTACAGGCACGGATAGGGAGGTTTCCGTCAGGGCCATCAGGGTCCAAACGGCCATCAGGGCCAACAGGGGAAGAATGGGCAGCAGTTTCAGCAGGGCCAAGGGAGGAACGGTAACGGCCACCAGGGCCGGGGACCGCAGGGGCAGAGAGGAGTGAATTTCCCAGGGAAGTGTTTTGTTTGTGGCAAGACTGGCCATAAACGACAGGATTGTCCTGATAGGGGCAGGGCCCCACAGCAGCAGCAGCAGCAGGGTGCTCGCCAGGAGCCGCAGAGGCCTATGTTTCCCGCCGCTCTCCCCGCACCGCCACAGATGGCAGCATTGCCACCCATTCCAGCAGTCCCAGCTCAGCAGGGGCAGCTATAGTATGGACGTGTCTATAACGTCCACCAGGCAGCAGTTCCACAGGCACCGCCCGCGATTGAGGGTATGTTTTCTATCCATGGCACTATGGGTCGGGTATTGTTTGATACGGGGGTTACACATTGTTTTATAGCTACACATTTCGCGAGAGCCTTAGGATTGTTAGCTACGGCAGAGAGCACAGTGACGTGTGTAGACTCACCATTGGGGAGTGGGTCACTTATTTTCTTTATATGCCGGGGAGTGGGGATAGAGATTGGTAGTCTGGTATTACCTGCAGATATGTTGGTATTAGATATGCATGTTCACGATGTGATTATCGGTATGGATTGGCTTGCTGATTATAGAGCCATGATTGATTGCTTCGATGGGAGCATTGTTTTTGCCATTCCAGGGCAAGAGATGTTTGTAGTGGCGATGCCTCGTCCAGAGGGAGGCTCGACCCCTCATTTGTATTACCTAGAGGAGGATACCTCTAAGGAGGTTGTGATTCCTTTAGATTCGATCCCAGTCGTCAGGGAGTATTCAGATGTGATTCAGGAGATACCAGGCCTACCCCCCAGTCGAGAGATAGACTTTGTTATAGACCTATTGCCAGATACGAGACCGATAGCACGCGCACCGTACCGGATGGCACCGGCCGAGATGCGAGAGCTACGAGATCAGATAGAGCAGCTGTTAGGTCAGGGCTTTATTCGCAGGAGTACCTCACCTTGGGGCGCTCCAGTTTTGTTTGTGAAGAAGAGGGACGGTTCACTGAGATTGTGTGTGGACTACCGGGAGTTGAATAAGGTCACGATACGGAATAAGTATCCGTTGCCTCGAATCGATGACCTATTTGACCAGTTGAGAGGAGCTTCTTTCTTCTCGAAGATTGATTTGAGATCGGGATACCATCAGTTGCGTATCAGGGAGGAGGATGTCTCGAAGACTGCGTTCTTGTCAAGATATGGTTCTTACGAGTTTCGGGTTATGCCTTTTGGTTTGACCAACGCTCCAGCAGTGTTTATGGACTTGATGAACAGAGTGTTCAGGGATTTCCTAGATCAGTTTGTCATTGTCTTCATTGATGATATTCTGGTTTACTCCCAAACAGAGGAGGAGCACGCCGAGCATTTGAGGCAGGTTTTGCAGACGCTGCGTCAGAACGAGCTGTATGCAAAATATGAGAAATGGGGGTTTTGGCTGAAGGAGGTCCAGTTTTTGGGACACATTATTTCCGACCGGGGGATATCTGTTGATCCGGGGAAGGTATCCGCGGTGAGGGAATGGGGACAGCCCACGACACCGACTGAAATTTGTAGTTTCTTGGGCCTAGCAGGATACTACAGGAGGTTCATTCGGGGATTTTCAAAGATAGCGGGTCCTTTGACACATCTGACTCGTAAGGGTGTGCCATTCATATGGAGTGATGCCTGTCAGTTGGCATTTGATGAGTTAAAGGACAAATTGACCTCAGCACCTGTGTTAGCATTGCCGAGACCGGGAGTTGAGTATTTGGTTTACACCGATGCGTCTTTGCAAGGGCTTGGAGGTGTATTACAGCAGGAGAGACAGGCCATAGCTTATGCTTCCCGTAAGCTTAAGCCTCACGAGAAGAATTACCCCACGCATGATTTGGAATTGGCAGCAGTAGTATTTGCCCTACGGATTTGGAGGCACTATCTTTTGGGGGAGAAGTTTCAATTGTTCACAGACCACAAGTCCCTACAATACCTGTTCACGCAGAAGGAGTTGAATATGCGGCAGCATAGGTGGCTTGAGTTTGTGAAAGACTACCAGTTCGATATCCAGTATCACCCGGGTAAGGCTAACGTGGTAGCAGACGCGTTGAGCCGTAGGCCAACAGATGAGGTGGCAGGGGTGTGGAAGGCTAAGTGGAAGGAGTTGGGACACCAGGATGCAGTGGCCCGATCTTTCATGTCTGTGATGACCGTTACACCGCAGATTGTCACGAAGGTAGTACGGGCACAGGCTAATGACTCGTTCTGTCAGGAGCAGATAGTTCGATTACTAGCAGAGGGAGCCGAGTCCTATACCGTCAGCTCAGACGGGGGATTACGCTTCAATGGGAGATTGGTAGTTCCGGAAGGGGAGAAATTGCGACACGAGGTGATGGCAGAGTCGCACGGCTCACGGTTCGCGGTACATCCCGGAGGGGACAAAATGTACCAAGACATGAGACGGCAATATTGGTGGAGCGGTATGAAGAGAGATATTGCTGAGTTTGTTTCGAAATGCGCCACTTGCCAGCTAGTAAAAGTGGATCATCAGAGATCGACAGGACTTCTACAGCCGTTGGAGATCCCGGTGTGGATGTGGGAGAGCATATCCATGGACTTTATCACGGGGTTGCCTACGTCGCAGAGGGGTCACGACTCCGTTTGGGTAATTGTGGACTTGTTGTCCAAAGTCGCTCACTTTTTACCCGTAAGGACTGACTACACTACGGGACAGTATGCCCAGCTCTTCATTTCAGAGGTTGTGAGACTTCACGGTGTGCCCCTAAATATCGTGTCTGACAGAGACAAGATATTTGTTTCGCGGTTTTGGGAGAGTTTCCAGGAGGCCATGGGCACGGAATTGCAGTTGAGTACGGCTTATCATCCGCAGACCGATGGGCAGACAGAGCGCACAAATCAGATGTTGGAGGACATGCTACGCATGTGCATTATTGACTTTGGAGGTGGATGGGAGCAATACCTTCCACTGGTAGAGTTTGCTTATAATAACTCCTACCAGTTCACTATTGGCATGGCTCCGTTTGAGGCATTGTACGGTAGGCCTTGTCGTTCCCCAGCATGTTGGTTAGAGGTGGGGGACAACAAACTACTTGGGCCGGAAGTGATTCAGGATACTTCGGCAAGGATTGAGTTGATTCGGAGTCGCATTCGGATAGCTCAAGACCGGCAGAAGAGTTATGCTGATGCGAAGAGGTTTTTCAGGGAGTTCCAAGTGGGGGACCAGGTTTTGCTCAGAGTATCTCCTATGAAGGGGATTATGCGTTTCGGGAAGAAGGGGAAGTTGGCACGGAGGTATGTGGGGCCGTTTCCTATTATTGAGCGGATTGGACCAGTTGCGTATAGACTCGGGTTACCGGAGCATTTACACCGGATTCACGATGTGTTTCATTTTTCCTCGCTAAGGAAATATCTCAGAGACGATTTGGCTCATTCTCACATCGCTTTGGAGGAGATTGATTTACAGCCTGATAGCTCCTACGAGGAGGGGCCGATTGCTATTTTGGACAGAAGTGAGAGGAAGCTGCGGTCAAAGATAGTTCCGTTAGTGCGTGTTCAGTGGCGACATCACAATGTCGAGGAGTCCACATGGGAACGCGAGGATGAGATGCGCGAACGTTATCCAGAGTTGTTTTTATAAGGTACTTTCTAGTTCCGAATTTCGGGACGAAATTCTGTTATTAGGGGGGAAGTATGTAATACCCCGTATTTTTGGCGATATTTATTTTTGGGATTAATTAATTAAATGAGAATTAATTGGGAATTAATCCGGATAAAATACTAGCGAGATGTGAGTTGGTATTTGACTATATTGAGTATATATGATGATATATGAATATTGAATGATGAAATTTGTCGTGAGATTGATATACGGCAACTTGGATATTTTATTGGGACGCGTGAGACAGTCGCGTCAGGATATAATTATTTTAATTGTAATAGTGAATTTAAATTCTATTAAACGTATGGTCGTTTTGAGTGCGCCAACGCGTCCGAAAGGGTCGAGATAGTCAGAAAACACTAGCCGGGGGTTTAGTTTGGGTCCCGGGGTATTTTTAGGCCATACCGGCATCTTATAAGGGTAGTTTGGTAATATTGTATTTTTGGGATTTAATAATGACGAAAATTAGGATTTATAATCTGATTTGGGTAACTAACCACTAAACCCACTACAAACCATATTGACCCATAAGACTACGGGGAGTTTTAAAATTGGTTTTCTAAGTCTCCTAAACAAACCCTAGCCACCTTTGGAGAAGAAGGCTTGTAGAGAGAGAGAGAGAAGGAATTCTGCAGAAAAAGCTTCATCAAACCAACACCAAATTCAGAGACACTAGAGGCAAGTGATTTAATTTGATTTAATTCAGAGAATGTTTCTTCCATGTTAGATAAATTTAAAGATTTACATTTATTCTTGGAAGTTAAATAGAAACCCATTTGAATTGGACTTAGGACTTAAACTTTGAGGACAAATTGCATGTAGAATAGTATGGAGATGATTATTCTGATGTTAATATATGTTGGATGTAACAAAAACGAATCTAGAATGGACTTATTGAGGATTTAAAATTCTAGGGTTTATGTTCTTGAAAATTTGGGGAAAAGGGTAGAGATTTGATGAATTAATGATGGTTAGGATGTGTTAATTCCTTAAAATATGTTAGTATATGACCTTAGTATGTTTTAAGATGATAGGAGACCTTAAAACATTGATTGGACGAATTATGGTTAAGATTTGAGGTGTAGAAATTGGTGAAAAACGAGATAGGATTTCTGGGCTTGAATCTGGTCACTCGTTAGAAGACCTACCCAGGTCGTTCGAACGAGCTCGTTCGAACGAACTTCTAACGAGTTGACAGTTTGGGGTTCTAACGAGAGGGATGTTCGTTCGATAATCTCGTTCGAACGAGATCTCGTTAGATAGCCCAGTTCATTCGAACGAAATCTCATTCGAACAGCCTCGTTCGAACGAGACTTCTAACGAGCTGGCAGTTTAGGCTTTTTGGCCTGTTTTGATTTTGGGAGTCCCGTAAACTTGTTCGAGGATAGAGATAACATTCATTTGATGATGTATTGGTATACTTGGGACAATTGGGACATATTGAGGAGTAAATTACATAATTGTGGAACGAATCAAATAGACATTTGAGTCGAGACGTGAGTGCCTACTACGACGTGAGAATAAAATTATGGCGCGTATAAATATGGATCGGGATTATATAAGTTGTATATATATTAAGTTGGTACGAGAATACGATAAGTACTACAATTAAACTACGGTGATTACTAAGATGTGTGCTTACTTAGTATTGGTATATGATTTGTGTGTATGACATACCTACCATACTTGCTATCACGGGAGGTTTGCGTTCGCTTAGGGCCCTCTAATCCTTGTGTTGCCCGGATTTAGACTGGTTACCTCGATGAACATAGGTCAGAGAAGGACTTATTGGGATGTTAATAAGTCTGCTGATCGTGGGAGCGCAGGTATGTGCGTGACCCATGTGATGTGACTGTGTTCGCCTCCATTATTTGTGATGTTGTTATCTGTGAACTATTCCTGAGAGATTCGGAATATGTGATCCTTATGTACGTGATGTACCGGGATGGATAGCAGAGTATGTGTGCACCGCAGCTTAGTCTCGAGGTGCTTATATTGTATATTTATGTTGTGGAAAATATACGCTTAATAAACTGGGAACTTTCATATGGTATTGTGTGTATAACTATGGAATAACAAAAGGGATGATCTATAATGAGTTGTATTACTTTTACGTGAGAACCTGAATTTACGTTAAGCCCCTATTTAATTGCGAGCGTTATAAGTTTAATGGGAACCGAGTAATAAGGGTAGAACCTATGATAGTCTAGCTAGATATGATGTTACTTAGCTAGTGGGTTGTGTCATTTTAGATGGGTACTTACGTTAGGAGTGCACAGTTAGACGAGAGGTGAGAATTTCATGTGAGTGCACGTCCTAACATGTACTTTGCATTTAATGTTTTAAATGTTTTTAAAGCACTTGCAGGTTTTTAAAATATCTCCACATTCGGGCTCTGACCCGTTTGCTTTCAAATCTATTTTTTTGTAAAACCATTTTAGGTGCCCAGCCACAAGGACACCATGCATAGGATACTCATTCAGTTGACGAGCTGTAGCTGTTTGTGGAAGTTACAGGGATTTGCTTTTAGACGCTTCTATCATTTGGATTCCATCTTCACTATTCCTCAGTTTTAGGGCATGTTGCCCAGTTCCATTAGAGTTACATTTCCACTACAGTTTTCAGACTTTGGCATGTATTGATTCAGTATTCAGTTTAATTATTTCAGTTTGTGGATTTGTAGTGAGGAGTTTTCCTCCAGACTTTATATACATTATGTGATGGTTATTCTATTTACTTCGGTATGGTGAATGGTGTTATTATTCTTCATTACACTTGTTGCATGTTAATTAGACTTATTAAAATTTGACAACTTACTTTTTAAATACTAGGTGGTTAGTAATCATTAAAATGTTTTCGACAGTGATGCTATTAACTGGACCAACTTGACATTTTGAATTAATTTAATAAAGGAGTAGCTACCCGGTATTTAATTAGTCGGGGTGTCACAGAAAGGTCTTACACTATGCATGGGTTGGCTTTGGGCCAAAAGCCCAGATGCGCGTGTGCACGCTGCCGCCACTATCCAGCCGGCCTATGTATGTGCCCATGTTCGTGGATTGTGGTTCCCTCTTGAGTATTAGTAACTTTTTGGACAAAATTTAATCGGGCTTTCGGGCTTAAATTTTGGGGTTGTTTTGGTTTTCCCAACCTGAATCAGTTTTAATTTATTAATAAATCATGCTAATTGAAACATCATCCTTTTAATTATTATTATTAATTAAAACGTGATTTAATGGGAACCATTGAAGGGTTGCAACCGTTTATGATTTAATCAGGAACATTGAAGGGTTATGACTGTTCTGAATAGTCATAACTTTCCTGAGAAAATTCACCCATTCAAGGTTATAAATCCCCTGCTCAGTTTCCTTGCAAAATAAAATTCCTCACTTCTTCCCAAACTTCGTCCTCCTAAAAAGTCAGAGAGTTTATCACCATTGTAGTTCATGGAACCACCATATTGCAATGCTTCTTGTGGTGGTCGAAGACTATTTTATCTTGGTATACATACGCCCATCGTTCCTACCACAAGCTCTATAAGCGATAGCGAATTATGTCTTATGGAGAGACTCGGTCTTAAATCTGCTACATGATTCTAGAAATCACGAACTGTAAGTTCGTCTTTCTTTTCTATTTTTGCATACCATACAATTTTAATATATTCGTTCTGCATTTACTGTTTTGATATTTATTTAGTATATTATTGATTATTATATATCTATAAGGAACAACAATCTTAAGACATAATCCATTTTTTTTTATTAAACTGTGCCTATTCGTTTCTTACTAAATAAATTGTAATTAAAACAGTAATTGTTATAATAAACAGTTTTTTCAAATACAATACAATCTGTTTTCGATAAAACTCTATATATTGTCTCATTATAGTACAAATTTTTTAGATAATTATATTCTAGAATATTTATAATCTTCATATTGTATAAAAGGGTCTTGTTAAATCTTTAACATAAACAATGACTACATGCCTGTTAAAGTTCCTCCGAATGAGCTATCTATTAATGTTCCTATTACTGTTCCTACTAATCATATTTCATATGGAGAAAAATCGAAAAAATCTAATGGTTCTGATTCTAAAAGGTAGCAACAAAAAATCTTATTTACTTAACCACCTATCTTGTAAAATTAATTAATGAGGATGCTCCTGTGATAAATGATAACGAAATGGATAAAATAACTTCGGCTGTAGTAGAAGCATGAAAATATTCTGATTTCATTTACAAAAACTATATCCTTAATGGATTGAAAAATACACTATATAATATGTATAGCCCAATTAAAACCGCCAAGTTGCTATGGGAGTCTTCAGATAAAAAGTATAAAACAGAGCATAACGACATGAAGAAATTCATTGTCGGTAGATTCCTAGATTTTAAAATGTTGAATTCAAATACTATCATAAGATCCAAGAGCTTCAATTAATATTTGATGAAATAAGTTCTTAAAATTTTGTTTTAGGTGAAACATTCCAAGTTGCAGGGGCTATTGAAAATTAATTACCATCTTGGAAAGATTTTAAAAATTATTTGAAGCATAAACAAAAAGAAATGGGGCTCGAGGACATAATTGTTCGGTTAAGGATAAAAGAGGATAATCGAATGTTAGAAAAGAAAATCAGTAATCATACTATGTCGGCAAAATCCAACATGATAGAGGATGGATAGAAATTAAACAAAAAGAGGAAGCATAACAATGAAGGCACAAGTCAAGGAGAGGCAGTGCTATAATAAAGTTCAAGGGAAAGTGATTTAATTGCAACAAGCAAGGTCCTAGGGCCAAGGACTGTCGCGAACCAAAGAAGCAAGATAAGTTCAAGGAAGGCACCTCAAGCTAACATGATTGAAATTGATAAATTATTTGATGATCTTGGAGACATACATCTCTATGCAGTTGTCTCTGAAGTGAATTTAGTGGGCAACACCAAAGAATGGTGGGTTGATACAGGCCCTACACACTATGTATGATCGGATAAAAATATGTTCCCAGCTACCAACCAATTACAGATGGAGATAAACTATTTATGGGAAACTCCTCAACCTCGAAGATTGAAGGCCAAGGCAAAGTCGTATTGAAAATGACATCAGGAAAGTATCTCTCCCTCAATGATCTGTTATATGTCCCTGACATTCGTAAAAATCTTATTTCTAGCCCCTTATCAAGGAAGAAAGGGTTTAAGCTTGTCTTTGTTGGAGATAAATTTGTACTACTACTACGACTACGACTACTACTATGACTACTACTACTACTACTACTACTACTACTACTACTACTACTACTACTACTACTACTACTACTACTACTACTACTACTACTACTACTACTACTACTACTACTACTACTACTAATAATAATAATAATAATAATAATAATAATAATAATAACCATTACTTTATATTGTGGTAAAAATAAAAACCATTACTTTATATGATTAAGTTAGCCTCTTGGAATATTAGGGGGGCTAGATATTTTCTCGTGTGTCTTTTGGAAACCAAGGTTAGACTTCTGCATATGAAATTCTTAAAACCAATTGCTTCTTTAATTGGAATTTTTGTCATAACTACTAGGGATGGTAAATTAACCCGAATCGTAGGAGCCCCGACCCGACCCGACCCTAACGGGGTAGTTTTTAAATCCGATTAATGAATTAGGAGCGGATATTGGTTTTAAAAAAAAATCATTTATTAAATGGGGCGGGTTAGGAGTTAACTCAAATAAAATTGCCATGTCTTGTCCCGTTTAACATATGACTACATAAATACCATTTATATGTATATTAATTACAAGTATACCATATGCGCACACACATACACACACACACACACACACACACACACATATATATATATATATATATATATATATATATATATATATATATATATATATATATATATATATATTTAAAATAAGGAGTAAATTTTTTTATTGTTTTATAAATCATAAGACAATTAACAGTTACGGAGTGTGCCAACAAACAGGAAAACCAACGTTCAAGATCATTTTTTCTGTCATCCACTCAAGTTACACAGACAACATCCCAAAAACTCCACTTTAATTTAAAACCCACCTCCGTTCCCAAAAAACCCACACACACCATAACTCCCCACTCTCCCACCTAGCGCCCGTTCCTCACCGAACCCACCACATAAAAGATCTCACTCTCGATCTTCACCCATCAATGTTTTTATGATCTTTATCCGAGGTATACCATATGTTTTTCTCTTTGTTTGGTTTGCACTTACATAGATCTCATAACTTTTTTTCTACGATTTGAAATCCTTTTCATTTTCATCATTTAGCAAAAATGATTTTGGGGGATCAAATTGTTTTCTGTGGTAATTTGATTTGTAGGTACCAATTTCTTTATCAAGTGTTGTTTATTTTGGATTTGGATAGTTTTTAGGTAATAATTTGAGATTTTATACGGGTGTTCTGTAATTTGGATTTGGTATTCATATTTTGGATTCTTTTTTATTAACAGGGTATTTTGTAACTCTAATATGGCTTTTATATTTCTACTATGATTCATGGAGTGCATTTATGTTTGATGTTGCAGATTTCACTCTATTTGATTTGTTTTTCTTTTTGAGGTATAAGTCATAGTTTTTTTGTGGTATAAATCATAGTAGAAATTCCATGATTTTTTAAATAGAAAATCCTAACTCGGGTTTGATGATGGGGCAAAGTAGTAGAATAGGTTTTCATTCATAAATGCACTCCATGAACTTGGTGATAAAGAAGGAACTCATCTCAGATATTACAGATATATTACAGCAGGTAGTCTATGTTTGATTTCATTCTTTTTATGTATTTTGATGTGTTTCATGCCTTTTTCTAATTGAAAACATGGCTATGATAAATAAATAAGAAGATTTATTTAATAAGTTTATTTTTATTATTTGTAAAATATATGAATTTGGACATTTTACAAACATGTTTTTGGACATCTTTCTTTCAGGACTTGGATTTCTCAGTTAATGGACTTATTTATTATATTAGTCTCATATCTTTTTTGGGGGAAAATTATGTATATATCAACAACTGAAACTACAACAAGTACACATAGGGATGAAACCCAACACCTCCCCTAGGGGTATACCCCAAAGGGGAGAAAAACAGAAAACAAATGAAACATGGGCAAGAAGCCCCACACCCCGCGATCCCCTAGTTAAGAGCACTCTCCGGGATACCCCAGTTCATGCAAGCCATCCAATTCTCAAATCTCCGCGTCCCCCTGCTCCATTTTGTGACTCTCGCTCTAATCATTACCTCGATATCTTTGGCAATGACATCCTTGCTCTTGGCCACCCTCTTAAAATGTCTAGCGTTACGCTCCATCCAAAGGCAGTACACAGTAGAAGAGAAATAAATATTCCTAATATGATTATAAAAACTATTCCCACTATAACATGAAATAGCATGAGCCATCTCTCCATCCCAATCCAAAGGCTCTCTGTATTCCTGATTCCTGGTTCTAACCTCCTCCCACACTTCCTTCGCAACTGGACACTGATTGAAAACGTGTGATATGGACTCGACCCCAACGGAGCAGCTACAACACAAATTATCCTCCGAGATGCCCCAACTATAAATCTTGTCCTTAGTGTGAATAGCATCCTTACATATCATCCAAAGAACAAAAGCACATTTCGGAATATTAACCTTATTCCACACAATTTTATGCCAGGGAGTAGGTGGGAGGGTGGGCGTCGTCTCCTCATAGGCTGATCTGATAGAAAAATCCTTCTGGATGGGAATCCAGACCACCTCATCAACAGTGTCATGCCTAATGCCTGGCAAAACCGCATTCCTAATATCCAAGAGCTCCCAAGTAACCACCGTTGGCCATCTCCACCTATTCTCGACAATGTAGTCAGCAACCATAGCCTTATGGTTACTAGCAGCGTCATAGATAACTCGGTCCCCAAACAAAGGGTGAAGAGGCCCCAGTGGATGCCAGTTATCGTGCCAGAAAAAGGTATCCCTGCCGTTATCGATACTCCATCTGATGAGAGGTCTAATTCAATGTCTCAACTGCATCATCTTCCTCAAGGTCCAAGACGAGTCGCTGGCTAAATTAATAGCCCACAAACTTCTTCTCTTCAACTTATACACATTGCACCACTTAACCCATAAGTAGTCCTTCTTGCTACAGGGATTCCAAAGCATCTTCATGATGGCCGCCACATTCCACCTCTCAATGCTTTTGATACCCAGGTCGCTGCACTCATAGCTATTACAAAGATCATTCCACACCACCTTGGCCCCCGAATGTTTTAGATTGGAACCTGTCCAAAGGAAATCCCTCATCAGCTGCTCAATCTTAAGAATAACCCCCTTGGGAAAAATGAACAGACTAGACCAATAGACCTGGATCCCGAATAAAACAGACTTAATAAGCTGTAATCTACCGGCGTAGCTGAGAAGCTTGTTGGTCCAACACTTTATCCTCCCAGTAATCCTATCAATTAGCCTACTACAATCCTCCTTCTTGAGTCTGGTGGTGATAAGAGGAACCCCGAGGTATAAGAAAGGGAGGTTGTTGTGACCAAATCCAAGAATATCCACGATCTACAATCTGATCCTCCTCCAATCCCGTGCAATAGAAGCTACTCTTACTCAGATTGGGGGTGAGGCCCGCAATGCCACAGAAATCATCAACCGCCTTCTTCACAATGGTACAGGAGGGAATGTCCCCCCCCCCCCCCCCCCCACAGAATTATCACATCATCCGCAAAACATAAGTGGTTAAGCCCCACTTCCTTGCATTTGGGGTGAAAAGTAAACATTGGGTTGGTGCAAGCTTTGTCCAAGATGCACGAGAAGGAATCCATCACCAAAAGAAATTATAGGGGGAAAGGGGTTCTCCTTCCCTCAAACAAGCCATGCAGGTGCCCATTCAGACTGATAGAGAACCTAGTGTTAGTCATACATTCTCTAATCCACCCAACGAAAATGGCAGGGAAGCCTAGATGAGTCAACAAGGTGAAAAGAAAACCCCAATCCACCGTGTCATACGTTTTCAGCAAATAAATCTTCAACGTGCATCTAGGAGGGCTAAGCTCACTGTGGTAATTCCTCATGACGTCCTGGAGAAGAAGGATGTTATCAGAAATAGACCTCCCTTTAACAAAAGCGGCCTGACTTGGATTGATCACGTGGGGGAGGATACGCTTAATCCTGTTTGCAAGAATCTTCGAGATGCACTTATAAATGGTATTGCAACAAGATATGGGTCTAAAATCATGCATACCGATAGGGCACCTTTGGGATAAGAGCTAAGGCAGTACAATTCCATTGCCTAGGCAGATAGCTACACCTGAAGAAGAACTTAACAGCCTCAGTGACTTCGCTCCCCACCACCTCCCAGTTCTGCTTAAAAAAGAACGCATTGAACCCGTCAGGACCTGGGGCTTTGTCGGACCTGATGGTAAACATAGCCCCTTTAATCTCCTCATCATCAATCGGCGCTTTCATAGTCGCAACGGCCACATCACTGACTCTTTTCACAACGTTCGCATCCAGAATTAGAGCAGGGTCCGCACATGTGCTACTATAGCCCAGAAGGTTGCGAAAGAAACCCACTGTCGTATTAGCCACCTCCTGAGAGCCCTCAACCCGCGCCCCATTCTCATCCTCAATGCTGATAATCTTCCTCCTAGCAGTAGCTTGATTAGCCCTCTTATGAAGAAGGAGTTATTCCCATCCCCCAACTGGAGCCACTTGACTCTAGACCGCTGCTTATAGTAAGACTCTTCGGTGCTCCTGAGCTCAAGGTAAGCCGTCAACTTATCTCTCTCCTCCATTTGAAAGCTAAAGTTGCTCCCGTCACTGTCAAGTCTAGTCTGAACGTCATCAAGCAACCTCTTTGCCTCCTCCACCCTCCTAGAAATCTGGTTATAGAACTTCTTATTAAAGTCTTTGAGGTTAATCTTCAGTCTATGCATCTTCTTACTCAATCTCATCATGGGGTTACCCACATCGTCCCCGTACCAAGACTCGGTCAGACCATCCTGGAAATCATCATGGACCATCCAAAAGTTATAGAACTTGAAAGGCTTGGGCCTATTAGGCTCCCTGGGAGCTAGCAAGATAATGATCGGACAGTGATCCGAAACACCCTAAGGAAGAACAGTCACCTGAGACTCCGAAAAGTAGGTACTCCACGTGTCATTATGAAGAGCCCTATCTAATCTCGACTGGACATTGTCACTACCCCCTGGCATTTATTCCACGTAAACCAAAGCCCATTCGTCGTCATATCATCCGCCTGGATATCATTAATACACTGGTTAAAAGCCTCCGTAGCACCCACGTCAATGCCATGCATCCCGCTCTTCTCTTCATTGGTTCTCACAACGTTGAAGTCCCCCATAAGAATCCAAGGCTTCCCATCAGTGCTACCCCGATTGAGCTTGAGAAACTCCCATAGATGCTCTCTTCTGTGAGGTAAGTTTTCCCCGTAAATGAAGGTCGCAAAAAACCCGCTATTACTACCACAAACCTCCACCCTACACAGCATGGCTTGAGGGTGAGACTGGACCAGCATAATAGCCACACAACTAGGATTCCAACCGACAATCACCCTGGCAACACCCCCCCCCCCAAAGGGCAGTTATTAATGAGATCCCAATGAAGAAAACAATTATTTTTAACATTACATAAATTATTCCTCCTAACTTTGGTTTCAACCAAGCAAACAATATCAAGCTGTTGGTCAAAGATTATCTTACTAACTTCCTTTTGTTTATGAGGGGAATTGAGACCCCTAATATTCTAAGACCCGATCTTTAACATCAAGTTTTGCTCCCCTTTCCCTTTCTCCTGTTCTTGCCACCGGAGTGGCCCGCCTTAGTCGCTTCTCCCTTATGCTTATAGGCAAGCTCATATACGACCATTACTCTCCTAGCAAGTTCCGAAGGTTCCGGAGTTACTTCATACTCGCTATCATTGTCCATGGTGCTAAACTAGTTGGATAAACGTATCATGGGTGAGACCACGCTAGGGGCTATCTCACTGTCCTTCTCAGTACTCCTAACCTCCTCCAGAGCCTTATTCATCACACCCGATGGTTCTCCCATCTCCCGGACGAAGGTGGTAACTGGGACATGCTTCTTCGTCACCACAGTCCATTCAGAACCTGCATGGGACTTGGTCTTCTTAGCACCAGCATCCACATTTGTTTTCGATTCATTGCTTAACGTGCATTTACTGATATTGTGGACAAAAACGATGCATTTAGGACACGAAGGTGGTTTGGCTTGGAATTCAACTCACACCGGTGCCCTTGCACCGTCCTCCATTACAACGTTGATGCTACTGGGATATGTCTCCTTTGCTTCCACCTCGATACAAACTCGAGCGTATGAAATTCTGTTCATCTCCTCCGTGACTACGTCGGCAAACAAAGGAATTCCCACCGAACTCGCAATGTAACTGAGTCCTTCCTCCGTCCACAACTGGACAGGAATGTCGTGGAACTTCACCCAGATGGGTATCTTTTTCACTGTTTCCTTATGAAAGCTAAAGCTTGCTTCCCATTTCTTCAGAATAATGGACATCCCCGCAAAATGCCACGGGCCATTGTCTAGAACTTCGTCCCGTTGTGAGGGGTTATCAAAAAGAAAGAAGAAAAAACCACTGTCATGTGCTATAACCTTTGTCATCCCATACTTGCTCCACAGTCTAGTCACAACGTTATTCACATAGGAGAAAGGAAGTTTCTTCCCCAAAAAGTAACCCACCATGCTATTCTCCCACCTCTTATGGCCACCGCTAGCCACCGCGGCGGAAGGCGTTACTGTGATGATAGAATCCACAACAGAGGTTTGGTGGTAGGTGAGACGGATCCTAGGTTATTTATTGTCTGCCGCAACCGAGCTCCAAGTCCTTACATTGTGTCTCATCAGTTGTTGGGAAGGTAGCACCGTCTGGGAAGCAGAGACGCTCGCCAGATTTACTGACAGCTTTTCCTTGTCAACCGAAATCTTCCCAATCACCGTACCATTGAGCCCAGAGCTAGGAACAACCTCGACATCTGATCTATGCTCCTTAGGTTCATCTGCAACACTCAAAGCCAGCGCATCTCCATCGTATCGGCCATCAGACCGACGGTGAATGTTAATGTCCTCAGTAGAGAAACCTTTCCAATTGGTGACGTCCCCCATGTAATACCCCGTAATTTTATTAATTTTATTTAAGGGATTAATGGAATTAAATGAGAATTAATTGGGAATTAATCCGGGTGTAAATACTAGCTTGATGTGAGTTGGTATTTGATTATGATGTTAAAATTTAATATTTCTGAGTATGTATGGTAATACATGAGTATTGAAAATACTAAAGTTGTCACGATACTGAACTACGACAATTTGGAAATTTAGTTAGGACGCGCGTGTCAGTCGCGTCAGGAACGAAATTATTTAAATTAAAAAGTGAATTATATTTTTATCAACCGCGTGTCAGTCGGCAAGGATAGAATTGATACGGAGTCGCATTCGGGTAGCTCAGGATCGGCAGAAGAGCTATGCTGATGCGAAGAGGTTCTTCAGAGAGTTCCAAGTGGGGGACCAAGTTTTACTTAGAGTATTTCCTATGAAGGGGATTATGCGATTTGGAAAGAAGGGGAAGTTGGCATCGAGATATGTGGGACCATTTCCTATTATTGAGCGGATTGGACCGATTGCGTATAGACTTGGGTTACCGGAGCATTTGCATCGGATTCACGATGTGTTTCATATTTCCTCACTAAGGAAATATCTTAGAGACGATTTGGCTCATTCTCACATTGCTTTGGAGGACATAGATCTCCAGCCCGATAGCTCCTATGAGGAGGGGCCGATTGCTATTTTGGACCGAAGTGAGCGGAAACTGCGGTCAAAGATAGTTCCGTTAGTGCGTGTTCAGTGGCGACATCATAATGTCGAGGAGTCCACATGGGAGCGCGAGGATGATATGCGCGAACGTTATCCAGAGTTATTCTTACCAGGTACTTTCTAGTTCCGAATTTCGGGACAAAATTCTGTTATTAGGGGGGAAGTATGTAATACCCCGTATTTTTATGATATTTATTTATGGGATTAATTGAATTAAATGTGTATTAATTGGGAATTAATCCGGATAAAAATACTAGCGAGATGCGAGTTGGTATTTGATTTTAATGAGCATAGATGGCTATATATGAATATGGAAATTATGAAATTTGTCGTGAGATTGAAATACGGCAATTTGGAATTTTGTTGAGACGCGTATGACAGTCGCGTCAGGAATATTATTATTTAATTAAAAAGTGAATTTTAATTCTATTAACCGTATGGTCATTTTGAGTGCGCCAACGCGTCCGGAAAGGTCGAAATAGTCAGAAAACACTAGTCGGGGGTTTAGTTCGGGTCCCGGGGCATTTTTAGGTCATGCCGGCAACGAAAAAGGGTAGTTTGGTAATTTTGAATTTTTGGGTATTAAAACCAACGAAAATTAGGAATTAAAAATCTGATTTAGTAATTACCCACTAAACCCACTAATAACCTAATGGGCTACGGGGGTTATTGGAATTAGTTCCAAAAAGTTTCCTAAGGCAAACCCTAGCCACCATTGTCACCTTGGAGAAGAAGGCTTGCAGAGAGAGAGAGGAGAATTCTGCAGAGAGAGAGAGAATCATCCATCAATTCGACATCAAAATCAGAGATATACATAAGGTAAGTGGTTTAATTTCATTAGTTGCAGAGAATGCTTCTTCCATGCGTAGGAAATTGATAAAATTGTATTGTTTTCTGGAGATTGATGAAAACCCATTAAATTGGAATTAGAAACTTGTATTTTGATGAGGAATTGCATGTAGAATTGTATGTAGGTGATTAATCTGATGATAATATATGTTGGATGAAACAAAAACGGATTTAATTAGGCTCATTGGGGATTTAAGAATTTCTAGGGTTCATGTTCTTGAAATTGGGGAAAAATGTATAGATTTGATATTTGGATGATGTTTAGAATGAATTAACCCCACAAAACACGTTAGTATGTGACCTAAGTATGTTTAGGGACGATTAGAAACCTGGAACAATGGTTGGATTAATGTTTAGATGAGATCAGAGAGGAAGAAAAGTTGGAAAAACGAGAATTAGAAAATCTGGGCTCGAAACTGGCCTCTCGTTAGAAGACCTGCCCAGGTCGTTCGAACGAGCTCGTTCGAACGAGCTTCTAACGAGTTGACAGTTTGCCTTCTAACGAGAGGGATGTTCGTTCGATGCCTTTCGTTCGAACGAGATCTCGTTAGATGCCCAGTTCGTTCGAACGAACTCTCGTTCGAACAGCCTTGTTCGAACGAGACTTCTAACGAGTTGACAGTTTAGGCTTTTTGGCCTGTTTTGATTCCGCGTGTCCCGTAACTTTGTTTAATTGTAGAGATAACATTTCCTTGATGATTAGTTGATATATTTGGGATACTTGGAATATAATGAGGAGTACAACAGAGAAGGGTGGTTTGAATCAAATGGAAATTATGGATTAGGACGTGAGTGTCTATTACGACGTGAGAACAATTAACGGCTTGAATAATTGAATTAATCGGGAACTTATGAATTGTGCAACATTATAAGTCGGTACGAGAATGAGAAGTGTACCACAAATAAATTACGGTGATTACTAAGATGTGTGTTTACTTAGTATATGTATATGATTTTATGTGTATGACATACCTACCATACTTGCTATCACGGGAGGTTTACGTTCGCTTAGGGCCCTCTAATCCTTGTGTTGCCCGGATTTAGATTGGTACCTCGAGAACATAGGTCAGAGAAGGACTTATTGGGATGTTAATAAGTCTGCTGATCGTGGGAGCGTAGGTATGTGCGTGACCCATGTGATGTGACTGTGTTCGCCTCCATTGTTTGTGATTTGCTATTATCTGAGAACGATTCCTGAGAGATTCGGAATGCGTGATCCTTATGTACGTGATGTACCGGGATGGATAGTAGAGTATGTGTGCACCGCAGCTTAGTCTCGGGTGCTTGAATTGTATATTTATGGCGTGGCTAATATACACTTAAATTAATGAGAACTTTCATGTTGGTATTGTGAGTATAAATACGGAAACGCTTTGAGTAAATATAAAGGGATAACCTGAAATGAATTGTATTGCTTAATTGAGAATCCGAGTGTATGTAAAGCCTCTATTTAATTGATAACATTAGAATGTATAATGGGAACCGAGTAGAAAGGTTAGAACTCATGTCAGTTTAGTTAGATGTAATTATCACTTAGATGGGAGCTATACGTTAGGGGTGCACAATTAGTCGAGAGGTGAGTATTTCATGTGAGTGCACGTCCTAACATGTATTTTGCATTCGTTGTTTTAATGTTATTAAAGCACTTGCTATTTTAAAATACTCTCCACTTTCGGGCTCTGACCCGTTTGCTTTCAAATCTACTTTTTGTAAAAACCATTTTAGGTGCCCAGCCACAAGGACACCATGCTTAGGATTCTCATTCAGGTGACGAGCTGTAGCTGTTTGTGAAAGTTACAGGACCTTGCTAGTAGACGCTTCTTTCATCTTGACTCCATATTCAGGATTCATCAGTTGTAGGGCATGTTGCCCATTTCTAGTAGAGACATTTCCTATTTCAGATTTTCAGACTATTTGGCATGTAATTAATTCAGAATACTTTTTTTTTTCATTTCAGTTGTGGGATTGTTGTGAGGAGTTTTCCTCCGGATTTATTAATACTTGTTGGTTATTTCATTACTTCGTTAAGGTGAATGGATTATGTTTGTTATTCTTTCATTATCCTCTTATTGCATGTTAATCAGAGTTAACTTAAAATTTGACATCTTACTTTTTAAATACTAGGTGGTTAGTAATCTTTAAAAAAAAATGTTTTCGACAGTGATGGTATTAACTGAACCAACTTGGCATTTTGTATTAATTTAATAAAGGAGTAGCTACCCGGTATTTAATTAGTCGGGGTGTCACAGCTATCATGGGAGGTCGGCGTTCGATCAGGGCCATCAAATCTTTGTGTGCCTACGGGGGGATTTAGATTGGTACCACGAGGACATAGGTCAGAGAAGGACTTATTGAGAAGTTAATAAGTCTGCTGATCATGGGAGCGTATGTATGTGCATGACCCATGTGATGTGAACTATGTTCGCCTCCATTATGTGTGATTGTTGTCATTTGAGAACGATTCTTGAAAGATTCGGAATGCGTGGTACATGATGTACCAGGATTGGATAGCAGAGTATGTGTGCACCACAGGTTAGCCTCGGGGTGCTAGTATTGTATATTTATGATGAGAATAATATACTGAAAATGGAAATGCACTGTCATGTATAAATGTGTGTATATTTAATAGCAACGTTTTCGTAAAAATAAAAATAGAAATCCTCTAGTAAGCAGTATTACTAATATGGGAAACCGAGGAGAAATGTAAGACTCTGTTAAATGGAAATGCCGGAATGAAATCGTGAATCGTATAGTAATGTTAGATTTTATATTAGACTAGTTAAGTATGGGAATAACTAGAACGGGTACGAGTACGATAGGAGTGCACAATTAGTTGAGAGGTGAGGAACTCAAGTGAGTGCACGCACTATCATGTACTTTATATTCACTGTTTAATGATATTAAACCACTTGCTATATTTTAAACTGTTTTCACAATCGGGCTCTGACCCATTTGCTTTCAAATCTATTTTTTGTAAAACCTTTTAGGTGCCCAGCCACAAGGACACCAAGCGTAGGAGTTCCATTCAGGTGACGTATTGTAGCTGCTGTGGAAGTTACAGGACCTTGACAGTAGACGCCTCCATTTTCGATCTTGACCTATATTATCAGGTTCTCTCATCTGTTGGGCATGTCGCCCTATATCCTATTAGAGATACTTTATCTATTCAGTTATTTCAGATTTTGGGTTGTAATTAATTTAGTGATGCAGACTTGGTATTTGTTTATTTCAGTACTCAGATTGTTGTGAGGAGTATTAATCCACTTTCATTATTATTTTATGGTTATTCTATTGTGACTATGTTGTGGTGGTTATGTTAGCATTTCATAATCTACTTATTGCATGATAATTGGATTATATTAAAATTGACAACTCATTTTTTAAATATTAAGTGGCAAGAAAAAAAAATGTTTTCGACAGTGATGCTACGAACTGAACCAACTTGACATTTTGAATTAATTTGAATAAAGGAGTAGCTACTCGATATTTTATTTGATCTGTACGGCTTATTATGTTTTCGCTGAGCTTTCTTTGATGTAGAGCCCTATATGTTAGGACTGCTGTATTCTTTTATGTATGTTTCGCTCTTCAGCTATTTTGAGATAATAACTGCGAACTTATAAGACGTTACTCTCATTTGAGATGCCTCCACGACGTGCACAGCGAGTTCCTAAGGATGCTCAGCCCGAGCCACATCCTGCACCAGTTCAGGGCACCATGAATGCCGCAGAGGTTGTAGCTATTGTAGCCCAAGCGGTAAATGCCGCCCTCGCAGTTGTGCAGCAGGCACCACCTCAGGCGCCGGTAGCCGCGCCAGTTCAGGCTCATGCATTCCCGTCTGCTTGAAAATGCGTTCGTGATGCTTTTCAGAAAGCACACCCTCCGGAGTTTGCAGGTAGCTCCGACATTGTTGTGTCCAGTCAGTGGAGGAATGACATTCAAAGGCACTTAAGGATGTATGAGTACACGGATGTTCAGAAGAAGATACTGGCTACTTTTAAGCTAGTAGGATCAGCGTTACAGTGGTGGGAGTCGATTACCACCACGGAGGAGAGAGACGCCCTTTCTATTCAGGAGTTCTGGGTGCGGTTCGATTGCAAATATTTTCCATCAGCTGTTCACACTGAAATGAGGAGGAAGTTAATGAACCTCAAGCAAGAGGGGAACACCGTGGCCGAGTATGAGGCCGAATTCACTAATCTCTTGAACATTGTTCCCGATGAGATTCCAACTGAGGAGAAGAAGATTCAGGAGTTCATGGATGGATTCCCAATAAGGGGATCCTAAGAGATTCAGATATGGGGGTTTCAAGAATGGTCAGGGAGGTTTCAGACATGGCCATCAGGGTCAGAACGACAATCAGGGCCAGAATGGTCAGCAGCAACAGTTTCAGCAGGGCCAGTATGGTCAAGGTAAGAATGGTAACGACCATCAGGGCCGTGGGCAGCAGGGACAGTGAGGGGGAAACTTCTCGGGGAAGTGCTTTGTTTGTGGTAAGATTGGTCACAAATGCCAGGATTGTCCTGATAGGGGCAGGGCCCCATAGTAGCAGCAGCAGGGTGCTCGGCACGAGCCACAGAGGCCTATGTTTCCCGCCGCCCTCCCAGCACCACCACAGATGGCAGCATTACCACCCATCCCAGCGGTCCCAGTCCAGCAGGGACAGCTTCAGTATGGGAGAGTGTATCAGCTCCAGCATGCCGCAGTCCCACATGATCCACCTGCTATTGAGGGTATGTTCTCTATTCAGGGGACTATGGGGCGTATTTTATTTGATACGGGGCCACACATTTTTTTCATTGCCACGAGATTTGCACGCACTATTGGGTTATTAGACACTGCAGAGAGCACGATTACTTGTGTAGATTCACCATTGAGTAGAGGTTCCGTGATTTCCCTTATTTGTAGAGGTGTGGGTATAGAGATAGGGAGATTTACTTTACCCGCTGATATGCTAGTATTAGAGATGACAGAGTACGATGCGATTGTTGGTATGGATTGGCTAGTTGCGTACCGAGCCATGATTGATTGTTTCAGTAGGAGTATTATATTTGCCATTCCTGGGCAGGAGATGTTTTTAGTGGCGATGCCTCGCCCTGAGGGAGGATCGTCCACTCACTTGTACTATATAGAGGAGGAGACCTCTAAGGAAGTGGTAATACCACTTGATTCGATTCCAGTCGTTAGAGAGTTCGCTGATGTATTTCAGGATATACCTGGATTACCCCCTAGTAGGGAGATAGATTTTGTTATTGATTTGACGCCGGGCACTCAGCCCATTGCCCGCGCGCCGTACCGTATGGCTCCAGCGGAGATGAGAGAGCTAAGGGATCAGATAGAGCAGTTCTTGGGTCAGGGGTTTATCCAGAGGAGTACTTCGCCGTGGGGTGCCCCTGTGTTGTTCGTAAAGAAGAGGGATGGATCGTTGAGGTTGTGTGTAGATTACCGGGAGTTGAATAAGGTCACGATACGGAATAAGTATCCGTTGCCCCGAATCGATGACTTATTCGACGAGCTGAGAAGAGCTTCCTTCTTCTCAAAGATTGACTTGCGATCGGGATGCCATCAGTTGCGTATCAGAGAACAGGACATCTCGAAGACTACTTTCTTGACGAGGTATGGTTCCTATGAGTTTCGGGTTATGCTTTTTGGTTTGACCAACGCTCCAGCCGTGTTTATGGACTTGATGAATAGGGTGTTCAGAGAGTTCCTAGACCAGTTCATCATTGTCTTTATTGATGACATTCTGGTTTACTCCCAGACAGAAGAGGAGCACGCCGAGCATTTGAGGCAGGCTTTGCAGACGCTACGTCAGAACGAGCTATATGCAAAGTATGAGAAATATGGATTTTGGCTGAAGGAGGTTCAGTTTTTGGGGCATATCATTTCAGACCGGGGGATATCTGTTGATCCGGGGAAGGTATCCGCGGTGAGGGAGTGGGGACAGCCCACGACACCAACTGAGATCCGTAATTTCTTGGGCCTAGTAGGATACTACAGGAGGTTTATTCGGGGTTTCTCAAAGATAGCGGGTCCTTTGACACATTTGACTCGCAAAGGTCTGCCATTCATCTGGAGCGATGCCTGTCAGTTGGCATTTGATGAGTTGAAGGACAAGTTGACCTCAGCGCCTGTGTTAGCATTGCCCAGACCAGGAGTTGAGTATTTAGTTTACACCGATGCGTCCTTGCAAGGACTTGGAGGTGTGCTGCAACAGGAGAGTCAGGCCATAGCTTATGCTTCCCATAAGCTTAAGCCTCACGAGAGAAATTACCCCACCCACGACTTGGAGTTAGCGGCAGTCGTATTCGCTCTTCGGATTTGGAAACACTATCTCCTGGGGAGAAATTTCGGTTGTTCACAGACCACAAGTCTCTACAATACCTCTTTACGCAGTAGGAGCTGAATATGCGTTAACCTCGGTGGCTTGAGTTTGTGAAGGATTATCAGTTCGATATCCAGTATCACCCAGGGAAGGCTAACATGGTAGCAGACGCGTTGAGCCGTAGGCCAGTAGATGGGGTGGCCGAGGTGTGGAAAGCTAAGTGGAAGGAGTTGGGACATCAGGATGCAGTGGCCCGATCGTTCATGTTTGTGATGACTGTTACACCGCAGATTGTTACGAGAGTGATAAAGGCCCAGGCAAATGACTGTCAGGAGCAGATAGTTCGATTACTAGCAGAGGGAGCCGAGTCCTATACCGTTAGTTCAGACGGGGGATTACGCTTCAATGAAAGACTGGTTGTTCCGGAAGGGGAAGACTTACGACACGAGGTAATGATAGAGTCACACGACTCACGGTTCGCAGTACACCCTAGTGGGGATAAGATGTACCAAGACATGAGACGACAGTACTGGTGGAGCAGGCTGAAGAGAGATATCGCCGTGTTCGTTTCTAAATGTGCCACTTGTCAGCTAGTAAAGGTGGACCATCAGAAATCGGCAGGACTTCTACAGCCATTAGAGGTTCTGATGTGGATATGGGAGAGCATATCCATGGACTTTATCACGGGGTTACCTACGTCACAGAGGGGTCACAACATCATATGGGTAATTGTGGACCGGTTGACCAAAGTTGCTCATTTTCTACCCGTAAGGACAGATTACACTACGGGACAGTATGCCCAGATTTTCATTGCAGAGATAGTGAGACTTCACGGAGTGCCTCTAAATATCGTGTCTGACCGAGACAAGATATTTGTTTCACGATTTTGGGAGAGTTTCCAGGAGGCCATGGGTACAGAGTTGTGGCTGAGTACGACATATCACTCGTAGACTGATGGGTAAACAGAGCGGATAAATCAGATGTTGGAGGACATGTTGCGTATGTGCATACTAGACTTTGGAGGTGGTTGGGAGCAGTACCTTCCACTGGTGGAGTTTGCTTATAATAACTCCTATCAATTCACCATTGGCATGGCTCCATTTGAGGCGTTGTACGGTAGACCTTGTCGTTCCCCAGCATGTTGGTTAGAGGTGGGGGATAACAAACTCCTTGGGCCGGAAGTGATTCAGGACACTTCGGCAAGGATAGAGATGATACGGAGCCGTATTCGGGTAGCTCAGGACCGGCAGAAGAGCTATGCTGATGCCAAGAGGTTCTTCGGAGAATTCAAGGTGGGGGACCAGGTGTTACTCAGAGTATCTCCGATGAAGGGGATCATGCGTAAGGAAGAAGAGGAAACTGGCACCAAGATACGTGGGGCCATTTCCTATCATCGAGAGGATTGGGCCAGTCGCATACAGACTTGGGTTACCAGAGCACTTGCATAGGATTCATGATGTGTTCCATATTTCCTCGCTAAGGAAATATCTTAGGGATGATTTGGCCCATACTCACATTGCTTTGGAGGACATCGATCTTCAGCCCGATAGTTCCTACGTGGAAGGACCGATTGCTATTTTGGACCGAAGCGAGCGGAAACTAAGGTCGAAGATAGTACCATTAGTACGTGTTCAATGGCGGCATCATAATGCCGAGGAGTCCACATGGGCGCGAGGATGAGATGCGCGAGCACTTCCCGGAGTTATTTTTACTAGGTATTCTTTAGTTCCGAATTTTGGGATGAAATTCTGTTATTAGGGGGGAAGTATGTAATACCCCGTAATTTTATTGATTTTATTTAAGGGATTAATGGAATTAAATGGGAATTAATCCGGGTATAAATACTAGCGAGATGTGAGTTGGTATTTGATTATGATGTTAAAATTTAATATTTCTGAGTATCTATGGTAATACATGAGTATTGAAAATACTAAAGTTGTCGCGAGACTAAAATACGACAATTTGGAAATTTAGTTGGGACGTGCGTGTCAGTCGCGTTAGGAACGAAATTATTTAAATTAAAAAGTGAATTATATTTTTATCAACCGAATGGTCATTTTGAGTGCGCCAACGTGCCCGGAAGGGTCGAAATAGTTAGAAAACACTAGCCGGGGGTTTAGTTTGGGTCCCGGGGCATTTTTTTTTTTTTTTGGGAAAGATTGAGTATATAAAAAAACTAAGAATTTACAGAGGAAAAAACCTTAACAAAAGAAAAAGAACCCCAGGGCATACCCCAAAGGCAAACAAAACAACAAGAAGAGCCAAAAACTAGACTAATCCTTAGTACAGAAGACTATCTTCAGGAATGTTCCAGTACATACAAGCCATCCAGTTTGCATAGATCCTTCTGTCCTTTTTCCAAGTAAGCACTTTTGCTCGAACCATGTTTTCAATGCCCTTCACAATGGAGTCAAGGGAATTGGAGACATGCTTGAAGCATCTAGCATTCCTTTCCATCCAAATGCAGTAGATAGTAGTAGTAAAGGATAAGGATCTTATCTTATCGCATAGAGTCTTCGTAGAGTGGTTAATAGTAGCCTTATCCAACTCACTATTTAAATCCACGGTATCCCTATAGCATTGGTTTCTTAGCCACACCTCTTGCCATATACTTTTACTAAGGCTGCACTGAGTGAACAAGTGGTTATATGTCTCCCTCTCATTCCCACATAACTCACACAGGTCATCCATAGAAGCCCCCCACTCATGTAGATTAACTTTAGTGTTGATGGCCCTCCTAACCACCAACCAGGTAATGAAAGAGCATTTAGGGATGCATACCTTACTCCACACAAACTTGCTCCAGTTAACCATAGGCTTGTGAGCCTTTAAAAGATCCCAAGCAGAAGCTATGGTGAACTTCCCATTATTAGAGGGCAGCCACACAACATTATCATTTGCATCCTGAATAGTAGGAAGAATAGCATTCTTAACTTCATTCAGCTCCCAAGTCACAGTTGAAGGCCATCTCCACTCCAAGTGGTGGATAAAATCAGAAACTTTTGCTTTTAGATTAACTAGCAGAGTCATACACAATGTTTCCCTCATATAGGGGGTGTAGCGGGCCATTAGGGTGCCAATTATCAAACCACATAAAAGCATGATTTCCATTCCCAATGATGGTCTTTATTTTGCTTCTAAACTTCTCTCTGCTCTTGAGGATTTTCCTCCAGCTCCATGATGAATCATTTGGGATACTCAGAGCCCAGATGCTCCTTCCCTTGATCTTATAAATGTTGCACCATTTGATCCATAGGCTGTCCTTCTTACTGCATAGATTCCACAAGTTCTTAGCCATAGCTGCTCTGTTCCAAGTCTCTAGACACTTGATATTTAGCCCCCCCTCATCCAGAGATACACAAATATCCTTCCAAGCAACTTTTGCCCCTTTGCTATTAGCCTCATCCCCTTTCCATAAGTAATTCCTCATAATCTGCTCAATTTTTTTAATGATGCTCTTGGGCAGGATAAAAATGCTTGCCCAATACACTTGGATGCTGAAAATCACAGTCTTCACAAGGAGGAGCCTACCTGCAAAACTCAGGAATTTATTAGTCCAACATCTGGTTCTCATAGTTATCCTTTCCACCAAGTGAGAGCAATCCTCCTTCTTCAACCTAGTTGTGATGAGAGGAACCCCCAGATATTTGAAAGGAGGGGAGCTGTGCTGTATTCCCAGAATAGAGGAGATCTCCTGAATCCCATCCACATTAACCCCAGCAGTGAAGAGGCTGCTCTTCTCCATGTTGACCATAAGCCCAGTTAAAGAGCTGAAATTTGATATGGCCTCCTTCACTATGCTGCAAGACACCCTGTCCCCACCAGCAAAAACTATCAGATCATCAACAAAACTAAGGTGGGTTAGGGCCATCTCCTTGCACCTGGGGTGATAACTGAACAGGTCTGATTCAGCAGCTTTAGAAATAATCCCTGAGAAAGCCTCCATCACAAGCAGGAAAAGATATGGAGAGAGAGGGTCTCCCTGCCTGAGCCCTCTATTCCCATGAAAAAACCCATTCAGTTCCCCATTCAGATTAATGGAGAACCTGGTAGTAGTCACACACTTGGAGATCCACCCAATGACTTTGGGGGGGAAGCCAACATGAGTCAATAGCTGCATCAGGAAGTCCCAGCTCACTGTATCATAGGCTTTAAGAATATCTATCTTAATTGCACATCTAGGAGGGTTAGAGTCCCTATGATAATTTCTCATTAACTCTTGTAATAGCAGGATGTTATCAGCTATGGATCTGCCTTCAACAAAGGCAGCCTGATTATTACTAATGAGGTCTGGCATCATCTTCTTAAGCCTGCAAGTAATAACTTTGGAGATGCACTTGTACAAGGTGTTGCAGCACGATATAGGTCTGAAATCCCTCATACTTCTAGGGGCTGCAACCTTAGGAATCAAAGCCAGGCTGGTACAGTTCCACTGGTTGAAGAAACTCCCATTATCGAAAAAGAATTTTATAGCCTCACACACCTCTTCCCCAACAAGCTGCCAATTCATTTTAAAGAAATAACTGTTAAAGCCATCCGGACCAGGGGCCTTGTCAGACCCAATTCCAAACATTGCCTCTTTGATTTCATCATGTGTGACCTCTTTCTCCAATAACTCAGCTTGATTAGAGGTGAGTTTATTCTTAATCACCTCCCCCAAAACAGTGTTAGCATCAATACATCGCGACCTATTCCCTAACAAGTTCCCAAAAAATTTCACAGCTTCTCCAGCCACCTGCTCTTTCCCTTCAATTCTCACACCATGATCATCTTCAATGCTCAAAATTTTCCTTCTAGCCACATTTTGATTTACTTTCTTATGAAAGAAAGTATTATTTTGGTCTCCCAGCTGCAGCCACTTAACTCTAGCCTTCTGTCTAAGGAATGACTCCTCCTCATTCCTAAGCTTAGCATATTTGATTCTCATCGCCTTAGCAGCATCCTGCTTCTCCCTATTAGCACCATCTCTGTCCAGTTCACTTTGGATAGCATCAAGCTTAGACTTGGAATCAGCAACCATTGCTGAAATCTTGTTAAAGAACTTCCTATTAAAGTGCTTCAAAGAGGCCTTGACTCTATTCAGCTTCTTGAAGAGCTTCTGCATTGGGTTCCCATCCACATCAACATCCCAAGCTTCAATGATAGTAGGCATAAACTCATCGTGATTCATCCAGAAGTTGAAGAACTTGAATGGCTTAGGTCTCCAAGTAATAGTGTTATCCATAATGGTGATAATGGGACTGTGGTCCGAAATTCCACAAGGAAGGGTAATAGCTTGTGAATTAGGGAAGAGAGCAGCCCACCTATCATTGTGTATGACTCTATCAATCCTCGATTGAACATTATTGTCACCCCTCTGATTCCTATTCCAGGTGAACCATAACCCACTATTGACCATATCATCCGCATTTAGCTCATTCAAACAATCATTAAACTCCTCAGCAGCAGCTCTGTCAATACCCAATACTCCCATTTTTTCCTCCTGGCATCTGACCACATTAAAATCCCCCATTAGTATCCAAGGCCCATCATTAACCACCAATTTATTTTCTCTAAGGAAAGTCCAAAGGCATCTCCTCTGCTCAGGAAGGTTTTCCCCATATATGAAGGTAGCATGGAAGGAGTAGCTGGTACCTATGATATTTACAAGGCAGAACAGGGCCTGTCTATGAGTGTAGATCACTTCAATCTTCAGAATATTTGGGTTCCAGCCCACAATCACTCTAGCCACACCCCCATCCGTGGGGCAATTATGGATATACTCCCAATGATTTAAAAACGGATTTATGATGAGTTATTGGGCACAATCAAATTCTGGGTTCATGTTCATAGGGTTTGGGGTAATATTTGGGGATTTATGCTGATTACATGTTGATTTGGAGGATTTGAAACCAAAAATATGTTAAGAAATGACCTAAGGGGATTTAGAGAAGTTTAAGAACATTAAAATGCGATTGGAATGATCTTAGGGTGAATTTAGAGAAGAGAAAAATTGAGAAAAACGAATTGGGAAATTTCTAGGCACAAACTGCCATCTCGTTAGAAGACCTGCCCAGGTCGTTCGAACGTTCGAACTTCTAACGAGATGATAGTATCCTTTCTAACGAGTTGGTAGTTCGTTCGAACGAGACTTCTAACGAGTTGACAGAATGGCCTTTTAGGCCTGATTTTATTTCAAATGTCCCGTAGACTTATTTAATGGAGTAATAACCTTCCCTTATTGACTAGTGGGTATATGTGGGAGATTTGAGTACGTTGAGGAGTAAAACTTAGAATCTCGTAGTAAATCGAATAACCTTTATGAAATAGGAAACGAGTACCTAATTACGACGTGAGAAGAGTTGACAACTTTAATGTATATAAATCGGGAACTTATATGCGTACGATATTAAATGATGATGCAAGAACGAGAAGCATACCTCTATTAATATGTTGAGATATCTAAGATGTACGAATGCTTAGTATATGTAGTTATCTGTGTATAACATACCTACCGTACTTACTATCATGGGAGGTCGGCGTTCGATCAGGGCCATCAAATCTTTGTGTGCCTACGGGGGGATTTAGATTGGTACCACGAGGACATAGGTCAGAGAAGGACTTATTGAGAAGTTAATAAGTCTGCTGATCATGGGAGCGTAGGTATGTGCATGACCCATGTGATGTGAACTATGTTCGCCCCCATTATGTGTGATTGTTGTCATTTGAGAACGATTCCTGAAAGATTCGGAATGCGTGGTCCTAATGTACGTGATGTACCGGGATTGGATAGAAGAGTATGTGTGCACCACAGGTTAGCCTCGGGGTGCTAGTATTGTATATTTATGATGAGAATAATATACTGTAAATTGAAATGCACTGTCATGTATAAATGCGTGTATATTTAATAGCAACGTTTTCGTAAAAATAAAAATAGAAATCCTCTAGTAAGCAGTATTACTAATATGGGAAACCGAGAAGAAATGTAAGACTTTGTTAAATGGAAATGCCGGAATGAAATCGTGAATTGTATAGTAATGTTAGATTTTATATTAGACTAGTTAAGTATGGGAATAACTAGAAAGGGTACGGGTACGATAGGAGTGCACAATTAGTTGAGAGGTGAGGAACTCAAGTGAGTGCATGCACTATCATGTACTTTATATTCACTATTTAATGATATTAAACCACTTGCTGTATTTTAAACTGTTTTCACAATCGGGCTCTGACCCGTTTGCTTTCAAATCTATTTTTTGTAAAACCTTTTAGGTGCCCAGCCACAAGGACACCAAGCATAGGAGTTCCATTCAGGTGACGTATTGTAGCTGCTGTGGAAGTTACAGGACCTTGACAGTAGACGCCACCATTTTCGATCTTGACCTATATTATCAGATTCTCTCATCTGTTGGGCATGTTGCCCTATTTCCTTTTAGAGATACTTTATCTATTCAATTATTTCAGATTTTGGGTTGTAAGCGGACTTGGTATTTGTTTATTTCAGTACTCAGATTGTTGTGAGGAGTATTCCTCCAGTTTCATTATTATTTTATGGTTATTCTATTGTGACTATGTTGTGGTGGTTATGTTAGCATTTCATAATCTACTTATTGCATGATAATTGGATTATATTAAAATTGACAACTCACTTTTTAAATATTAGGTGGCAAGAAAAAAAAATGTCTTCGACAGTGATGCTACGAACTGAACCAACTTGAGATTTTGAATTAATTTGAATAAAGGAGTAGCTACCTAGTATTTAATTAGTCGGGGTCTCACACCCCATAACGTCAGTCAAAATGGCCTGGCCCTGATCTCCAGTGCCGGCGATGGAAGACAAGACCGAACCAGGGTCGGTCGATGATGTGGGAGGCAGAGGGAGGGACTCCACAGCATCTAACCCCCCTGAGTTGTCAATGAGGTCAACAGAAAACTGGCCATCATCTAAAACTTCAAACCCGGCCACCACTTGCACAGGCCTGGCAAGTGGATCACCTGAATGGTTCACCGTGGTTACCATGGAGGATTAGATGGTGTAACTAATGTAGGACAGGGTATAGAGAAGGGAACGGGAGGCGGTTTTGGAGAAGGTGGTTCTAGAGAGAAGTTGGAGCATTGTTGTTCTTTATTTGGAGTCCGGGGCATTTTTTATATTAGTCTCATATTAGTCTTTATTAGTAATGTGCATTGGCAACTACATTTCTAAGTAGGATGAAAGTGTAAAGAGGAGTTCTAAACTTAATTTTTTTTGTCCATTGGAATGATTTATTATTAAAGTTATAATTATCAGGGAAGGTTTGAAATTCATAATTTATCACGTTCGTAAAAATATTTTAGATAAGTTTTTAATTTGGTATCTTATTTTGTTTAAGCATTGGGACCTCTATCAAAATGTTCATTGTTGATATATGTGAAACATTTTTTATGTTGGCTGTTTGTAAAATTCAGAAGCAGATATCCTGTTGAACTCGCATCTTTGTATGTGGTGGATTCGAATCCACATAGCAGTGATGTTGCAGAGAACACTGGCAACAATTGAAAAAGAATCCATCCATGTACTTCTTCACCTGCTTGGGTTTTGATTTTTTATACTTTTATTTGACTTCTTACTTAATGGTTCTTGTAAGCATGAGGTACAAGACTCATGTCGTGACAAAGCCAAAAGGTAAATGGATAAGTCGGTATATATCTCAAGTTTATAATATGATTGTTGGATTTTAATTTCTTAGTTTAGCTTTAATGTTAGGGTGTCAAAAAAGGGCAACTTTGACGAAGGTGGATGGTTTATTGTCCCTTTATTACAATCCCAACTTCTATTGTTAGTAAAAAACACATATAATTGTCATTTCTATGTTTTTTCTTGCCACCTTAGTTTAGCATTATGTATGTCATTTAAGTATAATAAGGGGATATAATTTTCTTTGTTCAAGCATTTGTATCAATGGGTTAAAAACTTTCTTTTACCTTTCAATTTTTTGCACATACATTATTATGATGAACAATGACATATATTGCAAAGTTGATGTATGGGTTCAATCCATAATCATGAAAACAATTTGGGGGATTCTACCATTTTAAGGATCAGTTTTTTCACTCTTTCATTGATGAATGCATGTGTTGACGACCTTGCTTTGAGATGACCCATAAACATACAGAAAAGGGAAAATCAGTATCACCATATTTTTTACTAAAACATAGAAAGTGGAAAACATATTTTTTTAACAACCCATAATTTTTGAAATTTTGATGTAGTTGTCTCTCGGTAATTGTAGATGTCTAATATGTTTATAATTTTATGACTTATTTATTTACAAATATGATGCTCAGTAGCCATTATCAGGGTGAATTTAGTGATCAATGTTTTCCTATCAATTCTTTGGGTGTTATTTGCAACAAATATATAAGTCATGAGTGAAAGCCCAACCATTGACTCCACATGCGTTGCTCTATCACATTAAAATCTAGCTGAATAACACTGTTGAGTTGATTTTTTTCTGTTTAATTATGATTTCAAGATCCGTCAAATAGTTACTTATCTGATTTGCTAAAATTTCTCTTTGAAACATTTAAATATGCTAAAAGCTTCTTTTTATTGTTGTTTCATATTTAGCTAGGGCTTTTATCATTATAATCGTTACATATGAGCCCAATGACTAACTAATTGTGCCTTTTATTAGTTTTTATATATTTGTTTTACTATTTGATTTTGGGGACTGAAATTGTTTGTTGTAATGTTTTTAATTTCTCGAATTTCCCGGATCTTCATGGTGTTTAGTAAAATGTTTGTTTGAGGTTATTATTTTTGTAGTTTATCCACTGAGTGCAAACATTTAAAGGCGTGATATAAGTTTACTAAATGCAGACTTATGAAGTGATTATGTAGATTACAACTTCAAATGGAGACTTTGAATGCATACCTTTGTATTCAAAAATGGGTATGATTACAATTGTAAGGTAATTTTGTTTAACTACTTTTGTTATGCAATCATTAATTTTGTAGTTCATACCTCTTGATCCTTCTTAATCATGAAATACATTTTTCTGTTTCTATTGATGTGCATTTTTCTATTTGGCTGTGTTAGGCTCACGCAACTACATGAGCTTCATTTTTTACATTCAGGTGGGTTTTTCTGTTCTGCTCTGTTTGGATCACACAATTACATGAGTTGTATCTTTCTGTTTCTATTTTTGTATTACTCATTATAAAATATGATTTTTTATATCTAAGTTTCCTGCATTTAATAAATGATTTTATGTCGTAACATATTAACCTAACTTCGTAATAGGTAGATATGGAAGTGCTTTTGTCAGATGTGAAGGGTGCAACAAAGATGTACATGTGGTGTTGATTAACATGCATAACTGTATCCTTGATGCTAAAATCAAGATGAATTTTGAGGCACAATGATGTAAAGGGTGCAACAAAGATGTACATGTGGAAAACCCTGTTGAGGTGAAGAAAAAGCTCGCCGTAAGTGTAGCATGCATAGAAAGAATGCAGTTAGAGGGCGTTAATGGAATTAATAGTTTTGGGTTTTGAAAATTCATTAGATACTGGAATGAAGTTATTCCATCAACCCTCCTGATTCTACCGTTATTCATCATCATAATGCAGTTAGAGGGCGTTAATGGAATTAATAGAAAGAAGATAACCCTGATTCCAGTAGCCCTCCTGATGACGAATAGGATTTTCCATAGTTAAGTTTTAGTTATCTCATGAGGATTAATGGAATTAATAGTTTTGGGTTTTGTAAATTTTGAATACCGTTTAGTGAATTAAGCTTGGCTATGTTAGAATTTGTATTTTAGTCTTTAAAGCAGTGCAGTGAATAGTTTTTTGGCTCTTCAGTAATGTTGCTATGTTCCTATGGGAGACTAAATCCAATTTTTGTTACTTTGACAATCTAAATCCATGATATCATTCAGTAAAAAAAACTCCATCTTTTAAACTAGCTTCGTTCGATCTAAGCTAAATTATTTGTCTCTTTTAGGCCTTATTTGGTAAAAGAGTCGGAACAAAAACAAAAAGGTAAGAGTGTTCTATTATTGTCTTTGTTTAGTTTACAGTGGTTTATGGTTGTAAGTATTGTTAGATTTTAAATGGTGTACTTTGATTATAGGTCTTAGTCTTGGTTCATTCAAATTATAACTAACTGAAGTTCCAAATAATTTTGGAACTTTTCATGTCATGTAATATTATAGTTAGAAGGGTGAAGTAAGTGTACTTTGACAAGCCATAGAGAAGTTTGTAAGAAGTTATATCCATGAAATTCATAGGAGATTGAGCAATTTCATTTTGTTCTCTTATCTAGCTACATCTATGGTATATATTGATGTATTGACTAGCTACATCTATGGTATGGAATGCACATGTTAGTTTAGTTCAATGGCAACACCCTTACATTGATGTACTATTTAGCTACACATTTGGTATATATTGATGTATTGGCTACCTACATGTATGGTATGAGATACGGGTATAGAGGCAATATATATATGACATGATTATGAATATATTTGTGTGTGAATGATATATTTATGTGAAAAATACCCATCTAGTGCTATCATGGGAAGTTGCATGATGTGGGTGAGGCCCCTGGCTTGAGGAGCAGGTTGCGTATAGTCCCCTAGTCATAGCGTCCATTTTTATATTGTGTGATTTTTATCAGGGTTGAGATGTGGTGGGTATGTTTCGTTCTCATTTTCGGTGAGAAACTATGATCGCTTCCCACACGTTGTGATTTATTTTTTACCAAGTCGGTAGGAGTCCGACCGCTGGTACCCAAAAATAATATGTGAGTAATTTCCTAGAAGATGATAGCATTGAGAGACTGCATCCATTGAGTTAAAGCTCTGAGGGATGGTTATTATACTTATATAGTGTGTGATATATAAGTATGGATATAATTGATGTGCATATATATATATATATACGGTAATTAGGCTTGGAAGTTTTGGGAGGTGGTAATTAGGCTTGGTAGCGTAACTAGGGTGTTTATAATACATGCATTAGGCGTGCACTGTCAGATGAGAGGTGAGGGGTATCTCATGTGAGTGCAACACCAGTTTAAATATGGAGAATATCATATTTAAAATATTAAAGTATGTTAAGCACTTGCTAAAATGTTTTTCAAAACCGGGCTCTAACCCGTATCTATCTTTTCTTTTCTTCTCCTTTTTTATACCTTTTAGGTGTCCAGAGACGCCTGTATTATTATTCTTTTGAGTCAGACGTTGCTGCCGCAGCTGTGGATGTTGGCAGGAAATTGTTTAGACGCTTCTATTCTTGTGATCTAGATAGGAGGTATTGTTGTAATATTCGGGCATATTGCCCAATTGTTGTCTTTTAGTTTATTTTTGGCATTTTTATTTACGCTGATTCGATATGGTTATATAAATGTTTTACTGAGAGTTATCGATTACTATTTATTCATTTTAGTTGTTGTTCATATCTTTGTATGGATGGATTTACTTGTGCGTTTAAGTTAAAAAGATTAGAAAGTTTAAAATTTGAGGCCAGGGCTAATAGGTTATTAATAATTAAATGGTTTTTGATACTAATGCTGAGAAAGAAACCATATGAGATTCTGGCTTAATTTGATATAGGACTGATAACCCGGTATTTTATTAAGCGAGTTGTCACTGATGATATCAGAGCATCAGGTTCTAGTGTCCTTAGAAATCTGTGTAGACGTACTACGTTTCGAGCGTTGCCTTCTATTTTATATAGAGCCCTATGCTTAGGATTGTTGATTCCTATGGTGAGATTTCATTCTCCCGCTATAGTGTATAATTATAGTGAGTCTTAGATTGCGTTCGATTTTAGGATTCTTGAATCGAAATGGATTTTCGGAAAAGATTTCATGTAAATTGAGGTGATAACAACTCCATATGAAACCTTAGTTTAAATATATGTAAATGGTGAAATTTTTGATGAGAAATTGGAAGGGTTGAATAAAAACTCGAGTTTAATTAAGATAGGGTTCAAATATTAATTAACTTGATGAATCCCGAGAATAAAATAGTGTGTTGGGTATATCTAAGTGTGTAGATGTTTATAATAATGGTTGGTGAGAGTAAAAAACCATAAATTTTGGAGTTGGAGGAGAAGAGGAACTCCTGAACTGATCACGTCCGGACCGATTTGTTTTTTGTATTATCAGTTCGGTTTGTTTGTTTGGAACCAAACCGGTTCATTTTTAAGGCCATGGGTTCGGTTTTGTTTCAACAAAAAAGTTTGAGAGATTTTCTTGCACTAAAAGGGATTGGAGAAGAATTCCTTTTAGAGATGAATAGTAGGGGATCCAATATAGAGCATGAGGACCTCTAAGGGATGAAGTGAGTGATGTATAAATCTCGAGTTAGTGTGAATAAGATTCGGGGCATGAATTTAAGCAGTGTTTAGAATGAATAATACTTAGGAGATTATTTCGACGGGTATATATATATATTTGTATATATATATTTGTATGCATGTAGAATATATATATCGATAGTATATGTGAATAATATCTAAATGCGCGAGTAGGATGAAATTTGAATACTAGCTAGTGGTGATAATCTGTTATTCGGGAATATATATTTATGTGAGAATTGTATCATAAGTGAGTGAATACTTGTGGAATTAATATATTAGTGATTATAGGCTAACGCCACGAGAGATAGGCATGGATAGCCGGATTTGATGATGGTGATATATATATATATATATATATATATATATATATATATATATAGAGAGAGAGAGAGAGAGAGAGAGAGAGAGAGAGAGAGAGACGGTATATATATGATATGATTATGAATAAATCTGTGTGTTAATGATATATTTATGTGAAGCATACCCCTCCAGTGCTATCATGGAAAGTCACCCCATGTGGGTGAGGCCCCTGGCTTGAAGAGCAGGTTGCATATAGTCCCTAGGTCATAGCGTCCATTTTTGTATTATGTGTTTTTTATTAGGGGTGAGACGTGGTGAGTATGTTTCATTCTCATTTCCAGTGAGGAACTATGACTGCTTCCCATACGTAGTTTTTACCAAGTCAGTGTGAGAGTCCGACCGCTGGTACCCAGGATGATATGTGAGTAATTCCATAGAAGATGATATCATTGAGAGACTGCATCCATTGAGTTAAAGCTCTGAGGGATGGTTATTATACTTATATATTGTGTGATAGATAAGTATGGATATACTTGATGTGTATAGTATATTGTATATATATGAGATGTGAATATATATATAGGGAGAGGTTCACAAGTGAACCTAAAAGATGAACTTTTTAACGAACCTTAAATAAATAACACCTAACAACTCATTTCTATGTTATAATTGGTTCGCGCCAGCGGCAATGAACACGCGTGTCGATCGATCCCCAACTCCCTCAACACCCCGATCCCCACCCCCCACCCCCACCATCACCATGGTAGCCCTTATAGTAGCCCTTATGGCAGCAGGGCTTCCATGGGCCGGGGGGAGCAGGGTGGTGGTGGTGGTTGGGGATCAATCGACACACGTGTCCGTTGCCGCGCCACTAATTACAACATAGGAATTAAAATTAATTATTTGTTAAGTATTTTTGTTAAGGTTCATTAAAAAGTTCATCTTTTAGTTTCACTTGTGAACCTCTCCTATATATATATATATATATAAAATCCGAAATCTCGATCCGAGCAGCTCTGGAGTCAGCTCAGGACGGACAGAAAAAAGTCATTTATGGAAGAATTTGACTTGTTGTTTCACCCCAACCCAAGACGAAAGCCATTCTGTTTCGCCTCCTGAACAAAAAAAAAGACCGCCACCTCTAAGCCCTTTAACACCATTCGTCCGTCTTCCCTAAATTCCGAGCTATCCATAATCTAGGTTTTTTTTAAACAAGCCAAGATTGATCGCTAAATTTTTGTCTTCGTTCTTCTCTACCTATCTGACTAGGTAAGAGCTTTCTTGCTGTGAAATTAGTTGATTAGACGGCTACTATCTATAATAATAGAATTCATCGATGATACTAGACCTTCGAGCGATGTTGAAAGGTAGGTTTAGTTAATCCTAATATGTGATATATGTTTATAAAGATGATAATATTTATTATATACGAGATAAATAACACTAAAATGTTATTCGTGTACAATTACTAGTGAAAGTTATTCATAATGAACTAGTAACTCATAAGCGAGAGATTATAATGCATAAGCTTGGGCGAATGCTAGAAATTTTTATGTACGCGGGGGGGTATGAGATACTGTATGGTGACTTGGAAGTTTTGCGAGGTTCTAGTTTGGCTTGGTAGCATAACTAGGGTGTTTATAATACATGTGTTAGGTGTGCACTGTTAGATAAGAGGTGAGGGGTATCTCATGTGAGTGCGAAACTAGTTTAAATATGGAGAATATCATATTTTAAATATTAAAGTATGTTAAGAACTTGCTAAAATGTTTTTCAAAACTGGGCTCTGACCCGTATCTATCTTTTCTTTTCTTCTCCTTTATTATACTTTTTGGGTGTCCAGACACAGGTATGCCTGGATGATTATTCTTTCAAGTCAGACGTTGCTATCGCAGCTGTGGATGTTGGCAGGAAATTTTTTAGACGCTTCTATCCTTGTGATGTAGATAGGAGGTACTGTTGTCTTTTGGTTTATTTTTGGAATTTTTATTTTTCGATGATTCGATATGGTTGTATAAATGTTTTCTGAGAGTTATTGGTTATTATTTATTCATTTCAGTTGTTGTTCATATCTTTGTATGGATGGATTTACTTGCGCATTTAAGTTAAAAAGATTAGAAACCTTAAAATTTGACGCCAGACCTAATAGGTTATTAGTAATTAAATGATTTTCGATAGTGATGCTGAGAATGAAACCATATGAGATTGCTCTTTAATTTGATATAGGACTAATCCCTCGGTATTTTATTAGGCGGGGTGTCACAGATGGTATCAGAGCATCAGGTTCTAGTGTCCTTAGGAATCTGTACAGACGTACTACGTTTCGAGCATTGCCTTCTATTTGATATAGAGCACTATGCTTAGGATTTTTTATTCCTATGGTGAGATTTCGTTCTGCTACTATAATGTATAATTATAGTGAACCTTAGATTGCATTCGGGTGTGTTCGTATTCTGAACAATAAAGGACGACTTCTAGGGCCATTGGAAGGGCAGCAGGAGGCATGGCTCAGTTGGAGTTGTAGAATATTTTTGGAACGATGACCATAGTCGAGGTCACCCCTATTATTGCTTGAGAAGATGCGGCTGTAAGGACTGCTAGGGTGCAGTATATATATTTTTAATTACTGCTATAGTAGAAAGTGGTGCTAAACTTGACTCACCCAGTGTGGTTAGAATGGGAGAGAGTCAGTGGGATCTTTGAACTTGACCACGTGTTGGAATTTCAAAAATGCGGAGAATGTGTGTGTGTTATCCAATGTATGTGAGATACCGAGAGGCTTTGGCATACAACAGAGTGTAGTATACCCGAAAGTGAAAATTTAGGGTAAAATTTTTCTTAGCTCGTGGGAGCAGTATTGTAGTGGTAGGAGTCAATCACCACATTTGAAAAGTGAAATAGTATGCCAATGGAAGGATCTGAGGTACGGTTTGACCGCAAGTTCCTTCATCTTTTGTTCAGAAAGAGATGTGAATAAAATTCTGAACTTATCACTGGAGGGCCGGACAGGGGCCTTGTCTAGTGAAATTTGTACCCGATGAGGTAGTTACAATGGAGAAACGAGTTCTTAAGTGGGTGATGGACTCACCAAAGGAGTCACCACCACTTAGGGGAAATTCTTCTTAGACGATTGATGCAGATGGTGACAATGTTGTGATTTTGGCAGTGTTGATATGAATTCTTCTATACGAAGGGAGCTAAAAGCGTTGATAAATTTAGTCAGGCTTAGATGTAACGATTCTAGAGAAGAACCATATGGGGAAGACCCATTAGGGGACCCATGTAAATGATTCAGATAGCTGAATTCCTACCGAGTGATGATGGATTCAGTTGGGACTAGTAAGGCTAATAGTGTGTTCCTTAGGGCCAGTAGAGCTAAGGGAACAATGGGGATAGCCATCAGGGCTGAGGCTACCAGAGACCAAGAGAAGGGCAACCTTAGTATGGTCAGCGTGGCCGAAGATAAGTGGACTATATTTAAAGGTATTTTTATGTGGGGAGTAGGACCACATACATTGATTTTTCCCGAAGCGAGTAAAAGGGACAAGCATTTGCTGACTAGTAAGGGCAATGATTTAGATAACTTTGGTTCGGTTCGGACAAGCGTGTTATGTCCGGGAAACATTGGAGCAGCCAAGGTGATTGGCAAGCTAGAGAAATGAGTTTTAACCTCAGCTGTCTGAGGTATGCTGGGTGGCACGAGTGAGCCATGGTATCTTTATTAGCACTAGATTCGCATGTGAGACGAGTTTAGTGTGTGTATCGATAACATTGTTATGTTTATATATTTCTATGGTATAGCGGGGTTATTTTTGGTTTCATCCATGGGGAAGCGGGTGTAGGCATAGTGGTATATGTTTTATTGGAATCACTCATTTTAGTGATGTGTTATACGGATATGATATTATCCTGAGTATAGACTGGTTAGAACGATAATGAGATAATATTGCAAGGCTATCGTATTTGCTGTTCCTGGGCAGGATGGGTTGTTTTGGCGATGTCTTACCTGAAAGAGGATTGCGCTCGCATTTATACTACATTATGATAGAGATTTCGGAGAGTATGGTTGTCTCAAGATATTTGATCCGGGTGTGTAGGGACTTTCCTAATATGATTCAGGGTATATTGGGTTTATTATCGAGCAGAGAGATTGAGCTCATTATTATGTTTAGCGCTCAGAACTTGGCGATATGGAGAGCGCATCGTTATATCACTCCCTTAGAGACGTGGGAGTTGAGATTTATATGTCTGGGGACAAGATTTTGAGAGTCCCGGTATATGTTTGAGGTTTAAGGAATTTGATTACCGCCAATGCTGAGTGATAGAGTATTTGGGTGAAGTTCCTTATTTAAATGTTATTGCGGGATGAGATACGCATGGATCTTGTAAATGTCGTGAGTAGAGCGATGTTGATGGATATTAGAGCATCAGTTTAAATGTTAATTAATGAATGTGTGGAGAAAACTCTTTGAGTTGAGAACTCATATACGTTAAGGCATGGGAAGCCGAAAGTGCTGTGACAGAGCACTAAAAATCTTTCTTTTCACTATGAGTTGAAGGGTGGAACGATGTCGAGGAGAATAAAATTTTGATTTATGGGGCGATTGAGAACACCCATATGTTATAGCCATGTCGAGCAACTGATAGATAGTGACTCTGGAATCCAAAAGATAGAAGCGTCTACATGCAATTCCCTGTAGCTTCCACAAACAGCTACAGCTCGCCACCTGAATGAGAATCCTATGCTTGGTGTCCTTGTGGCTGGGCACCTAAAATGGTTTTACAAGAAAAATAGATTTGAAAAGCAAACGGGTCAGAGCCCGAATGTGGAGTTTTTTTTTAAAAACCTGCAAGTGCTTTAAAAACATTTAAAACATTAAATGCAAAGTACATGTTAGGACGTACACTCACATAATATCCTCACCTCTCGTCTATCTGTGCACTCCTAACGTAAGTACCCATCTATAACGACATAACCCACTAGCTAAGTGACATAATAACTAGCTAGACTATCATAGGACCTACCGTTACTACTTCGTTCTATTAACATATAACGCTCGTAAGGAAGTAGGGGTTTAATGTAAACTCAAGTGTACAATATGCCATATATAATACTACTAGCTAACCCATTATGTTCCTCAAAATAATACCGTGATATGTATTCACTACATTAACATACAAGTTCCCATTAAGTTAAGTGTATATTATTCACATCATAACTATACAATATAAGCACCCCGAGAACTAAGCTGCGGTGCACACATACTTTGCTATCCATCCCGGTACATCACGTACATAAGGATCACATATTCCGAATCTCTCAGGAATAGTTCTCAGATAACAACATCACAAATAATAGAGGCGAACACAGTCACCATCACATGGGTCACGCACATACCTACGCTCCCACGATCAGCGGACTTATTAATATCACAATAAGTCTTTCAATGACCTATGTTCATCGAGGTAACCAATCTATATCCGGGCAACACAAGGATAAGAAGGCCTTAAGCGCACGTAAACCTCTCGTGATAGCAAGTATGGTAGGTATGTCATACACATTAAATTATATGCTAAGCATTCACACATCTTAGATATCACCATATTAATAAGGTATACTCTACATCATAATACCATTATTCCAAACTTATATATTTCAAGTCTCCCGTTAATACAAAGTTAAATTGCCGACACGTCTCACGCCGTAGTCCCTTATCCTTACAACCTATCTATAATAGAATATTAGGTTCCGATTATTCCCAAATATAACATCTTTATTCCTAAGGTCTTTACTTCTGCTCCAAACCTTATTTCATCAAATTACACAAATTTACACGATTAATCCAAACGTTATCTCACTTATCGAATTTCAATAATCTAGAATAATTCCTCGAATTGCATTCTAATTAAAGTCCACTATAATAATCACGCCTACTGGTCTTCTTTAAGGGTGAGGGTATTCATAGAGTCTCTAAACATATTCTCCGAGGGTTACTACCATTAAAATCAAATTAAGGAAAACTTCACTCATTCTGGGAAGGTCGATCGATCGACCTATGAATATCGATCGATCGATTGAGTCGATCGATCGACTGATGAATGTCGATCGATCGATCGAACATGTATGGCTACGGACTGCTTCGTTTTGCAGGTTTGAAAACATCCCAAAACTTATTCTTAAGACATGATTCTCTAGTATAACGTTATAGTAATGTCATATAACCATCCTACAATATTACTAACGTCCACAAATCAATATTTCAACAACTAAAGGCTACATATGGATCAATCTTCATCAAAAACCTAGTTTTTCCAATTTATCTCAAGAACATTCATAAACTTCATCTTAAATCCGTTTTTGGTATAACAAAAGTCAGAAATTCTCTTAATATAATCTTCCAGTAACATTCTACATGCAACCTATATCCCAAAATTTAAACTAATAACTCCAATCTTATGGGTTTTTCATCATCTTCCAAGAACACACAAAGTTTTTGAATAATCTAACATGGAAGAAGCATTCTCCGAAATTTAAATGGAATAAATCACTTGCCTTGATTGTTTCTGAATCTGGTGTTGGATTTGTAATCTCTTTCTGCAGATTTTCTGCAGAATTCCTCCTCTTTCCCTTCCTCTCTAAGCTTTCTTCTTCCAAAGATGGCTATGGTGGCTAGGGTTTTCTTTGGGAGAGTTGGAAGACTAAATGATAACCTACGTAGCTTATGGGGTTAATAAAGGTTGGTTAATGGCTTAGTGGGTCAATTCCCAATCTGATTAAAACTCTCAATTTTCGTCATTTTTAATTCCTCAAAATGTAGAATTACCAAAATACCCTTTAAGTTGCCGGTATGGCCTAAAAATACCCTGGGACCCAAACTATACCCCCGGCTAGTGTTTTCTGACTATCTCGACCCTTCCGGACGCGTTGACGCACTCAAAACGACCATACGGATTATAGATTTTAAATTCACTTTAATAAACAAAATATTACACCGTGACGCGGCGGTCCCACGCGTCTCAACAAAATTCTAAAAATGCCGTATATAAATCCCACGACAAATTTAATAATACCAAGTTCATATATAATCATATATGCACATTATCAAATACCAATTCGTATCACATTAGTATTTATAACCCGGATTAATTTCCAATTAATACGCATTTAATTAATTAATCCCATAAATAAATATAGCCAAAAGTACGGGGTATTACATACTTCCCCCCTAATAACTGAATTTCGTCCCGAAATTCGAATCTAGAAAGTACCTGCTAAAAATAACTCTGGATAGCGCTCGCGCATCTCATCCTCGCGCTCCCATGTGGACTCCTCGACATTGTGATGTCGCCACTGAACACGCACTAACGGGACTATCTTTGACCGTAGTTTCCTCTCGCTTCGGTCCAAAATAGCAATCGGCCCCTCCTCGTAAGAGCTATCTGGCTGGAGATCGATGTCCTCCACAGCAATGTGAGAATGAGCCAAATTATCTCTAAGGTATTTCCTCAGCGAGGAAATATGGAACACATCGTGAATCCGATGCAAATGCTCCGGTAACCCGAGTCTATACGCAACCGGTCCGATCCGCTCAATAATAGGAAACGGTCCCACATACCTCGGTGCCAACTTCCCCTTCTTCCCGAAACGCATAATCCCCTTCATCGGAGATACCCTGAGCAAAACCTGGTCCCCCACTTGGAACTCCCTGAAAAACCTCTTCGCATCAGCATAACTCTTCTGCCTATCTTGAGCTACCCGAATGCGACTCCGAATCATCTCAATCCTTGCCGAAGTGTCCTGAATCACTTCCGGCCCAAGTAGTTTGTTGTCCCCCACCTCCAACCAACATGCTGGGGAACGACAAGGCCTACCGTACAAAGCCTCAAACGGAGCCATGCCAATCGTGAACTGATAGGAGTTGTTGTAAGCAAACTCCACCAGTGGAAGGTACTGCTCCCATCCACCCCCGAAGTCAATAATGCACATGCGTAGCATGTCCTCCAACATCTGATTGGTGCGCTCTGTCTGCCCATCGGTCTGCGGATGATAAGCCGTACTCAACCGCAATTCCGTGCCCATTGCCTCTTGGAAACTCTCCCAAAACCTCGAAACAAATATCTTGTCTCTGTCAGACACGATATTTAGGGGCACACCGTGAAGTCTCACAATTTCTGAAATGAAGAGCTGGGCATACTGTCCCGAAGTGTAGTCAGTCCTTACGGGTAAGAAGTGAGCGACCTTGGACAACCTGTCCACAATTACCCAAACGGAGTCGTGACCCCTCTGCGACGTAGGCAACCCCGTGATAAAGTCCGTGGATATGCTCTCCCACATCCACACCGGAACCTCCAACGGCTGTAGCAATCCTGCCGGTTTCTGATGATCCACTTTTACAAGCTGACAAGTGGCGCATTTCGAAACAAACTCAGCGATATCTCTCTTCATACCGCTCCACCAATACTGCCGTCTCATGTCTTGGTACATTTTGTCCCCTCCGGGATGTACCGCAAACCGTGAGCCGTGCGACTTTGCCATTACCTCGTGTCGCAATTCCTCCCCTTCCGGAACTACCAATCTCCCATTGAAGCATAATCCCCCGTCTGAGCTAACGGTATAGGATTCGGCTCCCTCTGCTAGTAATCGAACTATCTGTTCCTGACAGAACGAGTCATTAGCCTGTGTCCGTACTACCTTCGTGACAATCTGCGGTGTAACGGTCTTCACAGACATGAAAGATCGGGCCATTGCATCCTGGTGTCCCAATTCCTTCCACTTGGCCTTCCACACCTCTGCCACCTCATCTGCTGGCCTACGGCTCAACGCGTCTGCTACCACGTTAGCCTTACCCGGGTGGTACTGGATGTCGAACTGGTAGTCTTTCACAAACTCAAGCCACCTACGCTGCCTCATATTCAATTCCTTCTGCGTGAACAGATACTGTAGTGACTTATGGTCCGTGAACAGCTGAAACTTCTCCCCCAAAAGATAGTGCCTCCAAATCCGTAAGGCAAATACCACTGCTGCCAACTCTAAGTCATGCGTGGGGTAATTCTTCTCATGAGGCTTAAGCTTACGGGAAGCATAAGCTATGGCCTGTCTCTCCTGCTGCAATACACCTCCAAGCCCTTGCAAAGACGCATCAGTGTAAACCAAATACTCAACTCCCGGTCTCGGCAATGCTAACACAGGTGCTGAGGTCAATTTGTCCTTCAACTCATCGAATGCCAACTGACAGTCATCACTCCAGATGTATGGCACACCCTTACGAGTAAGATGTGTCAAAGGACCTGCTATCTCCGAGAAACCCCGAATAAACCTCCTGTAGTATCCTGCTAGTCCCAAGAAACTACGAATCTCCGTTGGTGTCGTGGGCTGTCCCCACTCCCTCACCGCTGATACTTTCCCTGGATCAACCGATATTCCCTGGTCGGAAATAATATGACCCAAGAACTGGACTTCCTTCAACCAAAACCCGCACTTCTCATATTTTGCATACAACTCGTTCTGACGAAGTGTCTGCAAAACCTGCCTCAAATGCTCGGCGTGCTCCTCCTCTGTCTGAGAGTAAACCAGAATATCATCAATGAAGACAATGACAAACTGGTCTAGGAAATCCCTGAACACCCTGTTCATCAAGTCCATAAACACTGCTGGAGCGTTGGTCAAGCCGAAAGGCATAACCCGAAACTCGTAAGAACCATATCTCGACAAGAATGCGGTCTTCGAGACATCCTCCTCCCTGATACGCAACTGATGGTATCCTGACCTCAAGTCAATCTTCGAGAAGAAAGAAGCTCCTCTCAACTGGTCGAATAAGTCATCGATTCGAGGCAACGGATACTTATTCCGTATCGTGACCTTATTCAACTCTCGGTAGTCCACGCAGAATCTCAGTGAACCGTCCCTCTTCTTCACAAACAAAACTGGAGCGCCCCAAGGTGAGGTACTCCTGCGAATAAAGCCCTGCCCAAACAGCTGCTCTATCTGATCCCGTAGCTCTCGCATCTCAGCCGGAGCCATACGGTATGGTGCACGTGCTATAGGTCTCATACCCGGTAGCAAATCAATAACGAAGTCTATCTCTCGACTGGGTGGTAAGCCTGGTATCTCCTGAAACACATCTGAATACTCCCTGACAACCGGGATCGAATCTAAAGGAATAACAACCTCCTTAGAGGTATCCTCCTCTATGTAATACAGATGAACGGTCGATCCTCCCTCTGGGCGAGGCATCACCACTACGAACATCTCTTGCCCCGAAATGGCAAAAACAATGCTTTCGCTGAAGCAATCAATCATGGCCCTATATGCTACGAGCCAATCCATACCGATGATCACATCGTGAACATGCATGTCTAACACTAACATGTCTGCAGGCAATACCAAACCACCAACCTCTACCCCGACTCCCCGGCATATAAAGAAAATAAGTGACCCACTCCCCAATGGTGAGTCGACACACGTCACTGTGCTCTCTGCCGTAGCTAACAATCCTAAAGCTTTCGCGAAGTGTGTAGCTATAAAACAATGTGTAGCACCCGTATCAAATAACACCCGACCCATAGTGCCATGGATAGGAAACGTACCCTCGATCGCGGGCGGTGCCTGTGGAACTGCAGCCTGGTGAACGTTGTAGACACGTCCATACTGTAGCTGCCCCTGCTGTGCTGGGACTGCTGGAATGGGTGGCAAAGATGCCATCTGTGGCGGTGCAGGAAGAGCGGCGGGAAACATAGGCCTCTGTGGCTCCTGGCGAGCACCCTGCTGCTGCTGTGGGGCGCTGCCCCTATCAGGACAATCCTGTCTTTTATGGCCAGTCTTGCCACAAACAAAGCACTTCCCCGGAAAGTTCCCTCCTCTCTGACCCTGCTGTCCCCGGCCCTGATGGCCGTTACCGTTCCTCCCTTGGCCCTGCTGGCCCTGGTGAAACTGCTGCCCATTCTGTCCCTGTTGGCCCTGATGGCCGTTTGGACCCTGATGGCCCTGGCGGAAACCTCCCTGTCCCTGCCTGTAGTTCCCTGACCGGAACCTCTTATTATCCCCCTGCTGGGAGCCCTGCTCATTCTGCCTCTGTCCCTGACCCGATTGTGCCCCGTTGGCACCATGTCCTCCAGTCCTGCCCTGATGGCTAGACTCCCCCGACCTTTTGCCCTCGGCCATATGAAAACGGTGGTCCTGGCAGTGCAATAGTGCAGCGTTAACCACATCAGAATACGTGGCCAACGATAGGTTCCCTAGCAGATGCTGACGGATCCTCCAATTCAACCCATCAGTGAACTTCTCTATTTTCTTCTTCTCTGTTGGAATCTCGTCTGGAACGATATTCAACAGGTTAGTGAACTCGGCCTCATACTCGGCCACTGTCTTGCCCTCCTGCTTCAAACTCATCAGCTTCCTCCTCATTTCTGTATGAACTGCGGACGGAAAGTATTTGCGGTCAAACCGCACCCAGAACTCCTGAATGAGAATCCTATGCTTGGTGTCCTTGTGGCTGGGCACCTAAAATGGTTTTACAAGAAAAATAGATTTGAAAAGCAAACGGGTCAGAGCCCGAATGTGGAGTTTTTTTTTAAAAACCTGCAAGTGCTTTAAAAACATTTAAAACATTAAATGTAAAGTACATGTTAGGACGTACACTCACATAATATCCTCACCTCTCGTCTATCTGTGCACTCCTAACGTAAGTACCCATCTATAACGACATAACCCACTAGCTAAGTGACATAATAACTAGCTAGACTATCATAGGACCTACCGTTACTACTTGGTTCAATTAACATATAACGCTCGTAAGGAAGTAGGGGTTTAATGTAAACTCAAGTGTACAATATGCCATATATAATACTACTAGCTAACCCATTATGTTCCTCAAAATAATACCGTGATATGTATTCACTACATTAACATACAAGTTCCCATTAAGTAAAGTGTATATTATTCACATCATAACTATACAATATAAGCACCCCGAGAACTAAGCTGCGGTGCACACATACTCTGCTATCCATCCCGGTACATCACGTACATAAGGATCACATATTCCGAATCTCTCAGGAATAGTTCTCAGATAACAACATCACAAATAATAGAGGCGAACACAGTCACCATCACATGGGTCACGCACATACCTACGCTCCCACGATCAGCGGACTTATTAATATCACAATAAGTCTTTCAATGACCTATGTTCATCGAGGTAACCAATCTATATCCGGGCAACACAAGGATAAGAAGGCCCTAAGCGCACGTAAACCTCTCGTGATAGCAAGTATGGTAGGTATGTCATACACATTAAATTATATGCTAAGCATTCACACATCTTAGATATCACCATATTAATAAGGTATACTCTACATCATAATACCATTATTCCAAACTTATATATTTCAAGTCTCCCGTTAATACAAAGTTAAATTGCCGACACGTCTCACGCCGTAGTCCCTTATCCTTACAACCTATCTATAATAGAATATTAGGTTCCGATTATTCCCAAATATAACATCTTTATTCCTAAGGTCTTTACTTCTGCTCCAAACCTTATTTCATCAAATTACACAAATTTACACGATTAACCCAAACGTTATCTCACTTATCGAATTTCAATAATCTAGAATAATTCCTCGAATTGCATTCTAATTAAAGTCCACTATAATAATCACGCCTACTGGTCTTCTTTAAGGGTGAGGGTATTCATAGAGTCTCTAAACATATTCTCCGAGGGTTACTACCATTAAAATCAAATTAAGGAAAACTTCACTCATTCTGGGAAGGTCGATCGATCGACTTATGAATATCGATCGATCGACTGATGAATGTCGATCGATCGATCGAACAGGTATGGCTACGGACTGCTTCGTTTTGCAGGTTTGAAAACATCCCAAAACTTATTCTTAAGACATGATTCTCTAGTATAACGTTATAGTAATGTCATATAACCATCCTACAATATTACTAACGTCCACAAATCAATATTTCAACAACTAAAGGCTACATATGGATCAATCTTCATCAAAAACCTAGTTTTTCCAATTTATCTCAAGAACATTCATAAACTTCATCTTAAATCCGTTTTTGGTATAACAAAAGTCAGAAATTCTCTTAATATAATCTTCCAGTAACATTCTACATGCAACCTATATCCCAAAATTTAAACTAATAACTCCAATCTTATGGGTTTTTCATCATCTTCCAAGAACACACAAAGTTTTTGAATAATCTAACATGGAAGAAGCATTCTCCGAAATTTAAATGGAATAAATCACTTGCCTTGATTGTTTCTGAATTTGGTGTTGGATTTGTAATCTCTTTCTGCAGATTTTCTGCAGAATTCCTCCTCTTTCCCTTCCTCTCTAAGCTTTCTTCTTCCAAAGATGGCTATGGTGGCTAGGGTTTTCTTTGGGAGAGTTGGAAGACTAAATGATAACCTACGTAGCTTATGGGGTTAATAAAGGTTGGTTAATGGCTTAGTGGGTCAATTCCCAATCTGATTAAAACTCTCAATTTTCGTCATTTTTAATTCCTCAAAATGTAGAATTACCAAAATACCCTTTAAGTTGCCGGTATGGCCTAAAAATACCCCGGGACCCAAACTATACCCCCGGCTAGTGTTTTCTGACTATCTCGACCCTTCCGGACGCGTTGGCGCACTCAAAACGACCATACGGATTATAGATTTTAAATTCACTTTAATAAACAAAATATTACACCGTGACGCGGCGGTCCCACGCGTCTCAACAAAATTCTAAAAATGCCGTATATAAATCCCACGACAAATTTAATAATACCAAGTTCATATATAATCATATATGCACATTATCAAATACCAATTCGCATCACATTAGTATTTATAACCTGGATTAATTTCCAATTAATACGCATTTAATTAATTAATCCCATAAATAAATATAGCCAAAAGTACGGGGTATTACAAAAACGTTCCTCGACTTCAAAAGTTTCGGAAGAAAAATCATCATCGGATTCAAATAATAAATCCAATTAATGTTCTCACAAACAATGTTCTTCTTGATAACGGTCTTCATATCTCTCATTCTCAATCATGAGCAAACCCTCGCCGAAAATCATAGGCTAGGGTACGGGTTCTTGGAAATGAGAAGTTTGAAAATTATTATCGGAACTATACTCAAACTCATTATTATAAGAATTTTGAAAGTTATTGCAATTTGTTTTAAAATTCCTATTCTAAGGAATTTGAGGCCCAAAATCGTTATCATCATCCTCAAAATACACGCACGCCAAAGATAGACTTTTGTAATACTCGCCCAAAGTCATTTTTGAATTTGCAATTTTTTGGGACTCTAAGTATTGACCAAAAGTCATAGGTTTGCGAGGATTTTGAGAATTCTCATAATGATTATCGAAAGGATTGGAATAAGACATGCTTATCCCAAAGATGGCTCGAAGTGGCGTATTCCACAAAGTGATGTGCGCGCGAAAAATTCAAGCGTTTCTTAGCACTCAAATGTAAAAGTCCAGAAAAAAGGTTAGCAAAAAATACAAATAGAAAAAAATTACTATGAAATATTAAATCAAATAAATTCTAAAATATTAAGTCCCCGGCAACGGTGCCATTTTGATTAAGGGTGAAAATTAGCGCGTGTCAAATGCCGATCGTTGTTTTCTGTTCACCGCCTTAATACAAAAACCTAAACTTATGACTACACTAAAAAAGGGAGTATAGCGGCCAAGTCCGGGTATCGAAAAATCCACAAAGACGAGCTGCTAGAATTTAATGGATTTAATACTTCTAAAATAAAAGTGTAAAAGATAATTGCAAACAAAATAAAAGATAAATAAAGGAAAAGGTTAATCTAGGCGTGAAAGTGTATTTAAATTAAATTAACAAATGAATAAAAACTATAGGTTGCGTCAAATATCCCTCACCCGAGTTAATTAGTATAAAATGGTTACATGGGTTCACGAATTAATAAGATCGCGTCTCGTTTCGTCAATTAATTACATTAAGGGTTGTCACACCCCTAAATTCGCATAAAAGACTAATAAGATTTGGGCGTCAACAAATACCCCGTAAATTACGCACGCAAGGTCGTAAATACGGAGCATACATGATATACCCCGTTAAATCTCCTAGGCGTAATAACTAGGACAAAGCACTCGAAATAGACCCGTAAAGTCCATCACCAAAGCGAAGCAACATGTCAACCCGAAATAAGTTCAATCCGACACAACCTAGACTAACTTAGCTAGAAAGCATATTAAAAAGCATGTATTGAAAGAAAGCAAGTAAACCTAATTATGAAAGCAATAAATAACAAGAAATAAATGTTAACTAGGGATGGAAATTAAAGGAAGCAAGTGAAGAAAGCAAGAAAATAAGGAAAGACAACTTAAATTAATAAGCTTACATACATCAAAGTGGGCAAAACACCCAAAGTGGTGGAGTAGGACAAAGCTCCATACAAACTCTAAACTAATGTAAAATGTAAGATCTCTCTCTCAAATGAGAGAAATGAAAACCCCCAAAATGGCAATCTTGTAAATAGAAAAGCTGAGAAAAGTAGGGGATCGATCGATTAGGTTTCAGCCCACTATGAAAGCTCGAAGGCAAATATCTGAAGGGTCGATAGATCGACCTTTTGGTCGATCGATCGATCAACCAGGTCTGCACAAAGCTCCCCCTATTTTGGTTCATTTGAAATTCTCTTTCGCTAAACTCGCTGTAACTTCTTCGTTAGGGATCGGATTTGCGCACCGTTCATGGCCACGCGAAGCTTGCAAGGAGAGCTACATCTTCCGTGTAAATGTTAGGCCAGATGCCCAAACTACGAATTGACTAAAATGCCCTTGAATGTGCGGATATGTACAGAACTTAGCCGTAATGCATCCAAACTCCATACTTAGTACCTAAATACCTAAAAAAGCCCAATTATACCTCATATATCTTGTTAATAATATAAATCCGAGGTTGTCTAGTTAACGGGCTTAAATATAGAGATTAAGGCACCTGAGGGGGCTAAAATGCATAGGTTCGAGGGTATACATATGCAATATTCGTTACGAATCAGATATCTCATATACATAAAGAAGATTTTTGCTCTTAAGTAAATCTTATTTCTTTTAGCTTGATAAAATAATGAGACCTTTCTAAAAATCTCCAACCTTATTTTGTGAATGAGAAGAGAGTGAATTAAATAGGAGTATTGTTTTTTCAAATATGTGGACACAAACTTCCAAAAGTTCTAACTCAATCTCAACCACACGAAAATAGGTTGCTTCCCGAAGTCAACAAAAGATATGGAATAAAAAGAGAATCTCAAATTTTACAATGCAAAGATTTTGGTTAGATCGCTTTTTGCGCCAGATCTAATTTTGTCGCGGCAGTGTCGCTGTAGCGAGGGAATGCATTATTGTGGCGAACCTGATGCAAACTAGGCCACACCAAGATGTAAGGAAATTTGGACATGGGAAAGGATACATCGACAGATTCGTTGTAGCGAGACTGAGGCAAGGTAGATCACATCTTTGTGAGAGATTTTTGGATTTAAATAATGAGCACAAGCGACGTGTTTTCATTATAGCGAGACATATCATTGCTATGACAAAACTGCGATGAGGCAGGTCGCACCTTTCTCCAGAAAATTTGAACTAGTATTTTGCCTTTACAAGTTTTGAAAATATTTTGGTAAAATACTCCAAGTATGTATGTTCTCAACCAAAGAACACTCATACTTAAAATACACATATACGAATGAAATTTTTATGAACATATTTTTTCTAAGAGAAAAGTATATTGCATGGTGCATTTGTTCAAATAGTCCAATCAACTGGCACACAAGTTTTAACACATCTTCCATTTTAAGAAAATCTTAATATAAGTTGTGTCAAAACAAAGGTGGTGAAACTAAGCCATTCTAAGTCTTTTAGCTTATCCTAAAGTGGAAATCTCATTGGTCATGTCATGAGGTAGCTTTTTGGATGAGGATGAAGAAGTCTTGAGATCTTAATCATGAAGCTTTACGGGACAACATATATAATTACTCAAATAAGTTTTAGAACGGAATAAGACAATCTAATCCCATGGAGCTTTTGATCCTACATGTGCTCTTACAATCTCCTCCTTTGTTTATTCCATGACAAAACATATAAACAAAAGATTACAAGTAATTGGATTAAATCTATCATCTATTGCACGACTTGACCGGCCAAATGCATTACAAGGATAAACATATTTCAACCATTTGTAACTCTTGCAACTTTTTGTCCTATTAAGCCACTAACAAAGACATCAAGATACCAAATCAAAAATATTAACAAGAGAACAAGAGTAATCTGCATATATAAGATATATAATCAATTATGGATCATCTAATTACTAAGGATCATATACCAAGTTTAACTAATATCTCATTTTTGTATTATATTAATCTCATCTTTGCTCTATCGTTTATGAAATTCATTTTACATAAACTAGATCATAATATTATAATAACACTTTCTCTTGATCATCATATCTCTCCTTTAGGGAATCTTCCCCCGTATGAGATTAAGTCTTTCCCCTTAAGAAAACATTTCAATAAAACATTTCTCACAGGAAGGAGTCTTATATCCCGCATTCCTTTCATAGGAAGGAGAATCATTCTCCCTCTTTTTGCCATGGAATGTACAAAGGCAAGGACGATATAATCAAGAACTAGCATTATTAAGATTAAAATGAAGAATTCTTTATAAAAGTGAGTTTATAATAAATATTTCAAGGATTAAGGTTAGTAAGATAATCTTTAATTGAGATGGAAGTTAGGCTAGGTTATGATTAAATATATGTGGTAACAATGTATGTAAGGCATTAAAGATAACACAATCAAAAGCATGGCCAAATATATATGACACCATAATACCATTAATCTCTTTATCTCATAAAAACTCCTTTTAATATAGCTTTAGCATTTATCTAAAATGACAAATGTTCCATCTTCCTTCCTTATAGCTAATTTATTTTGATTTTGGTTCTTATATTTCTTAGCCACTTCATCTGAAGTGCGATGTGATAAAGAAATATAAGAGCGCAAAATCAAAAGAAAATTGTTATATTAAATGACTAGAGAACACAAGTCCTAAGATATGACATACATGCTAAGTGAGAATAATAAGCGCCTTGAGTAATATGAGATATGAATCATGTGATATAAACACCAACATTGAGATATCATGTGGGATCCATGAGTATAGGAAGCACAAGAAGTTGGAAGCTGCATATTCACATGACAATCGTAAAACTTATGGTATGTAAACATTATGTGACACCCCGACTAATTAAATACCGGGTAGCTACTCCAAATTTTAATTAAAGTCTGAATAACATGCAATGACGATTTAAAGCAAGCTGGTCTAGGAAATCCCTGTGACACCCCGACTAATTAAATACCGGGTAGCTACTTCTTTATTAAATTAAATCAAAACGCCAAGTTGGCTCAGTTAATAGCATCACTGTCGAAAACATTTTATTATTACTAACCACCTAGTATTTAAAAAGTAAGTTGCCAAATTTTAATTAAAGTCTGAATAACATGCAATGACGATTTAAAGCAAGAGTAATAACACCATTCACCATAATGAAGTAAATAAAATAACCGTCACATGATATAAATAAATCTGGAGGAAAAACTCCTCACAACACAATCCCACAACTGAAGTAAATAATGAAATACGGAATACTGAATGAATACATGCCAAAGTCTAAAACTGAAATGGAAATGTATCTAATAGAATTGGGCAACATGCCCTACAACTGAGGAATACTGAGTAAGGAATCCAAATGATATAAGCGTCTAAAATCAAATCCCTGTAGCTTCCACAAGCAGCTACAGCTCGTCATCAGAATGAGAATCCTATGAATGGTGCTGGGCACCTAAAATGGTTTTACAAAAAGATAGATTTGAAAGCAAACGGGTCAGAGCCCGAATGTGGAGATATTTTAAAAACCTGCAAGTGCTTTAAAAACATTTAAAACAGTATATGCAAATACATGTTAGGACGTGCTCTCACATGAGATACTCACCTCTCGTCTAACTGTGCACTCCTAACGTTCCTGTACCCATTCTTGTGTTATCTCATAACTATCTAAAGAGTTTCTAACACTTCTACTCGGTTCACGTTATAAGTTCCATCATTAACAATTAAATAGAAAGTTCTACTTTAATTCTCGAATTCCCAATTATTAACAAACCATTTATTGATAAAAGTTCTCTCTTTTTATCTTCACAAAACATTACCATAATTATACTCCCAATTTAACATAGTAAATTCCTTCTCATTTAACCGTATATTTTCACAACATAAATATACAATATAAGCACCCAAAGGCTAAGCTGCGGTGCACACATACTCTGCTATCCATCCCGGTACATCACGTACATAAGGATTACAAATTCCGAATCTCTCAGGAATTGTTGGAATAAACACCACACACACACAAATGGAGGCGAACATAATTCACATATCCATGGTCACGTACATACCTACGCTCCATAGTCAGCTGGCTTATTAACTCACAAATAAGTCATTCTCTTGAACTATGTCCTCTAGGCACCAATCTAAATCCGGGCAACACAAGGATAAGAAGGTCCTAAGCGAACGTAACCTCCCGTGATAGCAAGTATGGTAGGTATGTCATACACATAAGATTATATACTAAGCATTCACACATCTTAGATATCTCGATATTAATAAAGGTATACTCTACATCATTATACCATTATTCCAAATTCATATATTTCAAGTATCCCGATAATATATAAATTAAATAGTCGACACGTCTCACGTCGTAATTTCTTAAACTTAAAACCTATCTCAAATAGACTTTTAAGTTCCCATAAGTCCCACATATAACATCTTTATACCTAAGGTCTTTACTTCTGCCCCAAACCTTATTTCATCAAGTTATTTAAATTTGTACTATTAACCCAAATATTTTCTCACATAACCAATTTCATTAATTTAGAATAATTCCTCAAATTAAATTCCAAGTAAAGTCCAATCTCATAATCATGCCTACTGGTCTTCCTTAAGATTAAGGGTATTCACAAAGTCTCCAATAATATTAATCAAGGGTTAACACCATTAAAATTTAATTAGGGAAAATACTTTATTCATTCTGGGAAGGTCGATCGATCGACCTTTGCCTTCGATCGATCGATGGTGGTCGATCGATCGACTGATGAATGTCGATCGATCGATTGCACAGGTATGGTTACGGACTGCTTCGTTTTGCAGTTACAGTTTCGACCCAAAACTCCATTTTTAAGTATGAAACTCCAAGATAAGGTTACTCTAACATTATACTAACATCCTACAACAGTATTAACATTCTAAGTCCCATAATTCATCATTTAAAAGCTTAGTTTAGATCAAAACTACATCAAAATAATTTCCAGAATTCTTCCATTCAAGAACATCATCAACCTTCTTCTAATTCCACTTTTAGATCATCAAGGTTCTGTTTATAACATATAAATTCGTCCAGAATATACTACATGCAATTCCTACATAAATCATGGTCTTTAACTTTCAATTCATGGGTCTAATTTATCTCCAAAAATCGATTTCGAAAATTCCTAAACATGGGAACATATCTTGCCATGTCGTTCACTCGATTATTGGTTGGGAAGGGGGGGGGGGTAAAAACTTTTTGGACCTAAGATAATCCAAGATACTTCTGTTGAAATTGAGCTTATTCAGAATCGCATACGAGTTACGCAAGATCGACATAAGAGCTATGCTGATGTGGATCGTAAGCATGTGGAACTGGAAGTGGGAGACCGTCATCTTGGAGTCAATAATGTTCAGACCAGAATTGACAGGGTCCTACACAATGATATGTGGACTGCTTTTTTCCCCAACTCACAAGCTATTACCCTGCCTTGTGGTATATCTGACCATAGTCCTATTATCACCATAGTGGATAACACTATCAATAGGGGCCCATTACCTTTCAAGCTTTTCAACTTCTGGATGAATCATGTGGATTTTTCTCCTACAATCATTGATGCTTGGGATGTTGAGGTGGATGGGAATCCAATGCAGAGGCTCTACAGCAAGCTTAATAGAGTTAAAGCCTCTTTAAAGCACTTTAATAAGAAATTTTTTAATAAGATTTCTACTCAGGTTGCTGAGACCAAGATAAATTGCTGATAATATCTTATTATTACAAGAGTTAATGAGGAATTATCATAGGGACTCTTGGCCTCCGAGATGTGCAATCAAGATTGATATTCTGAAAGCATATGATACTGTGACCTGGGACTTTTTGTTAAAGCTGTTGGCCCATGTTGGTTTCCCATCCAAAGTTATTGGGTGGATCACCAAATGTGTGGCTACTACCAGATTCTCCATTAACCTGAATGGGGAACTGAAGGGTTTCTTTCATGGGAAAAGAGGGCTCAGGCAGGGGGACCCTCTCTCTCCCTACCTTTTCTTGCTTGTGATGGAGGTTTTCTCTAGGATAATTACTAAAGCAACTGAATCAGACATGTTCAGTTATCACCCTAGATGCAAGGAGATATCTTTGACTCACCTAAGTTTTGCTGATGATTTAATTATCTTTGCTGGGGGGGATAAAGATTCCTGCAGTATTGTGAAGGAGGCAATATCAAAATTTAGCTCCTTTTCTGGGCTGATGATCAATTTAGAGAAGAGCAACCTTTTCACTGCTGGGATTAATGTGGATGGGATTCAAGACATTTCAACTATTCTTGGCATTCAGCACGGGACCCCTCCATTTCGATATCTTGGGGTTCCTCTCATCACTACTAGGTTGAAGAAGGAGGACTGCTCTCTCTTGGTGGAAAGAATAACAATGAGAACCAGATGTTGGACTAATAAGTTCTTGAGTTTTGCAGGTAGGCTCCTTCTAGTGAAGACTGTGATTTTCAGCATTCAAGTGTATTGGTCTAGCATTTTTATTCTGCCCAAGAGTATTATAAAGAAGATTGAGCAAATAATGAGAAATTACTTATGGAAAGGGGATGAGGCTAATAGCAAAGGGGCTAAAGTTGCTTGGGTGGATCTTTGTGTTTCTCTAGATGAAGGAGGGCTAAATATAAAGTGTTTAGAGACTTGGAACACAGCTGCTATGGCTTAGCATTTGTGGAATCTTTGTAGTAAGAAGGACAGCTTATGGATAAAATGGTGTAATACTTACAAGATCAAAGGAAGGAGCATTTGGGCTTTGAGTATCCCAAATGATTCTTCATGGAGTTGGAGGAAAATCCTCAAGATCAGAGAGAAGTTTAGAAGTCAAATCAAGACCTGCATTGGGAATGGTGCGCAAGCTTTTATGTGGTTCGATTATTGGCACCCAAATGGCCCTTTACATGCCCTATATGGGGATAACATTGCCTATGACTCTGCTAGCAGTCTAAAAGATAAAGTGTCAGATTTTATACACCATTTGGAGTGGAGATGGCCTTCAAGAGTGACATGGGAGCTGAATGAAGTGAAGAATGCAAATCTTCCTACAATTCACGGGGGAATTGATACTGTTGTATGGCTTCCCTCAAATCATGGAATGTTCACCATTGCGTCTGCTTGGGAACTTTTAAAGGCCCATAAGCCTATGGTCAATTGGAGCAAGTTTGTGTGGAGTAAGGTTTGTATCCCTAAATGCTCTTTCATAACTTGGTTGGTGTTTAGGAAGGCCATCAACACTAAAGTTAAATTACATGATTGGGGAGTTTCTGTGGATGACCTGTGTGAGTTATGTGGGACTGATAGGGAAACATATAACCATTTGTTCTCTCAGTGCAGCCTTAGTAAAAGTATATGGGAGGAGGTGATGCTAAGGAACCAGTGCTACAGGGATGCCCAGGGTCTGAATAGTGAATTGGTTTTGGCTACTGTTAACCACTCTACGAAGACCCTTTGTGACAAGATTAGATCCCTATCCTTTACTGCCACTATCTATTGCATTTGGATGGAGAGGAATGCTAGATGCTTTAAGCATGTCTCCAATTCCCTTGATTCCATTATCAAGGGTATTGAAAACATGGTTAGAGCAAAAGCTCTCACGTGGAAAAAGGACAGAAGGAGTTTTACTAACTGGATGGCTTGTATGTACTGGAACATCCCTGAAGATAGGCTTCTAATTTAGGCTTTGTTTGGTTTCTGCCTTGTTGGCCTGTTTGCCTGTGGGGTATGCCCCTGGGTTCTTTTGTTCTGTGGAGGGTTCCTCCTTTGTATATCCTTTAGTTTTTTATACAATTAAATTCCCAAAAAAAAAAGTGTTGTTAAGGGTATCTCCTATGAACGACGTGATGAGATTTAGGAAGAAAGGCAAACTTGCGCCTAGGTATGTAGGGCCTTTTCCAATTATTGAGACGATACGGCCTGTGGCATATAGGCTTGCTTTACTGGAACATTTACAGAGAATTCATGATGTGTTTCACGTCTCTTCGTTGAAGAAGTATAAAAGAAGTGAGAAGGCATGGCATATTTTGTTTGAAGAAATTGATTTGCAACCTAATATCTCATATGAGGAGCAATCGGTTGCCATTTTAGACCATAGTTATCGTAAGCTACGATCGAAGGTAGTGCCCTTGGTCCGAGTCTAGTGAGGGCACCACAACGCCGAGGAGCCGACGTGGGAACGAGAGGATGATATGCTAGACAAGTATCCCTACCTCTTTTTACCAGGTACGCTTGAATTTTGAGGACGAAATTCCTCTGTAAGGGAGGGAGTATGTAACACCCCTTACTTTTGAGCATTTATTTTCAGTATTAAATTACCTTGTGTGTGAGTGTGAATTAATATAATTGAAAATTAAAATGGAAATTTAAGATAAATATTAATTTGTGTAGAAGAGTTAATATTTATGCGAATTGTATATTTACTAGTGCGATAAAGTAAGTAGAATCATATTAAATGTTATTGCATTGTATGTGAGTATAAGTGGCGGAAATTGATTATTTCTCAATCGGGGCATATATGTGTGATATATATGAGGTTGGGATAGGACTTTTTATTATCGGAATCTCGGGTGACAATTTGGAATGCACGGTTGATCCGAGATGGGTCAAGATAGTCAAAATGAGTGCCTGGGGGTTCTATTTGGGTTTCGAGGTGTTTTTGGCTAGTTGGACTTGGATATGGATACGAGTCACTTTACGTGTGTATTACCATTTAAGGTTAGGATAAATAAACATATGGGTTATTTTATGAGAGATTTAGCCAATCTAAATTGTGAGAAAACCCACTTGAGAGAAACCCAAGAAACCGAGAGAGAGATAGAAGAGGAATCTTGGGATTTTTCGGCCATATCCGCTATTACGAAGAGGATTCTGAGTCTACAACTTTAAGGCAAGTGATTAAACTTGCTAAATAATTCTTGTGTGAGAATTATTGTATAATTAATTGGTGGGTTGTTGTGTTTTGGGTATTAAGGGTTAAATCTTGATTTTGTTGATAAATCCTTGAAATTGGTGTTAGATATGGATAAATATTGATTTTGTTGATAAATCCTTGAAGTGGATGTTAGATATATGATTTGGATAATGGAAATATTGGTGGTTATAGAGATTCAGGGTAAATCTCGTAGGAACAAAAACTGATCAGGCCAGACCGGTTAGATTAGTAGTCCTCGGATTGGTTCATTTATGAAGCAGCGAACTTGTTAGTTTTTATAGCCATCGGTTCGATTCGCCTTCTTTCGTGCAGCGGACCAGTTCGTTTATGAAGCAATCGGTTCAGTTCGCACGTTTCATATTTGTAACTCTTCTTTAGCTTCTTTCCAATTGGGCTTAGTGATTGAGAACCCTCTATTATGGAGTGATATTAATGTTTATGATGTAAAAAGTTTGATATTGATACTACTCGATGGTAGGGAGACATTGGGATCATTATGGAAGTGTATTAGGGAGATTAATACTCCGATTCCTTCATAATTTTTTCCTGGGAGGAGAAATTCAATTAAGATATGGGATACGGGCTAGTTGAGAGAAGTCGTGTGTCCTGAGTTACGCCAAACTTGTGGATTAATAACATGTGCGATTGATTATTAAAGCTTAAGTGAGTGATTGCATAATAAAACAGATTGGGAACATATGTGAGGAAGTACCAGCTAGTGTATTGAGTGATATACACAGGTGGTCGGGTTTATTGATATATACTTTTGGATATGAGAAGGTATGTGTAATACCCCTTATTTATGAGTAATTATTTTTTTATATTAATTTGCCATGCTGGTTAATTATATAAAATAAAGGAAGTTGAAGTAAATATTACTTTAAATGATTTCAGAGATAATATTTACTAAGTTTTGCATATTTATTGTTAACTGAAAGTAAATAGCATCATATTATGTTTTGTTGCGTCATTGTGCTTTAAGCGACGGTTATGACTTTTATTCCAAGGGGATTATTATTGATGAATGAATATCACGTTGGAACATGAAATAATTTATGATGTTTCAGATGCCAATTTAGAGGGCGCAGTTAGTCCGAAAATGGTTGATATAGTCAAAATAAGTACCAAGTTGTATTTTGGGTTTCAGGTACTTTTAACCGGCCCCGACTTAATTATGTTGTTACGAGTCATTTTAATTGTGTAGTAACATTTAAAGTTGGACTTAATGTAATTTGGATAATTTTAGTCTTATTAGATCATTATTTCTCATTTATTCCTAAACCAAAAAGAGAGTTGGAGAGAGAGAGAAAACTTGGGAGAAAATAAGAGAAAAGAGGAGATTTGTTGATTTGAGCTTGGAAATTGTTGCTACGAGTAGGAAATACGAGATTACAAACTTGAGACAAGTTTCTAACTTGCATATGTATGATTTAGTGTGGATAAATTGCATTGATAGTTGTGTTTTTGGAGATTTAAGCCATTGGTGGGTCTTGATGACTTTTGGTGCTTAAACCCTTATATTTTGATTTATATATGATTTGAGTTGATTACATTAGTTTGTTGTTGTGTAGAAATGTTGGGGTGAAGTTATGAGGTAATAAGGTTGTGAGATGTGGAAGAAAACAGGGTTAGGGATTTAGGTTTTGTATTTTAAAATGGGGGTTGGCTGTGAGATTTGGTGCGGTCGGTCGATCGGGCCTAAAGAGAAAAGCCCATTGCTTCTCTTGAAAGGCATAATTTTATAGTGCGATCGACTCGACCGAGCCTTAAGGAATGGTCTTACTGCTTTTCTTACAAGGCAAAGTTCTAGAAGCGCTGTCGACTGGGGGTCAGGGGCCGGTCGATCGGTCCCTTATTTTTAACCCCGAAATCTAGTTTTCTTTCCGTTCCTTTCTTTTAAGGTTTAAGGCCTCGGAACCTTCTTGCATGAAGTAAAATTTGAGTATTAGAGTCTTGTATTAGGGGAATCAAGAGCCTAGGTTAGAAAAGGAGTGTTCGGGCTTGGGTCGAGGATTAATTAATTAACTGTTAGAAGGAGGTACGTGTCCTTTTCATTAAGTAAGCTAGTCTAGGACTGAAGGAAAGTAGGGTCATATGAGTTTGGACTTTTCGAGATTAGGATGAGGTAAATTACACTTGATGGCATATAGGGTTATCGTTGATTCAGGGACACTAAAGTGAAGATAATTAAACGTTGTGAATTATGTCATTAAAAACATGTCATTCCGGATATAATGAAACGTACATTTTGAATTGACACATCTTGTGAATTGTGACTTGCTTATACATACCTCTCTAAATGCTATCATAAGGGAAGTTATGCGAATAAGGTGAAGTCCCCTGGCTAGTGAATGCAGGGTGAATATAGTCCTCGGCTATAGGACCGGTGGTTATATTATCTTGTTGTTTTATTAGAAGTGAGGTAATTCCGGGTATGGTTATGACTCACTGTCGAAGGTATATGGCCACTTCCCATGCGACGCGATTTAGGGTGCCCAGGTGGTCTTGGTTATAGGCCCTTGAAGATGATAGCTATTTAGGGGCGCATCCAGTGGGGTGACTCCCGAAAGGATGGTCTAAGAATCGTCATATTTTGATTGTAACTATTCTCACGGAAGTGGCATTTTATAAATCAATTGTATGGAATAAGTTTCCTCATGAGGAATGCACTGGTGAAGTCATATTGTACAACTGCAATGTAAGCTTATTGAATTGGAATTGAGTTATTTTGCTTGCATTGATGAATAGTTAACACTATAAATAGCATTGCGCTAGCATGTGCACTTAGATAAGAGGTGAGGATTATTCTTATTGTGAAGAGCGAGTTAAGCTTGTTTATGATGTTAGCAATTCATAACTGTCATGCATTTTATTCACATGTATATCATATCAAAACGGGCCCTCACGCGTTTATATTTCTTTGTTTTGTATAGATCCTATTTATGATCAGATGCTCCGCCGCAAGGACGCCCGTGTTAATCTCTCATTCTCAGTGTCAGGGAGCTACAACATTTTTGCGGATGTTGAAGGATTTTTGCTATAGACGCATCCGTCTTTTGTATACTCTAGTTATGATTAGTCTGGACATTCGGGCGTGTTGCCCAAGTTTTGTACTTGCATATATTGTGATATTCAACTGTAATACTTGGTGTAATCTGTTTGTACTGGTCTGTTAACTGATAACTTATTCGGTTACTATTTTGAGGAATGGTTGTAAACTGTTACGTTTTTCTATATTTTTATCCACCTTCTTTTCAAATGGGATTGTTGAAATGGTTTTTATTATATTTCAAATTAATTTGACATCCGTTTTCTAAAATAATTGGTGGTTATCTCGTACAATTATTTTCACGACAGTGATGCTAAGAATGGACCATTTATGATTATTTTATTTATTGGAGTATCGGGCTGGCCACCTCTTTTTTAATAAGCGAGGTGTCAAAGATGGTTCAGAGCCAGGTTCTAGAGTCCTTTGTATCTATGCGGACTTATCACGTTCTACCGTAGCGTTCTTTGATATAGAGCCCTATTGTCAGGATTGTTTTGTTTATGTATGCTTGCGATCTTCTGCAAAGATAAATTATTTTAAATTGTATTCTGATCCAGTTGTTTCTTTGTCTCAGATGCCACCTGGAAGAGGTCGCCCGACGAAAGTAAATCGAGTTGCAGAGAACATAGAGCCTGCACCACCACAAGGAATAATAAATGCAGCGGAGGTGGCTAACATCATTGCCCAGGCAGTCAATACTGACTGCTAGGGCCCAACAGTTTCCCCAAGCCCAACAACCGCTAACACCGGAGGTTCAAGCCCATGCAGGACCCTCCCCGTTGGAGAGAGTTAGAGAATCCTTCTTAAAAGGTCACCCTCCAGAATTTCAGGGTGGCGCTGATGTGATTGTGGCAACCTAGTGGAAGAAATATATGCAACGTCATCTCCGGATGGTGGAGTGTAGCGAGGAATAGAAACAAATTCTAGCCACGTTCAAACTGGTAGGAGAAGCTTTACATTGGTGGGAGTCGGTGACAACTCCGGAAGAGAGAGATACCATGTCTATATCGAACTTCTGGGTTTTGTTCGATCAAAAGTATTTTCCTCTCGCAGTCCATAAAGAGATGAGGAGGAAACTCTAGGATGTTGTTAAAAGGGAACGGTCAATTGTGGAGTACAAAGAGGAATTTACGCGTCTAGCGAACTTTGTGCCGGATGAAGTAATTCCACAGGAAAGGATGATATCAAAATTTATCGGGGGTTTGAATTGGAGAATAAGGAAGCACTTGTTGGGAAATCCATCTTTGTAAACATTCAGTGATGTTATGAATGCAGCCTTACTCCATTGTCAAGACCACCGTCTTCATGTGAAAGGGAGTAAGAAGATTTTGAATTCGGGTCAAGTTAGTAAGCAAGGAGGTGCTGGTGCCGGTGCCGGTGCCGGTGCCGGTGGAGCACTACCCTCACCACAACTGTTGGGAAGTAAACAGAAGGATAGGGACACTCATCATGGGGACTCATCTAAGAAATAACATTTTGGAGGTTTTAACTTTAGCGGAGGTGGTTTTAGACACGGTTAGGGTTCCCCACAACAACATCAGTTAGGCCAACAGGGCCAAGCGGGCAGAGGAAATAATGGAGGCCGAGGCCATCTGGGCCAAGACATGGGGCAGTTTCAAAATAATAATTGGGGCCGTTATCCGAAAATTTTTACGGACCGCTGTTTTCAGTGTGGTGAACAGGGTCACTTTAAGAAAGCTTGTCCACAATTGATCGAGGGACAGTTGCCTAGGGTTCCTCAACCTCAACAGGCACATTTACAACCTCCAGCGCCTATTCCAGCCGTCCCTCTACAACAAAGGAAACTTCAGTACGAGCATGTGTATCATATTCAAGATGCTTTACTTCCTCCAACCCTCCCGCACCGCTAGCTATTGAGGGTAAGTTTACCATTCACGAGTATGTGGGTCGAGTGTTATTTGATATGGGCACAACGCACTCGTTTATTGCTAGGCATTTTGCTCATTCGACGGGGTTGATTAAGTCTGCTGAGAGTACTTTTACTAGTGTGGTGTCTTCCATGGGTGATGGTTCTCTTATATTGTTTGTTTGTAAAAGGGTAGGAATAGACCTTGGTAATTTGCTTTTTGAGGCCGATTTACTCGTCCTGGATATGGTCGGGTATGATGTTATTTTGGGTATGGACTGGTTAGTGAAATACCGAGCCATGGTAAATTGTTATGAGAGGAGTATAGTCTTTTCCATCCCAGGAAAAGAAATGTTTTTAGTGGCTATGCCTCTTTCGGAGGGAGGTTCGAGCACGTACTAATATTGTATTGAGGAGGCGACTTCGCACGAAATAGTTATTTCCCTAGACTCAATTCCCGTTGTTAGAGAATTTGAGGATGTATTTTAGGAGAATGCAGGCTTACCACCAAGTTGTGAGATTGATTTTGTAATTGATTTAGCACCGGGAACTCGGTCGATTGCGAGAGCTCCACACCGTATGGCTCCTTTGGAAATAAGGGAGCTAAGGGATCAAATTCAGCAATTGTTGGAGCAAGGGTTTATTCGGTGCTGTACGTCGCCATGGGGTGCTCCTATGTTATTTGTGAAGAAAAGAGATGGTTACCTCTGGTTATGCGTTGATTACCGAGAACTGAATAAGGTCACCATCGGGAACAAATACCCGTTACCTCAGATCGATGATTTGTTAGATCAATTGAGGGGATCATCGTACTTATCTAAGATAGATTTGAGGACTGGGTATCATCAACTGCGAATTTGAAAGCATGGCGTGTTGAAGACTGCATTCTTGACTAGATATAGGTCTTATGAGTTTTTGGTCATGCCTTTTTGGCTAACCAAGGCTCCTACAGTATTTATGGACCTTATGAATCGAGTATTTCGGGACTTCCTAGACCAGTTTGTCATAGTGTTTATTGACGACATTCTAGTCTATTCTCGGACTGAAATCGATCATGCTGAACATCTATGATTGGTCCTGCAAACACTACGGGATCATCAATTGTATGCTAAGTTCGAGAAGTGTGGTTTCTGGTTACAGGAAGTGCAGTTTTTGGGACACATACAACGGAGGGTATTTCAATGACCCGAGTAAAGTTACCCCGGTGAGGGAATGGGGTCAACCCACGACGCCGACTAAGATTCATAGTTTTTTGGGTTTAGCGGGTTATTACCGCCGTTTCATTAAGGGGTTTTCCAAGATTGCCAGCCCTTTGACGAACTTGACCCAGAAGGGAGTGAAATTTGTTTAGGATGATTCCTGTCAGCTAGCTTTCGATGAGTTGAAGGACAAGTTGACTTTTGCTCCTGTACTCGCGTTGCCAAGACCGGGGGTGGACTATTTAGTCTTCACTGATGCGTCTCTACAAGGATTGGGAGGTGTGTTACAATAAGAGAAGAGGGCCATTGCTTATGCTTCTCGCAAGCTAAATCCCCATGAGAAGAATTATCCCGCGCATGATCTGGAGCTTGTCGCGGTAGAGTTCGCCTTGAAGATATGGAGACATTACCTCCTGGGGAAAAATTTAGTCTTTTTACGGACCACAAATCATTGCAATATTTATTCTCGCAGAAAGATCTCAATATGCGACAACGTCGGTGGTTAGAGTTCGTGAATGACTATCAATTTGATATTCATTATCACCCGGGCAAGGAAAATGTGGTAGCAGATGCGCTGAGTCGAAACCCGCGGGGGAGATAGCGAAGGTATGGAAGGCTAAATGGAAAGAGCTTATCCAGGAGGATGCTATAGCAAGGGCATTTATATCAGTGTTGACCATTATGCCTGCTATTGTGATGAGAGTCGTGAAAGTGCAAGGAAGGGACAAAGATTGCCAAGACTGGCCAACGGGATTGTTACAACCGTTAGAAATACCGGTATGGAAATAGGAGAGTATCTCAATGGATTTCATCACAGGTTTGTCGCAAAGCGAGTCATGATTCCATTTGGGTTATTGTTGATCGGTCGACCAAGTTGGCACATTTCTTACCGATACATATGGATTACAATATGGCACGTTATGCTTGGCTCTTTATTCTGGAGATTACGAAACTCAATGGGGTGCCTATCAATATAGTCTCACACCAAGACAAGATTTTTGTATCCCATTTTTGGCGAAGTTTCCAAGAAGTAATGGGGATCGAATTGAAGTTGAGTACCTCCTACCACCTGCAAACGGACGGACAAACAGAAAGAGTTAACCAAATGTTGGAGGACAAGAATAGAATGTGCGTACTTGACTTTAAAGGAGGATGGGAGCAATACCTTCCATTGGTCGAATTTGCATATAATAATTCTTACCAATTCACAATAGGTATGGCACCTTATGAAGCATTGTATGGCTGGCCGTGTAGATCACCTACTTGTTTGTTGGAAGTAAGAGTTATCTCCTTGGACCGGAAATGATCCAAGATACCCCTTCAAAAATTGAACTTATTCAAAACCACATACGAATTGCACAAGATCGTCAGAAAAGTTATGCCAACGTAAATAGAAGGCATGTGGAATTGGAGGTTGGAGACCAAGTTTTAGTGCGAGTATCCCCGATGAAGGGTATAATGCAATTCGAGAAGAAAGGCAAGCTTTCGCCGCGCTATGTAGGCCCTTTTCCTGTTATTGCAAAAGTAGGCCCGGTAGCATATCAGCTTGCTTTGCCGAAATGCCTACATTAGATCCACGACGTGTTCCACGTTTCATCCTTGAAGAAGTACAAAAGGTGTTAGGGAGCTCATTGGCACATTCCTTTGGATGATATCGAATTACAAGGTATGCCTGAATTTTGAGGGCAAAATTCCCTTGTAAGGGGGCGAGTATGTAATACCCCATATTTATGAGTAATTATTTTTTTATATTAATTTTTCGTGCGGGTTAATTATATGAAATAAAATAAGTTAAAGTAAATATTACTTTAAATGATTTAAGAGATAATATTTACTAAGTTTTGCATATTTACTGTTAAGTGAAAGTAAATAGCATCATATTATGTTTTGTTACGTCGTTGTGCTTTAAGCGACGGTTATGACTTTTATTCCAAGGGATTATTTGTGAATGAATATGACGTTGGAACATTAAATAATTTATGATGTTTCGGATGCCAATTTAGAGGGCGCAGTTAGTCCGGAAATGGTTGAAATAGTCAAAATAAGTACCAAGTTGTATTTTGGGTTTCGGGTACTTTTAATCGGCCCTGACTTAATTATGTTGTTACGAGTCATTCTAATTGTGCAGTAGCATTTAAAGTTGGACTTAATGTAATTTGGGTATTTTTAGTCTTGTTAGATCATTATTTCTCATTTATTCCTAAACCTAAAAGAGAGTTAGAGAGAGAAAGAGAGAGAGAGAGAGAGAGAGAGAGAACTTGGGAGAAAAGAAGAGAAAAGAGGAGATTTGTTGATTTGAGCTTGGAAATCGTTGCTAAGAGTAGGAAATCCGAGATTACAAACTTGAGGCAAGTTTCTAACTTGCATATGCATGATTTAGTGTGGATAAATTATATTTATTGTTGTGTTTTTGGAGATTTAAGTCAATGGTAGGTTTTGATGACTTTTGGTGTTTAATCCCTTAGATTTTGATGTATATACGATTTGAGTTGATTACATTAGTTTGTTGTTGTGTAGAAATGTTGGGGTGAAGTTATGAGATAATAAGGTTGTGAGATGTGGAAGAAAATAGGGTTAGGGATTTAGGTTTTGTATGTTAAAATGGGGGTTGGCGGTCGACCCAACCTAAAGAGAAAATCCCACTGCTTCTCTCGAAAGGCATAATTTTATAGCGCGGTGTAATACCCCGTATTTTCTGTGATATTTATTTTTGGGGATTAATTGAATTAAATGTTTATTAATTGGAAATTAATCCGGATTAAAATATTAACGAGACGTGAGTTAGTATTTTATTATAATGTGCATACTTGGCATTATATGAATATTGGTAATATTGAAATTGTCGTGAGATTTAAATACGGCAATTTGGGAATTTTGTTTGACGCGTGTGACCGCCACGTTATGGTATTTTATTTTAAATTAAAAAGTGAATTTTAGTTCCATTAACCGTATGGTCGTTTTGAGTGCGCCAACGCGTCCGGAAGGGTCGAGATAGTCAGAAAACACTAGCCGGAAGTTTAGTTTGGGTCCCGGGGTATTTTTAGGCCATACCAGCATCATAAAGTGTATTTTGGTAATTTGTATTTTTGGGAATTAAAAAGTGACGAAAATTGTAATTACAATCTGACTATTTCTTTAACCCACTTAACCCACTAACTACACTAAGAGACAATATGGGCTACGGGAGAAGTTGATATACAATCCCAACTTACCAAAAACCAAACACACCTCCACAACTCCATTGTCTTCAACCTTGGGAAGAGCTTGAGAGAGAGAGAGAAGGAAAGAATTCTGCAGAAAGAAAGAGAGAGGACAGACTTAACTTCAAGATTCAACACCAAATTCAGAGATAGATTAAGGCAAGTGGTTTAAACTCATTTGATTCAAGCTATGTTTTCCATGTTTAGGAATTTTCGAAATTGATTTTTGAAGATAATTTAGACCCATTAATTGGAAGTTAAAAGCCATGATTTATGTAGGAATTGCATGTAGTGATATTCTGGACGAATTATATGTTCTAAACAGAACCTTTGATGATTTAAAAATGGAGTTAGAAGAAGTTTAATGATGTTCTTGAATGGAAGAATTCTGGAAATTATTTTGATGTAGTTTTGATCTAAACTAAGCCTTTAAAGGATGAATTATGGGACTTAGAATGTTAATACTGTTGTAGGATGATAGTATAATGTTATAGTAACCTTGTCTTGGAGTTTCATGCTTAAAAATGGAGTTTGGGGACGAAATTTTAATTGCAAAACGAAGCAGTCCGTAACAGACCTGGTGCGTTCGATCGATCGATCGACCACCATCGATCGATCGAAGGTAAAGGTCGATCGATCGACCTTCCCAGAATGAGTAAAGTTTTTCCTTAATTGAATTTTAATGGTGTTAACCCTTGAATAATATTATTGGAGACATTGTGAATACCCTTAACCTTAGGGAAGACCAGTAGACATGATTATGAGATTGGACTTTAATTGGAATTTAATTTGAGGAATTATTCTAAATTGATGAAATTCGTTATGTGAGATAATATTTGGGTTAATAGTGCAAAATTGAATAATTTGATGGAATAAGGTTTGGGGCAGAAGTAAAGATCTTAGGTATAAAGATGTTATATGTGTGAATAATGGGAACTTAATAGTCCATTTGAGATAGGTTTTAAGTTTAAGAAATTACGACGTGAGACGTGTCGACTATTTAAATTATATATTATCGAGATACTTGAAATATTTGAATTTGGAATAATGGTATAAAGATGTAGAGAATACCTTTATTAATATCGAGATATCTAAGATGTGTGAATGCTTAGTATATAACTTTATGTGTATGACATACCTACCATACTTGCTATCACGGGAGGTTTACGTTCGCTTAGGGCCTTCTTATCCTTGTGTTACCCGGATTTAGATTGGTTACCTCGATGAACATAGGTCATAGAAGGACTTATTGTGATATTAATAAGTCTGCTGATCGTGGGAGCGTAGGTATGTGCGTGACCCATGTGATGGTGACTGTGTTCGCCTCCACTATTTGTGATGTTGTTATCTGAACAATTCCTGAGAGATTCAGAATGTGTGATCCTTATGTACGTGATGTACCGGGATGGATAGCAGAGTATGTGTGCACCGCAGCTTAGCCTTTGGGTGCTTATATTGTATATTTATGTTGTGAAAATATACGGTTAAATGAGAAGGAATTTACTGTGTTAAATTGTGAGTATAGTTATGGTAATGTTTTGAAAAGATCAAAAGAGAGAACTTTTATCAATAAATGGTTTTGTTAGTAATTGGGAATCCGGGAATTAAAGTAGAAATCTCTATTTAATTATTAAGGTTGGAAATTAAACGTGAACCGAGTAGTAGTGTTAGAAACTCTTTGGATAGTTACGAGATAACACATGAATGGGTACATGAACGTTAGGAGTGCACAGTTAGACGAGAGGTGAGTATATCATGTGAGAGCACGTCCTAACATGTACTTTGCATATACTGTTTTAAATGTTTTTAAAGCACTTGCAGGTTTTTAAATATCTCCACATTCGGGCTCTGACCCGTTTGCTTTCAAATCTATTTTTTTTTGTAAAACCATTTTAGGTGCCCAGCCACAAGGACACCATGCATAGGATTCTTACTCAGATGACTAGCTGTAGCTGTTTGTGGGAGCTACAGGGATTTGCTTTTAGACGCTTATATCATTTGGATTCCTTACTCAGTATTCCTCAGTTGTAGGGCATGTTGCCCAAATTCTATTAGATACATTTCCATTTCAGTTTTTCAGACTTTGGCATGTATTCATTCAGTATTCAGTATTTCGTTATTTACTTCAGTTGTGGGATTATGTTGTGAGGAGTTTTCCTCCAGATTTACTTATATCATGTGACGGTTATTCTATTTACTTCATTATGGTGAATGGTGTTATTATTCTTCATTACACTTGTTGCATGTTAATCAGACTTTAATTAAAATTTGGCAACTTACTTTTTAAATACTAGGTGGTTAGTAATTATAAAATGTTTTCGACAGTGATGCTATTAACTGAGCCAACTTGGCGTTTTGATTTAATTTAATAAAGGAGTAGCTACCCGGTATTTAATTAGTCGGGGTGTCACAGGCGGTCGACTCGATCGGGCCTTAAGGTATGGGCTTACTTCTTTTCTTACAAGGCAAAAATTCTAGAAGCACGATTGACCGGGGGTCAGGGGCCGGTCGATCGGTCCCCTGTTTTAACCCCGAAATCTAGTTTTCTTTTCGTTCCTTTCTTTTAAGGTTTAAGGCCTAGGAACCTTCTTGCATGAAGTAAAATTTGAGTATTAGAGTCTTGTATTAGGGGAATCAAGAACCTAGGTTAGAAAAGGTCGGGCTTAGGTCGGGGATTAATTAATTAACTGTTAGAAGGAGGTAAGTGTCCTTTTCATTAAGTAAGCTAGTCTAGGACTAAGGGAAAGTAGGGTCATATGATTTTGGACTTTTCGAGATTAGGATGAGGTAAATTACACTTGATGGCTTATAGGGTTGTCGTTGATTCATGGACACTAAAGTGAAGATTATTAAACGTTGTGAATTATGTCATTAAAAACATGTGGTTCCGGATATAATGAAAAGTACATTTTGAATTGTCACATCTTGTGAATTGTGACTTGTTTATACATACCTCTCTAAATGCTATCATAAGGGAAGTTATGCGAATGAGATGAAGTCCCCTGGCTAGTGAATGTAGGGTGAATATAGTCCTAGACCATAAGACCCGTGGTTATATTATAATGTTGTTTTATTCGAAGTGAGGTAATTTCGGGTATGGTTATGACTCACTGTCGAAGGTATATGGCCGCTTCCCATGCGACGCGATTTAGGGTTCCCAGGTGGTCTTGGTTATAGGACCTGGAAGATGATAGCTATTTAGGGGCGCATCCAGTGGGGTGACTCCTTGAAGGATGGTCTTAGAATCGTCATATTTTGATTATAACTATTCTCACGAAAGTGGCATTTTATAAATGGATAAAGCATTTTGTAAATCAACTGTATGGAATAAGTTTCTTAATGAGGAATGGACTGGTGAAGTCATATTGTACGACTGTAATGTAAGCTTATTGAATTGGAATTGAGTTATTTCGCTTGCATTGATGAATAATTAACACTATAAATAGCATTGTGCTAGGATGTGCACTTAGATGAGAGGTGAGGATTATTCTTATTGTGAAGAGAGAGTTAAACTTGTTTATGATGTTAGAAATTCATAATTGTCATGCATTTTATTCACATGTATATCATATCAAAACGGGCCCTCAGGCGTTTATATTTCTTTGTTTTGTATAGATCCTATTTATGATCAGATGCTCCGTCGCAAGGATGCCCGTGTTAATCTCTCATTCTCAGTGTCAGGGAGCTACAACATTTTTGCGGATGTTGTAGGATTTTTGCTATAGACGCATCCATATTTTGTATACTCTAGTTATGATCAGTCTGGACATTCGGGCGTGTTGCCCAAGTTTTGTACTTGCATATATTGTGATATTCAACTTTAATACTTGGTGTAACCTATTCGTATTGGTCTGTTAATTGAGAACTTATTCGGTTATTATTTTGAGGAATGGTTGTAAACTATTATGTTTTTCTATATTTTTATCCACATTCTTTTCAATTTAGATTGTCGAAATGGTTTTTATTAAACTTTCAAATTAATTTGACATCCGATTTCTAAATTAATTGGTGGTTGTCTCGTACTATTATTTTCACGACAGTGATGCTAAAGAATGGACCATATATGATTCCTGTATTTATTTGAGTATCGGGCTGTCCACCTCTGATTTTAATAAGTGGGGTGTCACAGTATGTATATGTGATGTATAAATATCTTGTGTGTATGATATATTATGTGGAACATACCCCTCTAGTGCTATCATGGGAAGTTGCGCGATGTGGATGAACTCCTGGGTAGTGAATGCAGAGATAGTATAATCCTCAGGTCATAGCGTCCAGTATTTATACATTATGGCTTTTATCATGGGGGAGACATCTTGGGTATGATTCGTCTCACTTTCAGGTGAGGAACTATGACCGCTTCCAATACATTTGTGCTTTGTTTTACCAAGTCGGTGTGAGAGTTCGACGGTTGGTACCCAGGATGGTGTGAGTATCCCTTGGAAGATGGTAGCACTTCGAGACTGCATCCAGTGAGCTAATGCTCTAAGGGACGATTAGTATACATATAATGTGTGATATGTATGTGTACTTGATGTGAAATGATTAATCATGTATAAAAATGAGAGTAATATTATACAGGCTTTAATGATTAATGTGTGAGTCACTATGCTTATAACTAGTAAAAGTGTTAGAAATGAATTTATTTATAATCATTGAGAATGATATTAAAAGCGGTTATGTGGGTATGAATTAGACACGCGAGTGTGGGTTAACGCGTAAGCATGAGGTTGGGTTATCCATAGAGGAGTCGGGTAGCTTAACTAAGATTTAAATTGCATACGTTAGGTGCGCACTGTAGTTGAGGGGTGAGAATGAGTCTCAAGAGAAGGTGGCACCATCTATTGAATTTCGCATTCATAATTATTATGCATGTTAATTCACTTGCTAAAATATTTTTAAAATCAGGCGTTGGCCCGTATATATCTTTTCTTTTCTTTTTCCTTTGTTATATCTTTTAGGTGTCCCACCACAAAGACGCCAAGGATGAGCTTCCATTCTAGAGTCTATGATGTTGCAACACATGTGGAATGTTGCAGGATTTTTTAGGTAGACGCATCTCATTTATTAATCTAGTTAAGGACCAGCAGTGTTAATCGGGCCTGTGTTGCCCAAGTGTTGTAGTGATGTATATGCTTTATATTTCATACAATTGATATATTGTATGGGTCTGTTAATCGACAGCTTCTTCGCTTATTTTTGTTGTGCAGTTATTGTAACATGTGTACATGTTCATGTTTTGTAGTTTCTGTTAATGGATTTAAATGTGTTATATAATTGGAACTTTTGGCATCCGCTTTATCTTAATTTGGGTGGTTAGTTGTATTTTTGGTCTATGCGACTGTGCTGCTAAGAATGAGCCTTTTGAGATTCCTATTTTATTTTAGTAGTGGGCTGGTCACCCGTTATTTTAATAAGCGGGGTGTAACACACGTCCCCTCTCAAATTTGCAACTTTGATTAAAACCTTTATGTCTCATATGTTTGGTGTTACCCAATTTTATATGTATGAAATTTTTTGAAGCATTGTTATTTTCAGATTGTTTTGTATGTGGAGGCTTTCACTCATTCATTACTAAGTTGGGACACTATTTCCATTTTTTCAAAGGTATCATCATCCAATCAATGTTGTATCCCTAAACACATCATTACTCATGATTTTTTAAGATATAACATAAGCTTTTTCAACTTCTTTAAATCATTGTATAAAAATGCTCACATACTCATATAGGAGTTGGACACTCTTTCAAAAGTCTTGAAGCTTTGAATGCTTTATAAAATATTCTAAAACTTATGGCATTACTCATAAAGTGGCATCAACTCAATGAGTAGTGCGATGTAAAGCGCAACAAGATATGATAATATATTCTCAAAGTATAAGATTTCTCAAAGTTTATAAGCGTTAAAATAAAATCGAATTCATCTCATGAAGCACATGTCATATTCTCAAATAAGAGAAAAAAATGACTAAATAAGCCATTTTAATACACGAAAAATATGTCATGGAGTATATTATCTAAAAGGAAAAACGTGATTGTAAAAATAAACCTTTGAGAATTTTTTCATTTGAAAGATATGTACAACCACAAAGGAGCATCATACATGATTAAAACATATACATGAAATACGTAACCTAAATTTGTTCCAACAAGATCAAATCACCAAAAATAACTAAGGGAAATCTTAAGATAATCAATCTAGAGAAAAACATGGTTAAGGTTAAGAGAGCATGTAAAACCTAAGAACAAGACTAGGTAAAATTCCAAGGATCATAAGCAAGTATAATGAATAGACATCAAAGGTAAAGTGGGAATGCTTTTAATATGCATAAGAATATAACATACATAGATCAAATATGAGATAACTAGATGTGACAGTCCTAAGCATATCTTTGGAAATCCAAAACAAGGTACTCTAAAAATAAAGTCTTTCCAATTTATTCAAGAAATAAATCAAGGGCAAATTAAGAAGACAAATACAACATATATGAGTTATCTAGAGAAATAAGCACAAAATATATACTCACATATTAACTAAAATTACATAACCTAGAATAAGTTATATGAAGATGAAACACAAATAAGGCTATGACCAAAAATAAACAACATCTAGCATTTAGAGGTGTAAGGGATCAATTTCAGAATCTTTTTGGTTTCAGCTATAGATACATGACTTACCCGAGGAGCCTTGGGTTCAAATGTTAGACACATTTTTCTTTCCATTGCCTTTCTTTACTTTACCCACATGATAAAAAAATTATTTTGACTCTTTATAACCAAATTTGTTTTTTAACGTGTTTAGCTGAAAATTTTCAAGAATCATAAACTTTTTCACCCTTGTTGTTCCCCATAAATTTCTTACCATTCTTACCATTGTTTAAAGGTAAGTTTGGCTTGAGTAAATAGCAAAATTTCATGAAATGACCAACCTTGTGACAATAATCACATTTAAACAATTATGGTTTAGCCATTTGGGTTTTAGGCTTTGGAACAAACTTTCCAAAATGTTGAACTTTCATCAACTTGTAACAAAATCTTTTGTATGACCTTTCTTGTGATAATGAGAACAAACAAATTTCTTCTTAGGTCTTTCATGGTGAGGCGCACGATTTTTGTTATCAAACTTGGGATGCTAAGTTCATCTTTCTTTTCAAAATTATTTACAACATTTTCCTTTTTTTATCTTGATTTTTAAAGGAGGTTTTTCAATGTCTGTTGCCTTATTTTGAGATGAAGATTTTACAAAAAATGTTTCACTGGTGGAAGCCAAAATATTTAACTTGGTCAAAGTCTAAACTTCTTTTATCATAACCTTTTTGGGTTGGCACCATCACAGCTTTCCAAAGGTTTTGTGAATCTATCGTAAGATTTTTTACTAGGTTCAAATCATTTTTGAAGACTTTCAATTTTCTTCTCCAAAATAATTTGGGACTCTTCATCGAAAAGAAGATCAATTTTTAATTTTTGTAGAGATGTAGAAAAGTGTTTTATCTCTTCTTCAAAATTGAATAAATTTTCTTCCTCTTATTTTGAAGTAATGTCCTTATCTCTTAACTCTTTAAAAATGTGTAAAAGATTTGAAAAAGAGACATTAAAAATTTTAAGCTTATCAAAGAAGATAGGATTTTGAGCTTCTAAAATGCACAAAAAATAATTTTGATCTTTTAAACGTGCAAGCTCATTATAAAACTCTAAATTTTCTCTTTCGAGAGTTTGGACCTTTTTTCAAAGAGCTCCATTTTTTACTTTAAAAATATTTGTTGAACAATTTGAGGCTCTTACTTTAATAACTTAATCTTCTCACTTAAATGAGCACGTTCAATTTGAAGTTATCAACCATATATGCCTTAAGTTTTAACTTATTGTTCTCCTTTTTATATTCTTTGAGTGTGGGTGATAATAAGGTATTCTCTTTATAAAATTTCAAAGACTCTTCATATAATTTATCATATTTATCATCAAGAGTTAAGAAACCAAAATCTTCACTATCATCATCACTTGATTCATATTCATTTACGGTGAGGGACGACAAGTAAAGTTGGGCGGAGAATAAAACCCAAAGTTTGACATCTCGAACGGGCTAGGAGGCCTATACTAAAAAATCTCAAACAAACAATCCATTTCTACACACACAATATCTCCCTTTAGATGATTAAATCTAACAAAAGTGAAGTCTAGATCTGATACCAATTAACAGCATGTGCGTGTATAGAGGGACTACCTAAATTAAAAATTATTTTCAAAATAAAGGTAATGTTTTCTTATAATCCAAATTTAGAATGATGTTAATCCTAGTGTCTAAGTGACAAAATAGTTATTACAAGTTGAGTAACTTACCAATATATATTAGTGAAGAATATAAGATAAATCAAAATGTGAAATAATAAATCATGCACATGAGATGAGGATTTATATGAGGAAAAACCTTTGCAGGAAAAATCTCAGGCCAAACTGACACCTTCCACTAAATATGTATAGGTTTACAAAAGGGAGAAATGACTTATAAATTTGAACCTCTCCTAGACTCAATAGCGCACAACCTCCACAAGACACATTCTTCACCTCCTAGCTGAAAGAGCGAACGTGGATCTCTCTCCGACCACTTTGTAATACCCTGCATTTTCATAGGCTCTTTTTTTTTCTCTAATTATTATATATTAAATGGAATTAATTATTACTTGTATGGTTTAGTAATAATACGTTGGCACAATTTAGATGGTAATTAAAAATGTATACGCATAGAATAACTAAGTGAATAAATTATTGACGCTGTGAGATATTACCATGAGTTGTGAAAAATATCATTTAGATTGGATGTAGGGATGACACGAATGTCCATTTATGTGTGTTTATCACTTTAAATTGGTCTCGGGGGTAGGTATTCCCTTAGGAGATATTTTGAGCTATTTCGGGTAGCATTCGGAGCTCTTTTCAGGGCCCGAAATTAGGCCTTATGGGGAGATATGGGATTAGAGAGTTTACTTATAATCTAAGTCACCTTAATTAGGTTTTCTCTTCATTTCTAATTAAACCTAACAGCCACTAACCTTCTGGTTGAAGTTAACAAGTTGGGGGAGGAGCAAAAGAGGAGAATCTTAAGGGAGGACCCTTCATTCATCTTATAAGGTAAGAATTTTCTTGCAAAAACTTTAATAATATGTTTCTTAATTTATTTTTTTTGGGAAAAATTATGTATATATATCAACAACTGCAACTACAACAAGTACACATAGGGATGAAACCCAGCGCCTCACCTAGGGGTATACCCCAAAGGAGAGAAAAACAAAACAACTGAAAGAAAAGTGCGAGAAGCCCCACACCCCGCAGTCCCCTAATCAAGAGCACTCTCCGGGATACCCCAGTTCATGTAAGCCATCCAGTTCTCAAATCTCCTCGTCCCCTTGCTCCACATTGCGACTCTCGCTCTAATCATAACCTCAATATCTCTGACAATGACATCCTTGCTTTTGGCCACACGCTTAAAATGTCTAGCGTTACGCTCCATCCATAGGCAGTACACAGTAGAAGAGAAGGAAATATTCCTAATACGATTATAAAAACTAGTCCCACAGTAACAAGAAATAGCATGACTTATCTCGCTATCCCAATCCAAAGCGTCTCTGTATTCCTGATTCCTGGTTCTCACCTCCTCCCAAACCTCCTTAGCAACTGGACACTCATTGAACACGTGAGGTATGGACTCGACCCCATTGGAGCAGCTGCAGCACACGTTATCCTCCGAGATGCCCCAGTTATGGAGCTTGTCCTTAGTGTGAATAGCGTCCTTACAAATCATCCAAAGGACAAAAGCGCATTTAGGAATATTAGACTTATTCCACACAATATTATGCCAGGGAGCAGGTGGGAGGGTGGGGGTCATCTCATCATAGGCTGATCTGATAGAAAAATCCTTCTGGTTGGGGATCCAGACCACCTCATCAGCAGTATCATGCCTAATGCCGGGCAAAGACGCATTCCTAATATCCAGGAGCTCCCAGGTAACCACCATTGGCCATCTCCACCTGTCCTCGACAATGAAATCAGCAACCATAGCCTTATGGTTACTAGCAGCGTCATAGATAACACGGTCCCCAAACAAAGGATGAAGGGGCCCCAGAGGATGCCAGTTATCGTGCCAGAAAAAGGTATCCCTGCCGTTTCCGATTCTCCATCTGATGAGAGGTCTGATCCGATGTCTCAACTGCATCATCTTCCTCCAGCTCCAAGACGAGTCGCTGGCTAAGTTAATAGCCCACAAACTTCTTCTCTTCAACTTATACACGTTGCACCACTTGACCCAAAGGCAGTCCTTCTTGCTACAGAGATTCCAAAGCATCTTCATGATGGCCGCCTCATTCCATCTCTCGATGCTTTTGATACCCAGGCCACCGCTCTGAAAGCTATTACAAAGATCATTCCAAGCCACCTTGGCCCCCGAATGTTTTAGATCGGAACCCGTCCATAGGAAATCCCTCATCAGCTGCTCAATCTTAAGAATAACCCCTCATCAGCTGCTCGATCTTAAGAATAACCCCCTTAGGCAAAATTCAGCTCAAACTTGGTGTAAAATCCCTCACACCAAGTTTGCACACTGATTTTTTACGTATTTTTTTAAAATATTAAAAAAATATTTTTGAGCTGAATTTTTTTATATGCCTTTTAAACATTTCAATGAACACATATAAAAGAAATTAGCTCAAAATAACTGTTTTTGCTATTGTTTAAAAATCGGTCAAACTTTCATAACTTTTACAGTGCTTAAAAAGGCGCAAAAGTTCGACTGATTTTTAAAAATAGCAAAAACGTTATTTGGAGCTGATTTTTTTATATGAGACCCTTGAAATGTTTAAATGACATATTAAAAAATTCAACTCAATTTTTTTTTTACTATTTTAAAAAATCAGTGTGTATACTTGGTGTGCATGAGAGTCAACCTCTCTCTCTCTCTCTCTCTATATATATATATATATATATATATATATATATATATATATATATATATATATATATATATATATATATATATATATGTATGTATGTATGTATGTATGTATGTATGTATGTACTAATTGATTATGTATGCATACCCATACTCGTGTGAATCTATCAATTGGGGGTTGCGTTCGACATCGGATCGTATACCATATAACGACTGAGATGTGCTGCTGTAGTGGATTTTGGAGCATATGTTCAGGCTCATCGCTTCGTAATGAGAGAAGTAGGATTGTAGGACCATCTACATTGCCCGGGTATGAGCGGTAGTTGGTGTTATTGTGTAGTGATTGCCATAATTATGTGTGTTTTATTTAAGTCCATTTGGTGAAGGACTCCTCCAGACTTGCTGATGGAGGCACGAGATGTACACCAGCCTTCATGTGCTATATATATTTAATTAGATATGTATATATATTACGTAGGAAACTATGTAGTCTAATGACAGACTTTGATAATGAACCTTATGGTATGTTAGTACCTTGTGTGGTTGGCTTGTATGTCCTTTGTGGGTGACATTGCGGGGGTAGGTATGCGGGTTGTATTTTTACATGTGCGGCTAGTTACATTCCTTTGTCCAGGGTATGTAGTTGCAACCTATCCCTTATGGTAATTGGATAATAATTCATTTAATTAAAAGATATTTAAACAGGCCGAGCATTACGTTTATGAGGCTAAGAATATGTCGATAAAAATATATGTGTGAACCTTGGGGTGAAAATTTGATTAGGTTATTGGTAGCATTCCATGGTAATTGTTTGTTATGTGACAGTACGTAAATGTCTAGATATAAATACTTCTAACATTGTTAGGCCTTGTGTTTGGACATGCGCATAGTATTGCACTTAGCTGAGAGGTGAGATACTCATTGCATGTGAGAGCGGATGGGTGACATGCATTGCAAATTAACTGTATTATTTATTAGTATTTAAAGTTAATTCTTGCAACTTTAGGGAACTGATCCAAATTATTATAATGTTTTCCCCCATGTATTATTATTATTATTATTATTATTATTATTATTATTATTATTATTATTATTATTATTATTATTATTATTATTATTATTATTATTATTATTGTTATTATTATTATTGTATAAACATGTTAATAGGACTGAGCGGTAAGACTTGCAGTTGTGGAGATCCAACTTGGTATTCGCAAAGTTGAAGTCACTGGTTCATTACAGCCACCAGCATATTCGAAGTTATGTGGAAGAGTTACCTTTGTACTTTATTTGTTTTTCAGTAGGGATTTTGTAGTTAGAGAAAGTTTTGATTGTACTATTATATTCAGTTGGATAATTACAATAAGAGGTTTTTATATAGTGGATTCAATTTTCACAATTTAGTATTTCTATTCATCATCTCCTATTGAATTATTTATTGTGTTGTTTTTAATTTACCGGGGTTTTAGTTTAAATTGATGCTGAGAATGATATAAATTGTTTAGACATCTCCGATATTCATGTTCGGCCAGATCAAATGAACGTGGAAAATTGATGGTTGCCACACACTCTCCACGCCGCAAGTGTCAACTTCCGTTAATAATGCCACATTTGCACCAGATCAAGTTTCTTTGTTTAAAGTTCGAAATGAGAACTTTATTCTTTTATAGTTTGAAGAAAATAACTTTTGGGTTCCAAAATGGAGAGTATAAAGGTTGAGGTCTGTTTAAGAGCATTTGGCTAATCAAAACACACAAAGTATTTATGAGATATCAAAAAGTGTTTAAAGTTTCTCAAGAAAAATGTTTGAAAGATGTTTGTTACTCGAGAGAAGTAATAAAACTTCAAGAACTTTAATTATAGAATGATATTAATGGATACATAAAAAATATGAAGAATGTTTTTGCTCTTAAGAAGTCTAATCTCTTTTAGCTTGATAAAACAATTAAACCTCACTAAGAATCTTCAACCTTATTTTGTGAATGAGAAGAGAGTGAATCAAATAGGAGTATTGGTTTTTCAAATATGTGGACACAAACTTCTAAACCTTCTAACTCATTCTTAACCCGACCACAATAGGTTGCTCCCCCAAGGCAGTAAAAGATATGGAAGAAAAAAGAACCTCAGTTTTTACAATTAAAAGATTTTGGTCAGATTCACTTTTTGTTCCAGATCTTACGCTGTCACGACAGTGTCGTTAAAGTGAGGGAATGCGTTGTTGCAGCGAACCTGAAGTGAACTAGGTCGCGCCATGATGCAGGAAAATTTTAGGCATGGTAAAGGATACCGACGACAGACTTTCGCTGCAGCGAGATAAGTCATTGCGACTGAGGTGAGGTAGGGTCGTACATCTGTTCAGAGATTTTTGGATTTGAACAAAGAGCACCAGCGACATGTTTTCACTCAAGCAAGACATATCGTTGCTGCGATAGAACTATGGCGAGGTAGGTCATACCTTTCTTTAGAAAGTCTAAATTAGTATTTTTCCTTTAAAGATTTTGAAAAAGTTTTGGCAAAATACTCCAAGTATATTTTTTTCTCAACCAACAAAAGAATGCAATTTTTATACACAGTTTTTCTAAGATAAAAGTATCTTGCATAGTGTATTTGTTCAAATAGTCCAATCAACTCACACAAAAGTTTTAACACATTTTCCATGTTAAGAAGATCTTAATATAAGTTATGTCAAAACAAGGGTGGTGAAACTAAGTCATTCTAAGTCCTTTACTTATCCTAAAGCGGCAGTCTCATTGGTCATGGCATGAGTTAGCTTTTTGGATGAAAATGAAAAAGTCTGGTCCTGAGATCTTGATCATGATACTTTTCAGGACAACTTATATAATGACTCAAATATGTTTTGGAACAAAATAAGACAATCTAATCATATGGAGCTTTTGATCGTAGATGAGCTCTTACACCATCAATAAAATATGTAACTATTCACCTGACCACAATTTCCTCACATACCACAACCAATAATCCCTTAACATTCCAACGTCATCAAATACCGAATAATTTTACTATCTATGATAAATACCAATATTGTTCAACACAATATCCCCAATAGTAACAATTAATAAATGTATAATTTCCCACTCCAACAACGTAGGCTTAAAATTATCAACACAATCTTTCGAATAATACCAACTAATCAACACCTAACTTCCAATTCCAACAACATAGGTTTAGAACCAAAATTTCTACATAATAATTTGTAGTCTCAAAGAACATACTCTGTTATACATAATATTAATTATTATAACTTTACGTTCGTATTAATCCATTTTCCAAGGTGTAGATTTGTAATACCCCGTATTTTCTGTGATATTTATTTTTGGGGATTAATTGAATTATATGTGTATTAATTGGAAATTAATCCGGATAAAAATATTAACGAGATGTGAGTTAGTATTTGATTATAATGTGTATATTTGGCAATATATGAATATTGGAAATATTGAAATTGTCGCGAGATTGAAATACGGCAATTTGGGAAACTTTGTTGGGACGCGCGTGACAGTCGCGTCAGGAATATAATTATTTGAATTAAAAGTGAATTTTATTTTTATCACCCGTATGGTCATTTTGAGTGCGCCAACGCGTCCGGAAGGGTCGAAATAGTCAGAAAACACTAGCCGGGGGTTAAGTTTGGGTCCCGGGGCATTATTGGGCCATACCGGTAACTTATAGGGGCATTTTGGTAATTTCGGAAATCTGGGATTTAAAACCCACGAAAATTAGAGTTAATATCTGACTTAGTATTAACCCACTAAGCCATGTTCTAACACCAACTTAGATAGTGGGCTACGGGAGAAGTTAGAAACCATAAAGATTGGCAAAAACCAACTCCACCTCCATTAACACCTTGAGAAGAACTTGTAGAGAGAGAGAGAGGAAGAGAAGAATTCTGCAGAGAGAGAGAGAGAAGACAATCCAACCTTCAAGTTTCAACCTCAAATTCAGAGAAAGATTAAGGCAAGTGGTTTAATTACAATTGATTCAAAGCTATGTTTTTCCATGTTTAGGAAATTATCGAATTTATCTTGGAAGATGATATAGACCCATGAATTGGAAGTTCAAAACTATGAATTATGTTAGGGACTGCATGTAGTAACAATCTGGACGAATTATGAACTCAGAATTTTGAACCTTGATGATTTAAAAACAGATTTTTAAAGAAGTTTATTAATGTTCTTGAGAGAAATAGTAATCTGGAATTCTTGATGAAGATTCGATCCGTACAAAGCCCTTGAATGATGAATTATTGGTTTTAGAATGTTATTAATGTTGTAGGATGGTTATATGATGATACTATCGTTATATTAGAGATTCTTGCATTAAAAGTATGTTTTGGGTTGATTTGGAAACTGCAAAACGAAGCAGTCCGTAACCATACCTGGTGCAATCGATCGATCGACATTCATCAGTCGATCGATCGACCACCATCGATCGATCGAAGGAAAAGGTAGATCGATCGACCTTCCCAGAATGAGTAAAGTTTTTCCTATTTTAAATTTTAATGGTGGTAACCCTTGGAAAATATTATTGGAGACCTTATGAATACCCTTAGACTTAAGGAAGACAAATAGACATGATTATGAAATTTGGACCTTTATTAGAATTCAATTTGAGGAATTATTCTAAACTAATGAAATTCGATAAGTGAGTAAATATTTGGGTTAATAGTGTAAATTTGAATAATTTGACGAAATGAGGTTTGGGGCAGAAGTAAGGACCCTAGGAATAAAGATGCTATACGTGGGAATAATAGGAACTTAATAATCTATTTTAGATAGGTTTTAAGTATAAGAAACTACGACGTGAGACGTGTCGACAGTTTAACTTTTATATTATCGGGAGACGTAAAATATACAAATTTGGAATAATGGTATAAGGATGTAGAGTATACCTTTATTAATATTGAATTATCTAAGATGTGTGAATGCTTAGTATATGATTTCTATATGTATGACATACCTACCATACTTGCTATCACGGGAGGTTACGTTCGCTTAGGGCCTTCTTATCCTTGTGTTGCCCGGATTTAGATTGGTACCTTGAGGACATAGTTCAAGAGAACGACTTATTTGTGAGTTAATAAGCCAGCTGACTATGGAGCGTAGGTATGTACGTGACCATGGATATGTTGAATTATGTTCGCCTCCATTTTTGTGTGTGGTGCTTATTCCAACAATTCCTGAGAGACTCGGAATTTGTAATCCTTATGTACGTGATGTACCGGGATGGATAGCAGAGTATGTGTGCACCGCAACTTAGCCTTTGGGTGCTTGTATAGTATATTTATGATGTGGATAATATACGGTTAAATGATAAGGAAATTGCTATGTTAAATTGTGAGTATAGTAATTGTAAGATTATGAAAAGATAAAGGGGGATATTATCCATAAATGGTTTTGTTAATAATTGGGAATCCGAGAATTTAAGTAGAACTCTCTATTTAATTGTTAAGGTTGGAAATTAAACGTGAACCGAGTAGAAGTGTCAGAAACTCTTTGGAATTAGTTAGTTATGAGATAACACATGAATGGGTACAGGAACGTTAGGAGTGCACAGTTAGACGAGAGGTGAGTATTTCATGTGTCCTAACATGTATCTTGCATTCATTGTTTTAATTATTATTAAAGCACTTGCTGTTTTAAAATAATCTCCACATTCGGGCTCTGACCCGTTTGCTTTCAAATCTATCTTTTTGTAAAAACCATTTTTAGGTGCCCAACCACAAGGACACCATGCTTAGGATCCTCATTCAGGTGACGAGCTGTAGCGGTTTGTGGGAGTTACAGGACATTGATTATAGACGCTTCATCTATCTTGACTCTATACTCAGTATTTATCAGTTGTAGGGCATGTCGCCCATTCTTTTAGAGGCATTTCATTTATTTCAGTTATTCAGAATTCGGGCATGTACTTAATTCAGAATTCAGACTTGTCTTATTATTTTTAGTTGTGGGATTGTTGTGAGGAGTTTTCCTCCGGACTTATTACTATTGTTGGTTATTTCATTACTTCGTTATGGTGAATGGTTTTATGTTGCACTTCCATTATTATATTTGCATGTTAATCAGATAACTTAAAATTTGACAACTTACTTTTTTAAATACTAGGTGGTTAGTAATCTTTAAAATGTTTTCGACAGTGATGCTATTAACTGAATCAACTTGACATTTTGTATTGATTTAATCAGCTACCCGGTATTTAATTAGTCGGGGTGTCACAAGATTACATTAGTATAACACATTATTTTATATGTATATAAAATGGAATTCATAGGAATTGCCCAAAAACTAAAAATGTCCCAGGATAATTTATAAGTAATTTATATTAAAATTTCACAAGACTAATCATAATCATATTTCACACTTCAATTTTCAAAAGAATCATAAGGCACATATTTGAAATTCTTGGCCAATTAAGATACTACTTATCTTATCATTACAATATTGGGAGGAATAATAGAAACTGTAATAGGGTTTCCAAGTCTACTAATGCCTTATTGAAAGAATTTGAGATAATGATAAGGTATAGAGTGTTTAACTTGAAGAAACCTAGAAGAATATTTCATAAATGGATGGCTTGCAAGTATTGGGGTCTACCTGATTCATCATTGCATGACTAGATTGTTTGGATTCTTATCTACTAGTTATTTTGATTATAAGAGTTTGGATATTCCCAACCTTCTCTTTTGTTTTATTTTGCATTGGCTTGTTTAAGGCTATGACCTTTTGTCTTTGTACATTATTTATTCTATATATTTAATTATACTTACCAATTGTTTTATACAATTTACTTTTTATAATAATTCCTTAGGCATTCTTATTCTCTAAGGATTTTAAGTTTCAATGTCAACAAATAACAACATGGGGATAATTAAGTTCAACTTTCCTTAATTAAATATCTAATTTATTTTAAATCAGTTAAGATATAGGTTTAGGCAATATCTAAATCATTTAGGTACTAAAGGAGAAAAGTAGAGTATTTTTGCCTTGATTCAGAATTGTGTAGAATTGATGATAATCCCCTTTTAGAATTCGATGTGTAGTCTTCCTTCTTTCTTATTCTTGAAATCTTTAGCCTTTATTATTATTATTATTATTATTATTATTATTATTATTATTATTATTATTATTATTATTATTATTATTATTATTATTATTATTATTATTATTATTATTGTTATTATTATTGTTATTATTATCATTATTATTATTATTATTATTATTATTATTATTATTATTATTATTACTATTATTATTATTATTATTATTATTATTATCATCATCATCATCATCATCATCATCATCATCTAATGTCACCTAGTCTCCTCAATCCTATACTATATAGAATTCTCAAGTGAATCTAATTTTCTAATATTTTTTCTCTAAATTCTTTAGAATTCTCTCACTAAGAGGGACTAAAGGCCACAAACTCTAAGAATCTTTTATATATCAATAAGTAGGTTTGATATAACCCAAAAACATATTAAAATATGTTATTCCTTGGCCCTTACCCTTTATCCCTTCATTTTATCATTTAACCATTCTAATCCCCTCATAGATGCTTTAAATGAACTATACTCCCATATTAATTATATAACAACTAATATTCTTTCTGATTTTATTTTAATTATTTATGATAAAAATATTTGGTATATAACTAAAGTTGTAGCTTCTACTATCAAGTTGGCACATATGTATCTTAAATATAAGGAAGATGGTAGGCATTTATTTCTACCTTCCATCATATTCTCGCATTTACTTCTAAGCGTCCTCTCTATTTCTCTCTCCACTTAATCATCTATTTTTTAGCGCATCAGTTCGTCTTCCTCAAAATCCTCCATCTGATCATCTTCTAAACTCTTCCATAAAAACTATTTAAGAAGATCTATTTACCCAACCCTAATGATTAAGACCTTTATAAAGATTTTTCCACTTACATACATAAAGCTCTCCTTTTGACATAGAAGTTTTCCATCTATATAGACTTCTTCAGTCACTTGATGATTGTGATGATTCTTATTTTGATCAATTTTGTAGCCATATTACTAAGCTCAATTCATTAAATTAAAGTCATGTATGAAAAACTTCATGAAGTCAAAATTTTCTACAAGTGGAAATCAATGATGTGCTAGATTGATGTTAGAGAAAGGAGTTCACTGGATAATTTGTGGTGATTTTCTCACCTCTCTTTACTCTATTAAAAATTATCTCCATATTCAGATGTATCCAAATTCATTTCTATTTCCACACCATTTCAAAAAAACAAGTATTCAAATGTTTATTATGTATTTAGAATAGTGGTAATGTTATGTGTTATTTTGCTTATTTTAGTTAAATTTGATGAGATAATTGTTGGAAATAATCTTGATTTTATGTGAGTTATGGGTAAGGAAATCTAGGCCTCTCCTAAATTGAGGCAAATTGGAGAAACTTATTGTAAATTAATCATTTGTTGAACCACCTTAAGAAACCATACGTTAGTGCTGAATTTTATTCCATTCTTATTATAAGTCACTTTACAAATCAAATTACTGTATTTTTAAAAAATATATAATGAACATTTTTTCAGTCATTATCTCTTAATAAATTTTAATTCTTACAAGCTAACTATGAAACTGCATTCGTTAAAAGAAGTTACTGCAAATGCATCCATAAAAGTCATTTTAATTTCTTCTTTTGTCCTGTGGCTAATGCCCAGACATATCTTTTATAAGAGGAGATTATACTTCCTGTAGATGTTGTGCTTTGTCATATGTTTGGTTTCATTATTTATTTCCATTTGTAACGCCCTAAAAGGAACTATATCAGAATTCCAACCACTTATTTGTGTTACAAAATTATGTAATTACTCTTTTAATATGTTTGATTTCAGCTACTCTCTTACCACTTCTTTGTTTAAGGATATATAATAACTTTTTTAATGTTGTTTAATGTAACAACTTTATTATTGGTATGCAAACTGATTATGTCACTACTATTATTAATTATGTTTAGCATATACAAGTGATATGCATAACCTTACTTACTAAGTTTAGATTGTTTTATTTTGTATTAGCATTGATGTGTTGGTGATGGGTTTTTGATTATGTGTGTTTGGTTATGTCATGAGACTTTGTGCATGTCTTCTGTTAGAAATATATAACATGCAGTATTAGTTATTTATTTTTGGAATGATATTTTTTGTTGCATATTAGTAAGTCAATTTATTTTATTTCTTTTTATGTATCTTGCTATAGGGTCCTATCTTCCCCTTGTATTACCATCAGTATTAACTTAATTACTCTTCCTTACACGGTCATCCATCCACGTTTAATGTGTCCAAACCATTTAAGTCAATTTTCTCCCAATTTATCTTCTATAGGAGTTACTTTTATTGTTTCACAAATTTATTCGTTTATAATGTTATCCTTTTGAGTCTTACCACATATTCATCTTAGCATTTGCATCTCCACCATACTCATTTTCTGCACATTTTATTTTTTGGTTGCCCATATAACATGACGGATTTAATGGCCATCCTATAAAAATTTTCTTTTAACTTCAAGGGTATATGCCTATCAAATAATATATTGGTAGCACTTTTCCACTACCCAACCTGTTTTAATCCTACGAGTAACAACATCACTAATATCTCCATCTTTTTGGATAATCGAGCCTAAACAACGAAGATGATTAATTTTAGATATTGCTTGACCCACTAATTTTACCACATCCCTGTTTATCCTCCTATTACTACTAAAATTACACTCCATACTAATGTTTTAGTCCTGCTTATTTTAAATTTTCTTGTTTCTAGAGTTTCTCTCCATAATTCCAATCTAGCATTAATCCCTGTCTTAATTTCATCCACTAAAACAATATAATTTGCAAATAGCATAGACCACTTGCTCAGTCAACTCTTCATCAAAAGTAAAAAAAATTACGTTTTTCCCCAAAAGAGACGTTTATCCCCCTCAATCCGTCCAATGGAATCAAGGGGATAAATCCCCTATCTTAGACGTCACTCCCCTCTTTTGAGACGAGGAAGTCAAAGGGAAATATAAATGACATAGACAACGAGTATGACATTTCTTAACAACAAAATCACAATGAACAACAACTTGCAAAGCAAAAGCTAGATAATCATGTGTAAGAGCAAGATTATATAATTGCACATAAGCTTAGTTATTTTGGTGTATCCTGTTACAAACCGTTGCTACAAACCAAACTCCACATTCACATTTGCCTCCACAATCATTTGAAGATGAGCTTCGTGTATGAGATTCAATCCATTAGAATCATCATGAACATTTTATGGAGGTATACGAACTTGTGGTTTTTATTATTTCTCAGTTGAATTATATTCTAGGATGATTTTTATACTCGAGACATTTTTGTCATAAAATGGTATATTTTTTTATTTTTGATTTCGTTAGAACAAGATATACACCTCGTTAGAACGAGATCTCATTCTCGTTCAAATGAGGTTTAACTTCGTTGGAATGAATAGATGATTTCATTAGAACAAGCTTCAATTGAACTTCAAATGAAAGGGGATCTGTTTAGCAGGAACACTCTCATTGGAAGCTCGTTGGATGGATGTTCGAACGACATAAGCTTTTCGTTCAAATGAGATCCAGTCTTGTTAGAACAAAACTTGTGTTTTTGTTAGAACAAAATTTACAATTTCGTTTGACCAAAACTGGCACCTCAGAAAATGTGTTTTCTTATAAAAACGATTCTTTATATCGGTTTTATACAACTCTTTTGGCAAAAATCAATTGCAATACCCGCACCAAAAGTTTTCCTCTTTGTGTTACTCAAAACCACTTTTGTTTTCCAAATCATACATACCTTATATGATTTGTGGAGTTTTTTTCAAACCCAAGTTTACATACACTACATCAAACCCTTGTACAGTTTACTCTACTATTGATTTGTGGAGCCGAGGAGGGCTAAAGAAGAACGGATATTGCATCCTGAGGTGGGGGATTTCGAGGGAAGAGCTGCATCCTATGGATGGTGCTGGACTAAGAATTGAAGACATGTGCATTATACTTAGTAGAGATCTAAGTAGTTTGTAAGTCATCGAGTCTATCAAATTCTTAATAGTGCTGAAATCTAGGTTTTGCCCAAAACGGATTTTTTCTCAGTTTCTTCTTTTGTGTGTTTGGTTTGATTGTGTTGATTGAAACATTCAATTTAGACTTTATCTTGCATGAACAACTTAATCTAATCAAGATAGAATTTGGACTAAAAATTAAATCTTGTGTGTGTGTAACCTAATATATGGACTATTCATACTACCCGGCTTTTTTAAATTGGTATCAGACATGGTTACACTAAGTTTTTGTGTAATCGTTTAAATTTGGGGTTTTATGGATAATTTGTATAATAAGCTACCTATTTTCAATGGTCTAATTATGCTTATTGGAAAGCTCGAATAAGGTTGACTTTGAAAACAATTGACGAGCATGACTGGCTTTTTTTGTGAAAAAGGGTGGACACTACCTACTGTGACTAATGGTGATATCATAAGTCCTAAAACTGTCACCACTTAGACGAAGAATGAACTAAAATGGAATAATTTTAATTGAAACAGTTTAAGTGCCATTTCTGAGGACGTCACCCCTAACATGTTTCGCCGCATCATGACGTGCACCACGTCTAAGGAAGCATGGGATACCCTCCAACTAACTCACGAGGGTCTTAATGCTGTGAAATCTTCTAAGCTACAAAATCTCATCAAACAATTTGAGATCATTACTATGCTAGAGTCTAAGTCATTTGATGAATTTCATGTACGATTGTCTGTTATCGTTAACTCTAGTTGTAATTTGGGTGAGAGAATTCCTGAGACGAGCATTGTGAAAAAGATTTTAAGATCCCTTCCGCTCTGCTGTATTCCTAAGGTCGCTATTCTTAACTCGTTGGGAATTTTAGATACGCTCTTAGGTTAGAAGAACTCGTAGGAGACCATCAAACTTGTGAAATAGACCTGTTTCCTAAAACTGTTAAACCTAAGGAAAAGAGAATTGCTTTAACAGTTCAGTCTAAAAGGAATCTTTTGCCTTCGAGTATGATTTTGACTTAAATGACATTGCCTTTTTGCAAAAAATTTCAAAAAATTTCTCAAGCTAAGAAAAGAAGATACTTCCAAAGAAAACAAAAGTTTTAAGAAATATAAACAGTATAAATCGGGCAAGAAAAATTTGGAAAAAGTAAGAGGAGAATATCCTATTAAAGATGAGGAGAGATTCCATGAGTGTGATAAGGTCACAAAGCTCACGAGTGTGTTACGTGGCTTAAGAGACAAGGCAAATGCAAAGCTTCCTGCAATGCCACGCTTAATGATAGCGATGTCGAGTTGGTGGATTTTGGGGATGAATCACCGCATGGACGCAACTTCACCATGTTCATGGCTAGCCATGTTTGTGCTTCAAATGCGTCTCACACCGATGAGGACATTTCCAAACATCATGACCCCGACAGTGTGTCTAGTCATTTCGGAGAGAGTGAGGAAGATGTCGTTTTGTGTGAACATATCATTACTTAGTGGGAATCTATCGATCAGGGTTGCTTTCAAGTTCGCGACCATGTACTGCAAAGATGGTTGTTGACATAGGCCGATGTGGAGGTCATTTTGTTTGATCATACATTTAGGATGGCCTCTGCTTGACAATGAGGGAATGCAGATAGACTTAATCCATCGAGAGGGTTTGAGGTATGGACTTGTTGATGGTATTACTTTGTAGTGATATCCCTAATCATGTATTTGTATGTTTATGGATTTACTGATAGAAGCACAAGATAGTCCCCAAAGGTAGTGGCTTTCATGTGATGTAATTAAAAATTACAAAAGATATGTAGTAGTCCAAATGAAGGACATTGAATTTAAAAGGAAACTTATTTCACGTTATGTGTTCATGTTATAAAATTGTGAATAGTACTTATGAGTGACATTGCGGGGGTTGGTATTTGGATTGTATTCTTACATGTGTAGTTAGTTACATCCCTATTGTAGTTGGTTATTAGTCGTATGCTCACTTAGTCTAGAGATAAATACTTTTAGCATAGTTATAACTTGGGTTGGGAAATACACATAGTATTTCACTTAGGAAAGGGTGAGGTATTTATTGCATGTGATAGCCGATGGGATGACATGTTTATTATAAATGAGTCTCGTAATTTATATTATTGATATTGAAGATATTTATGAAATTATATAAAACTATTTCCATGCATTAAGATAGAGGATTCCGCAAGGATGTGAGGATTCACACTTACAACTCCATTTGACTAGCAACTTCCACTTCCTCAACTCTAGCATAGGTTGTTATTCTTTTTAGTTCAATTTAGTTATTTGTTTTCAGAGATTTATATAGACATTGAGTCCTAATATTTATTTTATTTAGTTGTTTTGAGAGTGGAATCTATTCATACTATCTATTGTTGGATGTTTTGAGATTTTATTTTATTCAGAATTATTTTTATCGCATGTTGTGGATGGTTTAAATTCACTACTTTTATTTATTGTTGGATTCTGAGAATGATATAAGTTGTTTGACAATCCCTATCGTCAGTATATTAGCCTGGTCGACTGTTATGTGGAAAATATGGGTTGTTATAGTTGGTATCAGAGCATCCAGGTTCTAATGTCCTCAGGGTCTGTGTTGAGCTTGGTATGTTCTTCATTATGTTCTTTGATTTATAGAGTCCTATGAGTAGGATTCATTGTATTTTTTACAAATTGTTTACTAATACGATCCTTTTTTCTTTCAGATGGAAAATACCCGACATAGTAGAGCACGACATGCGATAGACACCGAGACTCAGCAAGAGCAACAACCACTGCTGTAGCAGGAACCAACGATAAAATCTGTACATATATAGTTGCCATTGCTACATAAGCAGTTACCACAACAATGACTTCCATGTTATCGAACTTCCATCCACCATCGTAGGCGCAGTGTCAGCCGTAGGTGGTTATACAAGTTTTGCCAAATAGTTTGATTTGGGAGAGAGCGTGTGGGTCCTTTGCTAAAGGCAACCCACCTGAGCTCACTGGTAGTAAAGATATCCTCATTGCATAACAGTGGAGGAAGGATATCCCGAGGCACTTACGGATGATGGAGTGATCGGATGTCCATAAGTAGTTGTTGGCAAGTTTCATAATGGTAATAGAGGCATTACAATGGTGGGAATCTATCACCACGATTAAGGATAGGGACACGATGACCATCATAGAGTTCTGAGTCAGATTTGATGATAATTACTTCCCACCAGTAGTCAGGGGTGAGAAAAAAAGGCAGTTTAAGAGTGGAGGAGGGATATCTAAGGCACTTACGGATGGTGGAGTGCTCAGTTGTCCATAAGAAGATGTTGGTCAGTTTTAGAATGGTATGATAGGTGCTATAATGGTGGGAACCTATCACCACAATTGAGGAGAGGGACACGATGGCCATTGCAGAGTTTTGGGTCAAATTTAATGACAAACACTTCCAACCAATAGTCAGGGGTGAGAATAAGAGGCAGTTTCTGAGCCCAAGAAGGAGGGTCGCACTGTAGCAAAGTATGAGAAGGCCTTTCCACTCTTTCCTTATTTACACAAGAGGAGATAAACACAGAGGATGACATGGTGAATCGGGTAGGCCATTTTAGGGAATCCAAATTTTACAACTAACATATAAGTGATAAATGCCGCTTTGCTTCACTCTCATGATCACGGGAAGTTATAGAAAAGTAAGCATGAGAAGAGGCACGCTTCAGATTCCTCTAACAAGCAGGTCAAGATAAATGGGGTGGTACTCAGGGGATTCAATAAGTTAAGGGTTCTTAGTGAGGAGAGTGACATCACAAGAAGAATAAGGTGTATGATGACTGTAACGGCCACCAGGTCCAAAGGAGGAAGTCCCAACAGGGCCAAAGATAGCATATTAGAGGCCATCGGGGACAACATGGGTAGCAGTAGGGCAGACACCAGTTCCACCACCATTGTTTCACTTGTGAGGAGGCAGGACAAGTAGCTAAGTGGTGGCCTGGCAAAAATCTTGAGGCATATGAGCAGGACGAACAACGGCGGTATTAATCACATAAAGGGCAACGTCAGTAGTTTCTATCGCCACTAATTTTTGCAATGCTAGTGACACTACCACCCCAGTCTTTAGGACAACAGTAAATGTAGTATGAGCATGTGTATCACGTCTCACATAGGGAGGTGCAAGCACTAGTCTAGGCAGTTGAGGGTATGTTTACTAGTACATCTCATTCATTTATTAGTAGTACTTTTGTTAGGTCTTCGGGTTTGGTGGAATTAACGCCTAACATTTCATTGCATATTGATTCACTTGTGTGTAAAAGGGCACCTATTTATTCAGTATGTAAAAGGATAAGGGTAGACATTAGTAGAATTTGTTTTATATCTGACCTTTTGGTTTTAGATATATTTGAGTACGACATCATCCCGTGGATGGATTGGTTATCGACATATCATGCCTGAGTGGATTGTTTTGGGAGGTTCATCGTATTTTCTATTGGCAAGAAATGTATATGATTGCGATGTTACCCCCGGAGGGAGGCTCGAGTACACATTTTCATTACCTTAAAGAGGACATCTCTGAGGGAGTTATTACATCCTTAGACTCTATATCTATTGTGAGTGAGTTTTCCAATGTGGTACACGAGATTCCTGAATTGACACTGAGTAGGGAAATTGAGTTTGTGATTGACTTAGCTCGGAGTAAGAAACTAATATCCCGATCACCTTATCATATGCTTCATTAGAGATTATAGGTATGGATCGTTGAGGTTATGTATTGGTTATCGGAAGTTGAACAAGGTCACCAAACTGAAAAGTATTCGTTAACCCATATTGATGACTTCTTCGACTAGATAAGGGGTACTTCATAATTCTTGAAGATTGATTTGAGGTTGGGGGTACCATCAGTTGAGGATTCGGGCGCAGGATGGTCCAAAGACGACATTTTTGACTAGATACGAGTCGTATGAGTTCATAGTTATTGCGTTTGGGCTAACCTATGCAGCAAAAGTTTTTATAGACTTGATGAATAGGGTGTTCAGGGAGTTCTTGAATCAGTTTGTCATCGTGTTCATTGAGGACATACTATTTATTCTCAAAATGCAGACAAGGACACTCAACATTTTTAGATAGTCTTATGGATATTACGAGACCATAATCCCTATGCAAAGTTCCTAAAGTGTGGATTCTAGTTATGAGTGGTGCAATTCTTGGGCCACGTCATATCTAAGGCATGGATATTATTGGACCCAAGTAAGGTTTCGATAGTGACGATGTGGGGACAACCCACTACACCTATGGAGGTACACAGTTTTATGGGATTGGTTGGCTACTATCGTCATTTCATTTTGGGGTTCTCGGAGATATGTGGGCCTTTGATGAACTCGACGAAGAAGGGTGTGTCATTTGTTTGGGATGAGTTTTTCCAACAGTCTTTTGATGAGTTAAAGGTCAAGTTGACTTCAGCTCTAATGCTCACTTTACCTCGCGGTGGGGTGGAGTTCATGGTGTACACAGATGCATCCTTATAGGGACTTAGGGGTGTGTTTATGGAGGAGGAAAGGCCTACAGATTCTGATTCTTGCAAGCTTAAGACTCACGATGGGAATTACCCCACCTATGACCTAGAGTTAGCAGTAGTGGTCTTTGCTCTTCAGAGTTGGAGACACTATTTTTTAGGGGAGAGATTCCATCTTTTCATGGACCATAAGAGTTTGTAGTATTTGTTTATGTAGAGGGAGTTCAAAGAATTATATATGTCTCGAGTTCATGAAATACTATCAACTTGATATATATTATCACCTAAGAAAGGTGAATGTAGTGGAAGACACCTTGAGTTGCGTGTTGACAGTGACACTTGCGGCAACTTGGAAGGAGAATTGGGGTTCACTCAACACTGAGGATGATTTATCTCATGCATATTCTGATCATCATGCCGGAGATCAGGATTAGGTTGTGAAGGAACAAGCGAGGGATCCTTTTTGTGAGGAGAAGGTTCGACATTTATTGGTAGAGGGAGCAGAGTCGTACTCGGTCGGATTTGATGGGGGTTTGCTATGCCATAGTAGATTAGTTGTTCTCCAGCACGAGGAGTTATGAAAGGTAATTATGTCTAAGGGACATGGGTCACATTTTACGATTCACCCCAGTGGGGATAAGATGTACCCGAATATGAGGCGCTGGTATTAATCTATATGCATGAAGAAGGACATTACAACATTCGTGTCCAATTATATCACTTGGCATATGGTGAAGGTAGATCGCCATAGACTAGAAGTTATTATACAACCTCTTGAGATTACATTATGGAATTGGGAGAGCATTACCATGGACTTGATTAGAGGTTGCCCATGTCACCGCAAGGACATTATGCCATCTGGGTGATCGTGGACAGTTTGACTCTAAGGTGGCTCACTTCTTACCAGCTTAGACGTATTCCATTTTGGAGCAGTATGACAGGATTTTTATTGCTAATATTTTGAGGTTACATTGTGTACCACTAAATATCATACGAGAAATGGACAAGACTTTTGTATCCCACTTTTGTAGAAGCTTCACTGGGGACATAGTTGAGATTGAGTACCTCGTATTACCCCTTAACGGATGGGAAAATGGAGCTAGTGAATTATATATTGTAGGACATGTTGTTGATGTACATTTTGGACTTTAAGGGCAGTTAGTGCAACGCTCGTGAAATTATAAATAATAAAAAAGCTTAAAATGCATGCCAAATTGAACTTTTTAAAGAGAAATACCAATTATAATAAACGATTTTACTTATGAAAGCATAAAATAAACCATTTAGGTTGTGAAAGCTTAAAACGACATATGTAAACAAATAAACAATTAGAAGTTACGATAAAATACAAAGATTCTGTTCTTATTAATAATCAAAGTCCTTTTTACAAACTTGGAGTGAAAATAAAATATACAACTATCTCATGTTACAATTAATGAAATAAACACAATTTTTCTTTTTAATGAAAATAAAGTACACCGAGCCTCTATAACGTCACATTCATCTCAACTAATCCACATATCTTTAATAAATCCAACATGTATATAAACCTGAAATATAAGTATAAGACTATGAAGGTGAGTGGGAAAAGCGTAGCTCATATAACTTCTCCAAGTGCACTAAACATAATCGCGCGTTTACATATATCAAGTGTATGCAATATGACAATCATTATAAAATCCCAAGACATAATATATATCCTAGAAATCTCATGATTTCTCTACACAATCCCGAGTCCATATATGAAATCACCACCTCACTTCTCGTGAGACGGTGTGAACTCTCATTATATTTCTTGTCAATTATCATCTGAATAATCCATGGCCCCAAAATTAAAAAATCTTCTTATAAAGGAACGATAGGAAAATCCTACTCACCATCCTAACATAATAACCCTGGGATAATCACTAAACCTGGTATAGCCACCAAATTGGACCCATGGCCTAGTTCACCCGATAAGAGATAAAATCGTACTCCGAAAGCATGTTTGTATCGTGGGTTGTCTGGATAAGGGATGCCTATGAATCCTTCAATAATTTCAACAACTAAAAATAATCATTTTTTATAATTTGAGTATAAATTTTCTACCCAAATTCTAATCCCGAACATGCTCGTAAATCAATTATATTTATATTAACCCCACTACATGACATGAAAATAAGTCATACGACATTAGTGCAAGAAAATGGATAATATATACAAAATATACATATAAGATGCACAACTATCATGTATCACATATACAAACATGGGTGAATATTAATAGTGCTCAACTAAACCATGGGAGGACGAAACTACCTTAAACTGTAAAAGTTGAAAATGCCGAATCAAATCGCCAAAAAGCTTTCAAATCTTTATTTGTAAGTAATTATCATCATCTTTTTCCTCTTAGTAAGGAAATAAGTTTTTTTTATTTCTCCTCTAATATTTATCTCAAGATTTTTGATTATTTTCTCATTTATTTTTGCTCTCAATTCTCTAGAAGTCTCTCACTCAAAAGGTGTCTAAAACTCAAACGCTAACACACTTTTATATATACAATTACATAGGTTTAAAATAATCCTAATACCTTTAAAAATAGGTTAAGATTTGTTCCCCACTCTTCCTCCCTTCAATTTACCATTTAACCCTCCAAAATGTCCCCATGTGACTCAAGCATGGATGCCCAAAGATGTTAAAACCAAGGAGAAAACCTTAGAACCTCAAAGAGATGAATGGACTCAAGTGGGGCAAAAAGGACGGAATGGGGTAAAGTGGGGCAGAATGTCCAGGAGTTGGTTCATCCTACTGATACCCCTGCTGCTCCAACACCCTTGATGACTAAAAAACAAACAACTATTGAAACACCTGACTTTGCCAATAGTTTTGATGCTCTCCAAATCATAGATGAGGATTGGAAAACAGATACAACTCCATCTCCCACTGGGATTGTCCTAAAAATTGTTGATATTGAAGGCATGGGGGGAAAACAAGACCCAAATCTAAGAACCAAAAGAAGAAACTCAGAAAGAGAACTCAAGGTATGGGCGATACCAATGCTAACACTCCTCCAATCCCAATCAATCTCAATGATTAAGCTTCTTTCCACATGGAACATTAGGGGCCTTAACAATCCCCTAAAACAATAAGAGGCGCATAAACTCATTAAAGACCATAACCTTGTGACACCCCGCCTAATTAAATACCGGGCGATCACTCCTTTATTAAATTAAATCAAGGTGAACCGTTTGGTTCATTCTTAGCATCACTGTCGTAAAAATAAACTTTCCAATTAAACACCCTAAATAATTAAGCTAAGTGTCAAAACCATATTTAAACATTACTTTCCAAATTTTTATTAAAAGAAAATGATTTATTTATTTATTAACAACATCTCAACAATTTAGAATCACACCACGATAAACCTGGAACACAATCCAATTAATTTAAAACATTCGTCAATCGAATGTCAACATGCGAAATATAAAGTAACACAATTCAAACCGAATAAATCCCATAGTGACAATACTAGAAATAACTGAAATACAAATGTCCCAATAACAATGAAATAATGGAAAGGGCGACACATGCCCAATAAATGAGAATGCTAGAAGTGGAGTCAATAAAGGAAGCCGTCTACGCAAGTGACCTGCAACTCCCACCTAAGCTGCAGCTCGTTCCTTTCAAGGGATCCTAAGCAAGACGCCCCTGTGGCTGGGCACCTGAAATATATACATATATATACAAGAGAGAGGGAGAAAAAGAAACGGGTCAGAGCCCGATAGTGTGTATGATTTACAATTTGTTTAACAAGTATTTAAATTGATACAGGCCAATGCAACAACATATTAGAGCGACACTCTCTTGAGAAATTCTCACCTCTCTTCTAATGTGCACGCCTATCGTACTAACCTTCCCAACGGTTTATCTTATCATTTTATCATACTAACCTTCCCAATAATTTAGCTTATCTTAACTTACTCATAAGATTTCAAAACCGAACAATATCATTGTTTAAAAAGAATACTTCCAATTAGCAGCACAACTCTCGTTTTAGCTTTATTAATTTATAAAGTTTCCCAGTGTCATATTATACTTTCACAAAACAAGTATTTACTATTTGAGTCATCAACCATGTCCTACTTATCAAATCACAGTAGGCAGTTTCAAATTCCCGAATCCCATATATATATTAACTACTCGTATAATATATATATAATAACAGCACCCCAAATAAAACTATGGTGCGTGCATACTTCTACTATCCAAACCCCATACCACTCATATCAAGGGGAATACAAATTCGGAATCACTCTCGAACTGTATTAACACATACACAAACAATATCGAGGCGAAGCATAGATTCCAAGTCTCTAAGAGGATGGAACATACTCGCGTCTCTTAGGACCGTCTGAACTATCAATTCGATAGCCTGTACCAAGGATATCTATCTTCTAGGGTACAAGTCAATATCCCCCATAAAGGTCCCATCGAGATAAGACTGTCCCAGCACGGTAACCTCAAGGATAGCAAGTAGCGCGGTATGTTTTTCACATGTATATAATATACATACACACAATCATATAAATATACCACTTTTATCATATTAATATAGGTTCCTCTCGTCACCCATAATTACAACATTTATCCTTAATTTCACATTATTAGTATTACGTATAAGGTTTCATCTCTAACCTTAACTCAAAGGGTTTTCTCACTTATTACGTGACACTCGTGGACTCTATCCTTCCAAGTAGAAAATTCAGTAGGTATACCTCTATTCACTATCTTAGCTATTCGCCGTAATCTCTCACTTGAAATACGTAGTTTCATCGTTCATTATATAATTATCCCAAAAGCAGAATTCTCGTCTTATAATAAAGTTCCCAACACTTATTCATATGTCCTACTGGTCTTTCCTATCTCCCAAACCATTTTACTAAGAATACCCAAGAATTATTTCACTATAAATTTAGTTTAACTAATTAAACAAGGGAAATAGGAGTCTGCCAGGAGGGGTCGATCGATCGAGGTCTGGGGCTCGATCGATCGAGGTCTGGGGCTCGATCGATCGAACCTTCGATCGATCGAAGCTCTATGCTCGATCGATCGATCAAGCAGGTGTTTTGATTTCTGCAGAATTGCAGTTACGGGTTCTACCAATTTTCTTCATCCAAATCCATGTTTTCCAACCCCAAACATCCCAAGAATTCTACTACTAACATTATAAAAAATATACCAGATGTTTCTAACGTAAGGCATGTACATATTCATCATTTAAACATGGATTTTCAACCCAAAATTATATCTAATTATCAAGAACCCTAGAATTTTCTTAAACAGATTTCTAACAAATTTTTCTCCAGAATTTCTTTCTTATAATCATCAAAATTTAGTGGTTAATTTCCTCTACATGGCAAGGGTTTCCAGAATCATCATATCAACCAATACTACATGGATTTTCCTATCACAAATTGGGTTTTCTTCCACATATTTCATCCCTAATCATTCCTAAACTAATATGGAAATTGCACCAACGAAAATAGCAAGATAAACACTTGCCTGGGATTTTTGGTATTCTGATTTACGGCTGATTTTGGTATGGGTGCGTTCCTCGTCTCGCGATCTACGCGTTGGCGGTGACGGCGGTGCAAACGGGTGGCTTTTTGGCCTTGAATTGCCTTGGAAGCTTTCTTCTTCCCTCTCCTATGGCCGTCACTTGTGTTTAGAGTTTCTAACCCTAGATTGCAATCCAGATATCTGATATAACCCTTGGTATTTTCGTGGTTTTAATTACCCAAAAAGGTAAAATGTCCAAAACACCCTCTCGGGGTACCAATTAGGCCTAAAAACGCCCCGAGACCCAAACTACACCCCCGGGTACACTTTTCTGACTATCTCGACCCTTCCGGACGCGTTGGCGCACTCAAAACGACTATACGGGCAACTTATAAAATATTCACTTTTTATTTATCAAAATTTAGTCCCGACGCGACACGAGCACGTTTCGACTTAAATTTCCAAAATTGTCATTTAACTCACTCGTGACATTCAATATAACCAATATAATATATTACTTTGCTCATTAGTAATATTCAACAAATTTCCCATAATTACTAACTCTCGTCACGTTAATAATTATAACATAGTTAATTTCCGGATTTTTATTAAATAATTCATTCACATTAACTTTAATAAATCCCCAAATTAATATAGCATAAAAATACGGGGTATTACAAACCTATCCCTTATATGTTTAGTTGAAACCAAGGTTAGGAGAAGCAGCATGCTCAACGCTACTAGAAGCTGCCTACCCAATTGGGAAATCATACACAACTGCCCTTTGGAAGGAGGGGTGGCTAAAATTATTGTGGGTTGGAATCCAAATTAATTTAAGACTACCATCCTTTCTTCAAATGCCCAAGCCATCTCTTGCCACGTTACCTCATTAATCCTTGATAAATTGTTCTTTGCTACCTTTGTTTATGCTCAAAACCTCCCCTCCAAGAGACTTCCCCTCTAGACCTATCTCGAAAGCTGCTCTCAGACCTTCCAGGACCAAAGTTGGATTATCATGGGATATTACAATGTGGTAAGGGCTATAAATGAGAAGCGAGGTATTCTGAACATTTTTGTTAATGTTGTCCATGATTTCAACCAATGCCTCTATAACATTTAGGTGGATGATATGATAACCCAGGGCCTTTTTTACACCTAGTATAGGAACCACAATGAGGAACCCATTATTCAATCCAAAATTGATAGAGTCCTCACGAGTGAGAGCTGGAAGATAATTTTTTCTGAGTCTCAGGCTGAGATTATATGTCACGGGCTATCTGATCACTGCCCCATCATTGTAACCATCGTCCCCTCCCCCCTCAATGTGTTCAAACCTTTCAAATTATTCAATTATTGGATGCAACACAGTGAGTTCACCCATGCTCTTGAGGATGCCTGGGGATTCAATGTATATGGAAACCCTATGTATCAAGTCTCCACCAAACTCAAGAGGGTCAAATTATCTCTAAAAGGATTCAACCAAAATTTCTACAGCAACATTTCCAAGTGATCCAATTATGCGAAGATTGTGCTCATGAATATTCAAAGACAAATCAACATTAGGGGAAGCAACTCCATTCTGCAGGATGAGGAGAAAAAGGCTATACTGAGTGTTGCATGGCTGAAGAGGCACACTTTAAACAAAAGTATAGGACCAGGTGGCTTCAAGAGGGTGATCTTAACATTAGTTTCTTTCATGCTAGAGTGTTTGGCAATATTAGTTGAAACAAGTTCCTAAGCATTCTTAACCAGCATCGCTAGAAGGTGGAGGGGCATGAGCAAGTTGCTAGAGAGGCTACTCTTTTTTTCTCTAACCTCAAATCTACACCTTCTCCTATCCCTCAAATTCTCAATCATGCCATTACCAGGAAACTCTCTACTAATCAGGCTAGCCACATCATTACCCCCATAACTAATGAGGAGATTAAGTTAGCCTTCATTTACCTTGGTAAGGATAAGTCCCCTAGGCCTGATGGGCTTAGCTCTTAATTCTTCAACCACAATTGGGACTCGGTTGGGAATGACGTTACTGATGTTGTGGCCTCTTTCTTTCAGAACAACACCCTTTCTCAGGTAGTGGAATTGTACTAACCTTGTGCTTATCCCTAAATCCAAACCCCCAACCTCTATGCAGGACTTCAGACCTATTTCTTATTGTAACACTATCTACAAGTGCATCTCAAAAGTCATTGTTAATAGAATAAATCCATTCTATCCCTAATCAACGATAGGCAATCTACCTTTGTACAAGGTAGAGCCATTGGTGAAAATATCCTGGTCATGTAAGAATTGATGAGAACTTATCATAGGAATCAAGGCCCCCCAGGTGTGCCCAAAAGATTGATATCCTAAAATCTTATGACACTGTTAACTAGGATTTTCTTATCCATGTCCTCATCCACATGGGCTTTCCTCCTATTTTTATTGTCTGGATCAAAGAATGTGTTACCACTCCCATGTTTTCCATTCTTATCAATGGAGTTGCACATGGTTTCTTTCCAGCTAAGAGAGGGTTGAAACGAGGAGACCCTCTCTACCCCTTCTTGTTCCTTTTCATAATAGAAGCCTTTGATGGCCTCCTTGACATACATACTAAATCTCCTCTTTTCACCTTCCCTCACAAATGTAAAGAGCTTCAAATAAGCCATCTATATTTTGCTGATGATCTTTTTATCTTAGAAGGTGATGACATCAACTCCCTTTCCATCATTAGTATTGCGATTCATGAGTTCAGTACCTTGTCTGGATTCCATCCAAGCCCTATGAAGTGTTCTTTTTTTACTGTAGGGCTCCCCAACAGTGACAAATCACCCATGGCCAACTTGCTAGGCTATCAAATTGGCCAGTTCCCAGTCAAGTATCTTGGTGTTCAAGATCTCTAGAAAATTGAAACATGAGGATTGCCTTCCTCTTATTGATAAGATCACTAATAAAATCATGAGTTAAACTAATATTTCTTGAGCTATGAAAGTAGGACGAACCTTGTAACCTCTGTCCTCTTTAGCATGAAAATTTATTGGTGAAGCATCTTCATTTTGCCTAAAAGAATAATCGAAAAGATTGACATAAAGCTTAGAAGATTCTTGTGGTCTGGGCCTGGCATGAAACATACTATAGCTAAGGTGAAATGAAGCGATGTGTGCTGCCCAAAAATTGAAGGTGGTCTAGGTATAAAAAACACAAGGGAATGGAACAAAGTTATCATATTCAAGCACCTTAGGAATCTCTATAGCAAAAAAGATAATTTACGGGTTAAATGGTGTCACATCTACAAATTGAAAGGTAAAAGCTTATGGCACATCCCAGTCCCAGTTGATGCCTCATGGACCTGGACCAAACTCATGCAGCTCAAAGTCAAAGCTAGACCCCTCATTAAATCCATCATTGGGAATGGTCATAGCACCTTTATATGGCACGATCAGTGGCACCCTAGAGGCCCTCTATGGTTGCTATATGGTGAGAGAACAATCTATGATGAAGCTAGCGGCTTTGCCTCTACTACCACCTGGGAGGTGAATGAGATAAAATACGATGCAGTTCCAATTATAAATACCAATAGGGATGATAGCATCATTTGGACCCCAAAGGCAAATGGCATCTTCATCATCAACTCAGCTTAGAACTCAATCAGAAGTCAATCCCCCTCCCCTGGGTGGCCCCCTATTGTCTGGAATAATGGTGTTATCCCAAAATGTGCCTTCATTTTTTGGCTGGTTTGTAAGAATGCAATAAACACCAAGGACAAGACTCACAGTTGGGGTATTTCGAATGACAATAACTGTCTTCTTTGTGACAATGCTATTGAAAATCATGACCACCTTTTCTTCAACTGTAATTTTTCTAAAGCTATTTAGGAGGAGATCAAGTACAACAACTCATACATCAATGCTGCCGCTACATGAGAGGAGGTCATTGCTGATGCTGCCATGCAATTTGAAGGGAATACCATCATTGACAAGATTAGGAGATCCTCCTTGGCTGCTACTATCTACTGTATATGTCTTCAGAGGAACAATAGAATCTTCAAGAACATGACCTTCAACTATGCTGATATCATGCGTAACATTACCTTCCTTGTCAAATGCAAATCTCATACATGGACAAAATCAAGAAGAAATTTCAACTCATGGCTTATTTGCAAAAACTGGGGTTTAGGCTAGAATCACCTGCTGTTTAGTTAGTAGGTTGCTTATCCATTGTAATTTGATGTTTACTTATTGCTTTTTATGCTTTATTTGGATTTTCTCATGTGAAAATTGATCCAAGGAGAGTTTTCCCCCTTCTCTTGTATATGTGACACCCCGCCTAATTAAATACTGGGCGATCACTCCTTTATTAAATTAAATCAAGGTTAACAGTTGGTTCATTCTTAGCATCACTGTCGATAAAAATAAATTTTCCAATTTAACACCCTAAATAATTAAGCTAAGTGTCAAAAACATTTTTCATACAAACTTCCAAATTTTAATTAAAGAAAAAGATTTATTTAATTAAAACAACATTTCTACGATTAAGAATCACACCACGATAAGCCAAATAATACAATACATTCGTCAATCGAATGCCAACATATGAAAACTAAAATCACAAGTCCATACTGAATAAATCCCAAAGAAACAAAACTGGAATGACTGAAATATAAATGTCCTGATAACAAATAAATAATGGAAAGGCGACACGTGCCCAATAAATGAGAGTACTAGAAGTGGAGTCAATAAAAGAAGCCGACTCAAGTGACTTGCAACTCCCACCTAAGCTGCAGCACGTTCCTCTCAAGGGATCCTAAGCAAGACGCCCCTGTGGCTGGGCACCTGAAAATATACATATATATATACAAGAGAGAGAGAGAAAAAGAAACGGGTCAGAGCCCGAAAGTGTGTTTGATTTTAAAATACGTTTAGCAAGTATTTAAAATGATACAGGCCAATGCAATAACATATTAGCACGTCACTCTCTTGAGAAAATACTCACCTCTCTTCTAATGTGCACACCTATCGCACTAACCTTCCCCACGGTTTCTTATCATTTAACGCACTAGTCTTTCTAAAAGATTTAACTTAACTTCGATTACTCGCAAGGTTTATAATTCACGACTCCATTTTAAAAAGAATGTTCCAAACAGTAATCAAAGTCCTCCATTTTAACTTTATAAAATCCATAAAGTTTTACAGTGACATCTTATACTTTTTCAAAACAAGTATTTAATAATTTAGTTCAGGATTATTCCTCACTTACTACGTTGCAGCAATAGTTTAAATTCCTCTATCCAGATATATATATAAGGTACTCGTATAATTTATATATATATATTCTAACTGCACCAACATATAAACTATGGTGTAGGTATACTCTGCTTTCTCAAAACAAGTATCTACAATTTTTAGTCATCAACCATGTCCTACATATCAAATCACGGTAGGCAGTTCCAAATTTCTGAATTTCATATATATATATCAACTACTCGTATAATATATATTATAACAGCACCCCAACTAAATTATGGTGCGGGCATACTCTACTATCCAAAGCCCCATATCACTCATATTAAGGGGAATACATTCGGAATCACTCTCGAAATGTATTAACAATACATACACAAACAATATTGAGGCGAAGAATAGATTCCAAGTCTCTAAGAGGATGGCACATACCGGCGTCTCTTAGGACCGTCTGATCTATCACGTCGATAGCCTGTACCAAGGACATCTATCTTCTAGGGTACAAGTCAATATCCCTCCATAAAGGTCCCATCGAGATAAGATTTGTCCCAGCGCGGAAACCTCAGGGATAGTAAGTAGCGTGGGTATGATTTTCACATGCATATAATATATGTACACACAATCATATAAATATACCACTATATCCTATTAACATAGGTTCTTCACATTACCCATAATTATACCATTTATCCTAAATTTCACATTTATAGAAATACGTATAAGGTTTTGTTCCTAACCTTAACTCGAAGGGTTTTCTCACTTATTACCTAACACTCGTGGGCTATATCCTCACAAATCTAAATTTCAGTAAGTGTCTTTATTAGGTTCCAACGTAACTCTCTTACGCACCTCACCCTTTTAAATTCATAAAACTACCAACCTAAAGTAAATATCCCATAAATAGCATTCTCGTTGAAGATTAAAGGTCCCAACAATTATTCATATACCCTACTGGTCCTCAATGTCTCCCAAATTATTTTATCAAGAATGCCCAAGAATTATTTCACGATAAACTTAATTTAACTAATTAAACAAGGGAAATAGAAGTCTGCCAGGAGGGGTCGATCGATCGAAGTTTGGGGCTCGATCGATCGAACCTTCGATCGATCGATGCTCTATGTTCGATCGATCGATCAAGCAGGTCTGGGTAAAAATTCTGCAGAATTGCAGTTACGGGATTCATCAAAATTCTTCATCAATAACCATATTTTCCAACACTAATTGACCCAAAAAGTCTACTACTAACATACTAACATAATTCCAGGTGTTTTTAACGTTCAGCATGCGTGTATACATCATTAATCATGGTTTTTTTTTTTTCGGGAAAGATTGAGTATATAAAAAAACTAAGAATTTACAGAGGAAAAACCTTAACAAAGGAAAAAGAAAACCCCAGGGCATACCCCAAGGCAACCACAACAAACAAAAAAGAGCCCAATATTAGACTAATCCTTAGCACAGAAGCCTATCTTCAGGAATGTTCCAGTACATACAAGCCATCCAGTTTGCGTAGTTCCTTCTGTCCTTTTTCCAAGTAAGCACTTTTGCTCGAACCATGTTTTCAATGCCCTTCACAATGGAGTCAAGTGTATTGGAGACATGCTTGAAGCATCTAGCATTCCTTTCCAACCAAATGCAATAGATAGTAGTAGTAAAGGATAAGGATCTTATCTTATCACATAGAGTCTTCGTAGAGTGGTAAGTAGTAGCCATATCCAACTCACTATTTAAATCCATGGTATCCCTATAGCATTGGTTTCTTAGCCACACCTCTTGCCATATACTTTTACTAAGGCTGCACTGAGTGAACAAGTGGTTATATGTCTCCATCTCATTCCCATATAACTCACACAGGTCATCCATAGAAACCCCCCACTCATGAAGCTTAACTTTAGTGTTGATGGCCCTCCTAACCACCATCCAGGTAATGAAAGAGCATTTAGGGATGCACACCTTACTCCACACAAACTTGCTCCAGTTAACCATAGGCTTATGTGCCTTTAAAAGATCCCAGGCAGAAGCTATGGTGAACTTCCCATTATTAGAGGGCAGCCACACAACTTTATCATTCGCATCCTGAATAGTAGGAAGAATAGCATTCTTAACTTCATTCAGTTCCCAAGTCACAGTTGAAGGCCATCTCCACTCCAAGTGGTGGATAAAATCAGAAACTTTTGCTTTTAGATTACTAGCAGAGTCATACACAATGTTTCCCCCATACAAGGGGTGCAGCGGGCCATTAGGGTGCCAATTATCAAACCACATAAAAGCAAGAGTTCCATTCCCAATGATGGTCTTTATTTTGCTTCTAAACTTATCTCTGCTCTTGAGGATTTTCCTCCAGCTCCATGAAGAATCATTTGGGATACTCAGAGCCCAGATGCTTCTTCCCTTGATCTTATAAATGTTACACCATTTGATCCAAAGGCTATCCTTCTTACTGCATAGATTCCACAAGTGCTTAGCCATAGCTGCTCTGTTCCAAGTCTCAAGACACTTGATATTTAGCCCCCCCTCATCCAGAGAAACACAAATGTCCTTCCAAGCAACCTTTGCCCCTTTGCTATTAGCTTCATCCCCTTTCCATAAGTAATTCCTCATAATCTGCTCAATTTTTTTAATGATACTCTTGGGCAGGATAAAAATGCTTGCCCAATACACTTGGATGCTGAAAATCACAGTCTTCACAAGGAGGAGCCTACCTGCAAAACTCAGGAATTTATTAGTCCAACATCTGGTTCTCATAGTTATCCTTTCCACCAAGTGAGAGCAATCCTCCCTCTTCAGCCTAGTTGTGATGAGAGGAACCCCCAGATATTTGAAAGGAGGGGAGCTGTGCTGAATTCCCAGAATAGAGGAGATCTCCTGAATCCCATCCTCATTAACCCCAGCAGTGAATAGGCTGCTTTTCTCCATGTTGACCATAAGCCCAGTTAAGGAGCTGAAATTTGATATGGCCTCCTTCACAATGCTGCAAGACATCCTGTCCCCACCAGCAAAAACAATAAGATCATCGGCAAAACTAAGATGAGTCAGGGCCATCTCCTTGCACCTAGGGTGATAACTGAACAGGTTAGAATCAGCAGCTTTAGAAATAATCCCAGAGAAAGCCTCCATCACAAGCAAGAAAAGATATGGAGAGAGAGGGTCTCCCTGCCTGAGCCCTCTATTCCCATGAAAAAACCCATTCAGTTCCCCATTCAGATTAATGGAGAACCTGGTAGTAGTCACACACTTGGAGATCCACCCAATGACTTTGGGGGGGAAGCCAACATGAGTCAAAAGCTGCATCAGGAAGTCCCAGCTCACTGTATCATAGGCTTTAAGAATATCAATCTTAATTGCACATCTAGGAGGGCTAGAGTCCCTGTGATAATTTCTCATTAACTCTTGTAATAGCAGGATGTTATCAGCTATGGATCTGCCTTCAACAAAGGCAGCCTGATTATTACTAATGAGGTCAGGCATCATCTTCTTAAGCCTGCAAGTTATAACTTTGGAGATGCATTTGTACAAGGTGTTGCAGCACGAAATAGGTCTGAAATCCCTCATACTTCTAGGGGCTGCAACTTTAGGAATCAAGGCCAGGCTGGTACAATTCCACTGGTTGAAGAAACTCCCATTATCGAAAAAGAATTTGATAGCCTCACACACCTCTTCCCCAACCAGCTGCCAATTCTTTTTAAAGAAATAGCTGTTAAAGCCATCCGGACCAGGGGCCTTGTCAGACCCTATTCCAAACATAGCCTCTTTGATTTCTTCATGTGTGACCTCTCTCTCCAATAACTCAGCTTGATTGGAGGTGAGTTTATTCTTAATCACCTCCCCCAAAACAGTGTTAGCATCAATACATCGCGACCTTTGCCCTAGCAAGTTCCCAAAAAATTTCACAGCTTCACCAGCCACCTGCTCTTTCCCTTCAATTCTCACACCATGTTCATCATCAATGCTCAAAATTTTCCTTCTAGCCACATTTTGATTCACTTTCTTATGAAAGAAAGTATTATTTTGGTCTCCCAGCTGCAGCCACTTAACTCTAGCCTTCTGTCTGAGGAAAGACTCCTCCTCATTCCTAAGCATAGCATATTTGATTCTCAAAGCCTTAGCAGCATCCTGCTTCTCCCTATTGGCACCATCTCTGTCTAGCTCACTTTGGATAGCATCAAGCTTCGACTTGGAATCAGCAACCATTTCTGAAATCTTGTTAAAGAACTTCCTATTAAAGTGCTTCAAGGAGGCCTTGACTCTATTCAGCTTCTTGAAGAGCTTCTGCATTGGGTTCCCATCCACAACAACATCCCAAGCTTCGATGATCGTAGGCATAAACTCATCGTGATTCATCCAGAAGTTGAAGAACTTGAAAGGCTTAGGTCTCCAAGTAATAGTGTTATCCATAATGGTGATAATGGGACTGTGGTCCGAAATTCCACAAGGAAGGGTACTAGCTTGTGAATTAGGGAAGAGAGCAGCCCACCTATCATTGTGTATGACTCTATCAATCCTCGATTGAACATTATTGTCACCCCTCTGATTCCTATTCCAGGTGAACCATAACCCACTGTTGACCATATCATCCGCATTTAGCTCATTCAGACAATCATTAAACTCCTCAGCAGCAGCTCTGTCAATACCCAAAACTCCCATTTTTTCCTCCTGGCATCTGACCACATTAAAATCCCCCATTAGTATCCAAGGCCCATCATTAACCACCATTTTATTTTCTCTAAGGAAAGTCCAAAGGCATCTCCTCTGCTCAGGAAGGTTTTCCCCATATATGAAGGTAGCATGGAAGGAGTATCTGGTACCAATGATATTAACAAGGCAGAACAGGGCCTGTCTATGAGTGTAGATCACCTCAATCTTCAGAATATTTGGGTTCCAGCCCACAATCACTCTAGCCACTCCCCCATCCGTGGGGCAATTATGGATGTACTCCCAATGGTAGAAGCAAGAACTTTTAATAGTCTCCATATTGTTCCTTCTAATTTTTGTTTCCACAAGACTGATAAGGTCTAGTCTATTATCCTTTATTAGTTTAACCACCTCCACCTGCTTATGGGGAGCATTAAGGCCCCTAATATTCCATGTACCCATTCTGGTCATCTAAACTTCTTAACTTTGTTACCTGATTTCTTCTTCCCTTTCTTGTTACTCCCAGGTAACTCATTTCCTCCACCTTTGTCACCTCCCCTTTCCAGCCCCTTGTCAAGTTCATCAACTGTCTTAATCTTAAGGACCAAGCCAGCTGGGGCAGGAGTGGACAAAAGGGGATCTTCATTCTCAGTCTCCAAAATATCAAATGGATTAGGGGAATTAATGCTCTTATCCCCTGCTTCTACCACTGGCTTAGTAACTGCCTCAGGCAGTCCTGCTACTAGATCATTCCAGGCATTAGGAACTAGATTGATCCCTTCCTCAACCTGACCTTCTTTTGGTTTAGTTGCCCTCTTGTCATTGTGATTCTTATTGGTTGTGTAATGCACCTGGGTCCATTCCTCTTCTAAGGCCTTCTGAATCTCAGTCTGACTTTTGAAAGGATACATTATCTCTTTGTTGTTAGTTGCCACCCATGCCTTCTTGGCCTTCTGACAATTGAGGAGGTCATGACCAAAAATGCCACATTTGATACACGATGGAGGTTTTTCTTGGTACTCAACTGCAACCACAGCAATGGACCCATCCTCCATTTTAATGTCAATGGTCCTTGGGTATTCTCCCATGACTTTTAACTCAACACATATCCTAGCAAAACTGATTCTCTGCATTCCTTCAGTTATAGTATCAGCATACATAGGTATTCCAACTGAGCTAGCCACATAGCTCAGCCCCTCCTCTGTCCATAACTGGACAGGAATGTCATGAAATTTGACCCAAACAGGAATCACAGATGTTGAGTCTTTGCTGAAAGAGAAGTTTGGAGCCCATTTTTGGATGATAATTGGGTTCCCCACAAAATGCCATGGGCCATTGTCAATTACCTCATCCCTCATATTAGCATTATCAAACATAAAGAAATAGAAACCATTGTTATGACCCACAACCTGCTTGAGGCCAAACTTGTTCCATAACTTATGTGCTATATTGCAAACTAAGGTGTAAGGTAATTTCCTTCCCAGAAAGCAGCCCACCATGCTATTCTCCCATTTAGCATATCCATTCGCTGCAATCTCCACTGGAGGGGCCACAGTGATCCTGTTATCAGAAATGGATGGGGGATGATATGTGAGTCGAAGCTTGGGGTATCTTTTATCGGCAACAACATCCTTCCAAGATTTCTCCACAGCTACGTTCTTTGGGGAGCATGGAATAGGTCCACTACCACTACAATCCCCTGCTTCTTGCCTTAACCCTCTCTTTTCTCCAACCCCAGTATTGGTGGAGTCCCTGCTTTCGTTAATGGCTCTTCCATGTTGCAGTACATCCTCATATGAGAACCCCTTATGCTTCATGAATTCCTTGTACATCTCTACTATCTTAGAGTCTTGAATCGTATCTTCAAAGGCAACAATTTGACCCTCTTCATTTTCTTCCTTGTCATTAGAACCTTGAGTATCTATCGGACTAGACTCCATTTCCAGGCCGCTATTGGTGGGGAATCTCACTGCATCAAAAGGAACAAATCTAGCAACTTCCAGAGAGGAGGTATGCCTCTGGGAGTTCCCATCCATGTGCGAGGGCGTTTGGGAAGGGTTAGGGTTACGAGCCCACCCACCACGAATGGCCGGAGGTAGATTGTTCATGGTAGCCTATAGGTAAAGGTGGCCGGAGGTCGATAGGTAGGTTAAGGCGGTGGAAGTTTTTGGGTAAAGTCTGGCTGATGGTTTTTTAGAGAGAAGCGGGAGCATTTTGGATAACATATTTTTCATTAATCATGGTTAAACAATCCAAAATCTCATCTAAACATCAAGAACCCTAAAGTTTTCATAACTATTATCCAATTCAGTTTTTCTCCAGAATTTCTTCCTCATACAACATCAAAATTCGTGGGTAATACATCAAGAGTTTCCAGCATAAGGTTTTAATCTTCTCTACATGCAATTTCCTATCAAAATTTGGGGTTTTCTTACATGGATTACATTCCTAATTAATCCTAAACTAATATGAACATTGCACTAACGAAATACGCAAGTTAAACACTTGCCTGGGATTTTTAGAAGTTTGATTTCCTGTGGATTATGGTGTGGTTGTGTTCTCCTCCTCGCGATCTACGCGTTGGTGGTGACGGCGGTGTAAACGGAGGTGTTTTGGCCTTGAATCTCCTAGAAAGGTCTCTCCTCTCTTCTCCAATGGCCGTCCTAGGGTTCTGTATGTTCAAACCCTAAATGGCTAACCTAACCAGCTGATAAAGGCTGCTAAAATTCGTGGGTTTAATTACCCTATTTTGGAAAAAGACCAAAATGCCCTCCCGGGTCACTAATTAGGCCTAAAAACACCCCGAGACCCGAACCAAACCCTCGGGTACACTTTTCTGACTATCTCAACCCTTCCGGACGCGTCGGCGCACTCAAAACGACCATACGGACAACTTATAAAATATTCACTTTTTATTTAACACAATTAGTCCCGACGTGACACGGGCACGTCCCGACTTAAATTTCCGAAATAGTCATTTAATTCACTTATGACATTCAATATAACCAATATAATATATTACTATGCTCATTAGTAATATTCAACAAGTTTCCCATAATTACTAACTCTAGTCACGTTAATAATTATAACATAATTAATTTCCGGATTTTTATTAAATAACAGTCACATTAAATTTAATAAATCCCCAAATTAAATATAGCATAAAAATACGGGGTATTACAGTATACTCCTTTGTTTTTATATTGATTCTTACTTACAAAAAAAAAACTCCAAATCCCCATATAAATGGCCCATTAAGTGTGCTGACATCTCATCAACCAACTACTCCTATTTGCAACTTAATTTTAATATTTTTTAGTCAAAATAAAATTTTAAAATACATATAAAAGTCAGACCAATATGAGTGCAATCATCTTCCTCAATCAATTTGTCTTAATTTCATACTATAGGCCATTAAACTAGGACAGTAACTCTCACTAATGACAAAACAACTAATATCTATTTTATTTATTTATTTTTCTCATTTTGTTATTAAAAATAATTTATAACATATCCAAATTATATGGCATATCACTGCCACAAAAAGCAAAAAAAAAATAACAATGTCCACCTTTTTAATGTGTCACGTGTTAAGTAGTTTAAAAAATCAGTCGCATAAAAATTAAGCAAATTTCAGAGACATTCTAGTTAATTAAATATGCTAATAAAAGTTAGTATATGATATAAACATTCCTCTTAAAATTTTTGGGTATTACAGTTAGGAGCAATAATTGTCGTTAATTGAGCTTGATTACAACAACAGGTATCAGTTCACGATTGGCATGGAACCATTTGAGGCTTTGTGTGGGAGGACTTTTCATTCACCCAAATGTTAGAGGTGGGATATAATAAAATTATCAGACTCGAGTTTGTTCAAGACACCTCAGAGAAGGTGGATATGAGTAGAGGTCGGATTCAGACTACCCAGAGTCGTAGAAGACTCGTGGCGATGTAGATAAGAGGCGCCTAGATTTTGTTATTTTAGATCAGTTATTACCTAGGATGTCTCCCATGAAGGGAGTTAGTTCATAAGGAAGGGGAAGTTGGTTCCTCAGTATGTGGGGACATTCACCATTATTGAGAGGATTACACCAATTGCGTACCATTTAGCCTTACCAGATCATTTGTAGATGGTACACGATGGCTATCCTGTCTCGAAGTTATAGAGGTTACATAGAGACAAGTTATATTATCAGCACATTGATCCCGGTGAGGTAGAACTTGTCCTAAATGAGTTACGAGGAGAAGCTAGTTGTCATTTTGGATCGAAAGGAGCAGAAACCAGTTGCGTACCGTTTAGCCTTATCGGATCATTTGTAGATGTTACACGATGGCTATCATGTCTCGACGTTATAGAGGTTACATAGAGACAATTTATATTAACAACACATTGATCATGGTGAGGTAGAACTTTTCCTAAATGAGTTACGAGGATAAGCTAGTTGTCATTTTAGATCGAAAGGAGCAGAAACTTCGCTCCAAGGTGATTCCATTAGTGCGTGTCCAGTGAGGGCATCACAATGAGGATGAGTAGATGTCGGAGATGGAGGATCACATGCTAGAGTAGTATTTGGAACTCTTCTAGTCAAGTACACAGAGAATTCTGAGGACAGAATTCCTTTGTTAAGCGGAAGACAGTAATACCCCGTATTTTTTTATAGTTATTTATTGTGAGAATAAATTTGTAAATTGGAATAAGTTATTACTTGAGAGAATTGGTAATAATAAAATGCATATTTTGATGATGATTAAATTTAATGTTATGTGATTTATTTGTGTCACGTGAATATTTAATTAATCGGTGTAATTAATTAAGTTGGACTATATGCTGTTATGCGTAAAATAAATATGTATGTGTTTTAATTTACGTTGTGTGTTATTACTATGATTTATGAGGTACTACCATTTGGAGAGGACTCTATAGTGATACGAAGTTCCATTTATATTTTTTTATTATTTTAAATTTTGCTTGGGGGTATGTATTCTGGGTAGTATTTTGGGGTAGATACTCTAAACATTGGGCTATTATGGGTAGTATTGTGGGCTCATTTGTGGGGTTACAAAATAAGCCTATTAATTAATTTGTTTACACATAAGAAACAAACCCTAGTATCCTTAGACTTTTGGGAGATCTTAAGGAGACTTTGGTAGAATAAGAACAAAGAATCAATGCATAGAGCTTCATTTGTCATCATTTCAGGCAAGAAATCTCTTGCTATATCACATGTTAAATCTGTAACTTGTTTATATTGTGCTGTAACAACCCTCACTTTTTGGAGGCTAATTTTATATTAATTTTATCGCATAAGGTAATTATATAAAATGTTGAAACTGGAGTAAATATTAATTGAATGAGTTGGAAGTTAATATTTACTAGATTGATGCATATTTACTATATGTGAAAGTAAATATCATCAGGTTGCATGTTTTATAGTGTCATGTGTTTTAAATGACATTATGGTTTAAATGAAACCGGAACTGGAAATAATTTATAAAATTGTCGGATGCCAATTTAGAGGGTGTAGTTAGTCCCGGAATATGCGAGACAGTCAAAATAAGTGCCATATTGTATTTTTGGGTTTCGGGCACTTTTACCTGGTTTTAACTTAAATGCGTATTTGGGAGTCATTTTAATGTGGTATTAACCACTTAAGTTGGGAGACTTGTGTTAAGCCCCGATTTTAGTCTTCTAAATCCCCTAATTTCCCTATTACATGTCTTAAAACATAGAGGGAAAAGGAGAGAAAGAGAAAAGTGGAAAAAGAAGAGAGATTTGGAGATTGAAGATTGGGATTGCTTCTACCCAAAAGAAATATGAGATTTCAACCCTAAGGCAACTTTTCTACTTGCTAATATGTGATTTAAGATGAATAAATTGTGTGATATTTATGTATTTGTATTTATGGAGCAAAAATGGAAATTATGGTGTTTAAACCCTAATCTTAGTTTTGATGATGAAATTGTGGGTTCAGTAGTTAATAATCATGTAGGTTGATGTGGGGTAGATTTATGATGTTGAATGTGTGTAAAAATGGAAGATATTTGAGGTTTGGAGAAAATCTAGGGTTTATAACCTGTAAGCCATTCTTGGCAAAATTCCAGGGGCGAATCAATTCGGCCCCTGGGCGAATCGATTCGCATAGGGCCAGTTTCCAGGTCTGCTTGGACCGAATCGATTCGGGTCCAAGTCGAATCGATTCGTAAGTTTGCAGAATCCCAGGTTTCTTTGTCCGAACCGATTCGCTTTTTGGGCGAATCGATTCGTTGGGGCAAATAGATTCGGCCCTAGGGCGAATCGATTCATTTTCCTGTTGTTTTTGAGTTAATTTTATAACTCAAATTTCAATTCATTTTCTTTAAGTTTAGGTCCTAGGAACCTTCTTGAATGAAGTAAACTTAGAGTCCTAGAGTTTTAGACGAGTTAGTTATTTACCCTACATTAGGATTGGGTTATGTGGGGACTTTTCCGGGGATATGCCAATTGATGTTAAGGCATTCTTTCTTCTAGTTGATTATTATGAAACTAGGAGTCATAGTGTTATGTTTGGGAGACTTTAGAAGCTCAATTGAGCCATATTAGTCTTGATGGTATGGGTCCTCTTTCAGATGGTTGAGAGCTTCTCTCTCTAGGGTTTGGTTGCATCTGATTTCCAGCCGCCTCCCCCTCTCTTATTCCTCCCTCTTCTCTGTGTCATCCCCACCCCATTCTACGTTCAGAAACCTTGCAAATCATGTCGCCATCTCCCTATGTACGCCTCATGTCAGACTGGTTTGGGAGTTTTTTCCTTTTTCGTAGACGGGTATGGCCCCTCACTTCATATCTTCTGGATGTTGGTTCCCATCCTAAGCCACTTGGTCGCCATCTTAATGGGAAGCTTCATGTCAGACCAAGGTGGATGGCTTCCATATCTAGAAGTTCCCTCATTTGTGGGGTCGGTCGGAACTTTGATCGGATTTTTGACCCCGGTGATGGCACCTAGATTGAGACCCAGCGGTGTCAAGCCCCTATTATCCTTACCATCAAATCCCTCCAATGGCCGCTATTTTTCCCTGTTTGCTTCATGTAAGGTTGATGGTTACGATTTTGCTGGTGTATGGATGACTCGTTCGCTGGACACTCTGGTGAGGAACTGGCTTTGTGGGAATCGGTTTGGGGTTTGGGTGACGCTGGCGTTTGGTGGGGTTATGGTTCGCCCTCCCCATGTTTTTGTTTGTTTCTTTTTTGTTGGCGATTGCTTGTGGTGGCTTCCGGTCTGTGCGCAGGTGGACGGTGGGCGGTGTTTTTTCGGGTTACTTTGTGGCTTGGCTGGGCGATTTCTGTGTATTGGCTAACGCCGGCACTGGAATGGTGGTAATTTCCGTTTGCAGTCCGTTTGTTCTAGCCGACGCTGTGATGGGTGATGTTGGTGTTCTGTACCGTTATTGGCTCTGGGTCTATGGTTGGTTTCCGGCGTGACCGGCGATGTTCATTCTCCGACGATTCTGTTTGACGGTCTTCTCGCCGTCGTGCTACGGGTGTATACCCGGTGATTGTGGGGTTTGGGCCAACATGGGTTTGGGCCTGGATCTGCTTAGGTGTGTCCATTGTTGGGATGTTTTTGGGTTGCCCTTTTTGGGCTTTGTTTTTATTGTGTTAGTGTTGGCTGTTTATGTCGGTGGGGTATGCCCCACCATGTTTTATTTTTGCTTGCCTTTGGGGTATGCCCCGTGGCTTCTTTGTTTTGAGGTTTTCCTCTTTGTTACTTGTAAAGTGCTCGGTTACTGCTCTATATAATCACATAATTTTCCCAAAAAAAAAAAAAATATTAGTCTTGATGGTTTATATTATCACCGCAAAAAGAATGTTGGGAGAATGACTTGAAAGTTTATTCATTCATTTGAGGTATGATAGTCTTGGGGTTTTAAAGTAATGCCCTAAAATGTTTGGAGATAATTAAGAGTTTATTCACTCCTTTGAGGTTGTAATAACGATACGAATTACATATGGCTCCGGATAAAATATGAGGTATTTACAAAATGTAAATGACTATGGTTTCGAATAAAACGAAATATCCATGTGTAAAATGAAAATGAAATGGGATGACAATAATTATGGTAAATGATAATTTACTTAATTATGAATATGGTAAATGCTAATTTACTTAAACACACCTCTCTAAATGCCATCATAAGGGAAGTTTCGTGCGTGTGGTGATGCCCCCTGGCTAGTGAATGCAGGGTGGATATAGTCCCAGGCCATATGAGCGTTGTTGTATATTTTCTGCGCTGGTGAGGTAATTCCGGGTGTGGTTATGACTCTCCCGCAGGCATATGGCCGCTTCCCGACATTGCGATAGGTACCCAGGTTGCCTTGTTTGATAGGCCCCTGGAAGATGATGGTTATTTAGGGGCGCGCCCAGTGGGGAAACTCGGAGGGGCGGTCTTAGAATCGTTATATGTATATAAATATAACTATTCATAATCAAGTGCGACTTGATGTATGTGATATGCCATAAAGAGCATGATGAAGTGCCATAAAGAGCATAATGAAATGCCACAAAGAACATTAACATTCCTATTGAGGAATGAGATGCCATAAAGAGCATATACTTATGATTAAAATTCCTAATAAGGAATGGAACTATGAAATGATTTTAAGTGCCCGATGTAGGTTCTTATATTAATGTTACTTATTCTTATTCTCCTGCATAATTAAATTAGATTCATGATTTATTAAATTGTCTTAGCTTATGCATAAAATTGTGTAAGTAGATTCTTATTTCTGTTCACCATGATTTATCATTCATAACTATCATACTCTTTATTCATCTGGTAATCATATAGAACTGGGCCCTGACCCGTTCATATTTCTTGTTGTGCATGCATCTTATATCCGCTCAGGTACTCTGTCGCAGGGATGCCTGATCTGACTTCCTACCCCGGTGTCTTTGGCGAGCCGTGATGCTTTGCGGGTATTTACGGGACATATTGCAATAGACGCCATCATTCTTGCACTCTAGTTAAGATCGGGTCTTTTTACTCGGGTGAGAGGCCCAAGCTTTTGTAACTGTCTAATGTAATGTATTATGTAATTTATTAAACTCGTTTAATATTCATTGTATGAGACTATTGACCGACAGCATATTCGGTCCCTTATTGTATATTGGAGGTGTATGTAACATTATATACCTGGGGTTTCCACTTTCTTTTTAAATTGGGTTGTTTAAATTCTTTTCTTTAACTTTAAAACCAAAATTTTAGGCAACCCGTTTTTCTGAAATATGGAGTGGTTATCCTGTATACTTTTTATTTTGTTGTGATGCTGCGAATGATTCCATCCTTGATTCCTATTTTATTGGAATATCGGGCTGACCACCCCCTATTTCGGATTGCGGGTTGTCACATGTGCAAGCAAAAGAGAATCAACAAGTCTAATATGTAAAGCCTCCAAATCAGATTTCCTAACTCAAGTAGGTGTAACATGATGCTTGAGGCTTTGGGAACCATGATGACTCTATTTTTATACTATCTTGGACCGTTTCTAAGATCAAAACAAAACCTCCTAAGGTGACCTTTCCTACCGCAATGACTGCAAGTGAAAACACGGTGAGGGGTGTTACCTGAAGGTTGATGTTTCCTAATGTTCCTAGTCTACTCCCTCAAATGCGTGGCCTTAGCTTTTGTAGTGGAAGCATTATGATCATTGAAGCCAATTCCACACTTGTCATATTTGATTTGGACGGTGCCTAACATTTTATCCAACTTTTTCGACTCAGACTCCAAATCAAATTTGACACGACTTAAATCTCTCAATCTTTCCTTAGGTCAACTATCCTCGACTCATGTAAATTCCTAAACTACTTTTTTCGGCAATTAAAGTGTATTAGAAACAGAAGATCCAAATATACAAAGGCCAAAAGGCCAAAGAGTCATCTAAATACATGCATCTAGAGACCAACCATCTAAATAATTAGTCATACAGGAGAGAGTTGGGTAATCCCCATAAATTACAAGTCATCCAGTTAGAGTAAGATCTTCGAAATTTCTTCCATTTGCTAGATTTTCCTTGCACCATTTCCTCGATGCTCCTAATCACCTTGGTAGTTGTAGCCAATCCCTTGTTATGAAGTCTACTAACCCAAATGTCCCAAGTATGCTAATACACCATCAAAGGAATGTTATCTCTATCCTCGAACAAGGTTACGGGACTCCCAAAATCAAAACAGGCCAAAAAGGCCTAAACTGCCAGCTCGTTAGAAGTCTCGTTCGAACGAGGCTGTTCGAACGAGATTCCAGTTCGTTCGAACGAACTGTACCTTCTAACGACATCTCGTTCGAACGAATGTATCGAACGAAATACAGTTCGTTCGAACGAAGGTATCGAACGAAGTCTCCCCTCGTTAGAAGCGACTGGTCAACTCGTTAGAAGCTCGTTCGAACGAGCTCGTTCGAACGACCTGGGGAGGCCTTCTAACGACCGACCAGTTTCAAGCCCATAATTTCTTAGTTACGTTTTTCATCAATTCTTACTCCTCAAATCTCCTCTAAAATTCGTTCCAACAATGTATTAAGTTCTCTAATCATCCTAAAACATGCTAAGGTCATATACTAACATCTTTTAAGGAATTAATACATCCTAAACATCATTAAATCACAAGTTTCTACATTTTTCCCAATTTTCTTCAAGAACATAAACTCTAGATTTTTCTCATCATCAATTTCCAGAATTTAATCCGTTGTTACATCACATAAATATGAAATCTCTGAATTCAATCTTCCAATAACGTTTCTACATGCAAACCTATACCCAAAATTAAACTAATAACTTCCAATTTCATGGGTTTTCCTTTATCTCTTAAATAAGAATGATTATTAAGATTTCTAACATGGAAGAAGCATTCAACGCATAAAGAATGTAATTTAAATCACTTGCCTTGATTCGATCTCTGATTTTGATGGTGATTTCCTCTCTCTTTCTGCAGAATCCCCTCTCTCTCTCTTTCTCCAAGCTTCTTCTCCAAAGTGGCTATGGTGGCTAGGGTTTTCTTTGGGAAAGTTGGAAACCTAATTTGATAACTCCCGTAGCTTATTGGGTCATTAAGGGTTGGTTAGTGGTTTTAGTGGGTCTATTCCCAATCAGATTTACTTCTCTAATTTTCGTCATTTTTAATTCCTAAAAATACGAAATTACTAAAATACCCCGGGACCCAAACTACACCCCCGGCTAGTGTTTTCTGACTATTTCGACCCTTCCGGATGCTTTGGCGCACTCAAAACGACCATACAGTTAATAGAATTTAAAATCACTTTTATAATTAAAATAATTGTATCCCGACGCGACTGTCATACGCGTCCCAATAAAATGACCAAATTGCCGTATATTAATCTTACGACAAATTTCATAATTCAATATTCATATAACACCATATATACTCAATGTAGTCAAATACCAACTCACATCTCGCTAGTATTTTATCCGGATTAATTTCCAATTAATTCTCATTTAATTTATTAATCCCAAAAATAAATATAGCCAAAAATACGGGGTATTACATACTTCCCCCCTAATAACTGAATTTCGTCCCGAAATTCGAAACTAGAAAGTACCTGCTAAAAACAACTCTGGATAACATTCGCGCATCTCATCCTCGCGCTCCCATGTGGATTCCTCGACATTATGATGTCGCCACTGAACACGCACTAACGGAACTATCTTTGACCGCAGCTTCCTCTCACTTCGGTCCAAAATAGCAATCGGCCCCTCCTCGTAGGAGCTATCCTGCTGGAGATCGATGTCCTCCACAACAATGTGAGAATGAGCCAAATTATCTCTAAGGTATTTCCTTAGCGAGGAAATATGGAACACATCGTGGATCCGATGCAAATGCTCCGGTAATCCAAGTCTATACGCAACCGGTCCGATCCGCTCAATAATAGGAAACGGCCCCACATACCTCGGTGCCAACTTCCCCTTCTTCCCGAAACGCATAATCCCCTTCATAGGAGATACTCTGAGCAAAACCTGGACCCCCACTTGGAATTCCCTGAAAAATCTCTTCGCATCGGCATAACTCTTCTGCCTGTCTTGAGCTACCCGAATGCGACTCCGAATCAACTCAATCCTTGCCGAAGTATCCTGAATTACTTCCGGCCCAAGTAGTTTGTTGTCCCCCACCTCTAACCAACATGCTGGGGAACGACAAGGCCTACCGTACAACGCCTCAAACGGAGCCATGCCAATAGTGAACTGATAGGAGTTGTTGTAAGCAAACTCTACCAGTGGAAGGTACTGCTCCCATCCACCCCCAAAGTCAATAATGCACATGCGTAGCATGTCCTCCAACATCTGATTTGTGCGCTCGGTCTGCCCATCGGTCTGCGGATGATAAGCCGTACTCAACCGCAATTTCGTGCCCATGGCCTCCTGGAAACTCTCCCAAATGCTTGAAACAAATATCTTGTCTCTGTCAGACACGATATTTAGGGGCACACCGTGAAGTCTCACAACCTCTGAAATGAAGAGCTGGGCATACTGTCCCGTAGTGTAGTCAGTCCTTACGGGTAAAAAGTGAGCGACTTTGGACAACCTGTCCACAATTACCCAAACGGAGTCGTGACCCCTCTGCGACGTAGGTAACCCCGTGATAAAGTCCATGGATATGCTCTCCCACATCCACACGGGGACCTCCAACGGCTGTAGCAGTCCTGCCCGTCTCTGATGATCCACTTTTACAAGCTGACAAGTGGCGCATTTCGAAACAAACTCAGCGATATCTCTCTTCATACCGCTCCACCAATACTGGCGTCTCATGTCTTGGTACATTTTGTCCCCTCCGGGATGTACCGCGAACCGTGAGCCGTGCGACTCTGCCATCACCTCGTGTCGCAATTCCTCCCCTTCCGGGACCACTAATCTCCCATTGAAGCGTAATCCCCCGTCTGAGCTAACGGTATAGGACTCGGCTCCCTCTGCTAGTAATCGAACTATCTGTTCCTGACAGAACGAGTCATTAGCCTGTGCCCGTACTACCTTCGTGACAATCTGCGGTGTAACGGTCATCACGGACATGAAAGATCGGGCCACTGCATCCTGGTGTCCCAACTCCTTCCACTTTGCCTTCCACACCTCTGCCACCTCATCTGCTGGCCTACGGCTCAACGCGTCTGCTACCACGTTAGCCTTGCCTGGATGATACTGGATATCGAACTGGTAGTCTTTCACAAACTCAAGCCACCTACGCTGCCGCATATTCAACTCTTTCTGCGTGAACAGGTATTGTAGGGACTTGTGGTCCGTGACTAGTTGGAACTTCTCCCCTAAAAGATAGTGCCTCCAAATCCGTAGGGCAAATACCACTGCCGCCAACTCCAAATCATGCGTGGGGTAATTCTTCTCGTGAGGCTTAAGCTTACGGGAAGCATAAGCTATGGGCTATCTCTCCTGCTGTAATACACCTCCAAGTCCTTGCAAAGACGCATCGGTGTAAACCAAATACTCAACTCCCGGTCTCGGCAATGCTAACACAGGTGCTGAGGTCAATTTGTCCTTCAATTCATCGAATGCCAGCTGACAGGCATCACTCCAGATGTATGGCACACCCTTACGAGTCAGATGTGTCAAAGGACCTGCTATCTCCGAGAAACCCCGAATAAACCTCCTGTAGTATCCTGCTAGACCCAAGAAACTACGAATCTCAGTCGGTGTCGTGGGCTGTCCCCACTCCCTCACCGCGGATACTTTCCCCGGATCAACAGATATCCCTCGGTCGGAAATAATGTGTCCCAAAAATTGGACCTCCTTCAGCAAAAACCCGCATTTCTCATATTTTGCATACAACTCGTTCTGACGAAGTGTCTGCAAAACTTGCCTCAAATGCTCGGCGTGCTCCTCCTCTGTCTGGGAGTAAACCAGTATATCATCAATGAAGACAATGACAAACTGATCTAGGAAATCCCTGAACACTCTGTTCATCAAGTCCATAAACACTGCTGGAGCATTGGTCAAACCAAAAGGCATAACCTGGAACTCGTAAGAACCATATCTCGACAAGAACGCAGTCTTCGAGACATCCTCCTCCCTGAGGTTCCTCTCCTGGGTTTCCCGTGCGCGCGAGGTTCCTTACCGGGTTCTTCCGGTATCGTGATCGAGTTTTTCGTCGGTTGACCGACGCGCGAGGTTCCTTACCTGGTTTTCCAGGTAGCGTGACCGAGTTTTCTCGGTAGCCCGAGGTTCCTAACCTGGTTTTCCCGGTAGCGTGACCGAGTTTTCTCGGGTATCCCGATCTCAAATCAATCTTCGAGAAGAAAGAAGCTCCTCTCAACTGATCGAATAGGTCATCGATTCGAGGCAACGGATACTTATTCCGTATCGTGACCTTATTCAACTCTCGGTAGTCCACACACAGTCTTAGTAAACCGTCCCTCTTCTTTACGAACAACACAGGGGCACCCCACGGTGAAGTACTCCTCCGAATAAACCCCTGACCCAACAATTGTTCAATCTGATCCCGTAACTCCCTCATCTCAGTTGGAGCCATACGGTACGGTGCACGTGCTATAGGTCTCGTACCTGGTAGTAAATCTATAACAAAGTCTATCTCTCGACTAGGGGGTAGGCCTGGTATCTCCTGAAACACATCCGAATACTCCCTGACTACTGGGATAGAATCTAAAGGAATCACTACCTCCTTAGAGGTATCCTCCTCAATGTAATACAGATGAGCGGTCGATCCTCCCTCTGGGCGAGGCATCGCCACTACAAACATCTCTTGCCCCGGAATGGCAAAAACAATGCTCCCGCTGAAGCAATCAATCATGGCCCTATAAGCTACGAGCCAATCCATACCGATAATCACATCGTGAACATGCATATCTAATACCAACATGTCTGCCGATAATACCAAACCACCAATCTCTACCCCCACTCCCCGGCATATAAAGAAAATAAGTGACCCACTCCCCAATGGTGAGTCGACACACGTCACTGTACTCTCTGCCGTAGCTAACAATCCTAAAGCTTTCGCGAAGTGTGTAGCTATAAAACAATGTGTAGCCCCCGTATCAAACAGTACCCGACCCATAGTGCCATGGATAGGAAACGTACCCTCAATCGCGGGCGGTGCCTGAGGAACTGCAGCCTGGTGGACGTTGTAGACACGTCCATACTGTAGCTGCCCCTGCTGAACTGGGACTGCTGGAATGGGTGGCAATGCTGCCATCTGTGGCGGTGCGGGGAGAGCGGCGGGAAACATAGGCCTCTGCGGCTCCTGGCGAGCACCCTGCTGCTGCTGCTGTGGGGCCCTGCCCCTCTCAGGACAATCCTGTCGTTTATGGCCAGTCTTGCCACAAACAAAACACTTCCCTGGGAAGTTCCCTCCTCTCTGCCCCTGCGGTCCCCGGCCCTGGTGGCCGTTACCGTTCCTCCCTTGGCCCTGCTGGCCCTGGTGAAACTGCTGCCCATTCTGCCCCTGTTGGCCCTGATGGACGTTTGGACCCTGATGGCCCTGACGGAAACCTCCCTGTCCCTGTCTGTAGTTCCCTGATCGGAACCTCTTCTGATCCCCCTGCTGAGAACCCTGCTCACCCTGTCTCTGCCCCTGAACAGATTGTGCCCCACCGACACCATGCCCTCCTGTCCTGCCCTGATGGCTAGACTCTCCCGACCTCTTGCCCTCAGCCATAAGAAAGCGGTGGTCCTGGCAGTGTAACAAAGCAGCGTTATCCACATCAGAATACGTGGCCAACGAAAGGTTCCCTAACAGATGCTGACGGATCCTCCATGTCAACCCGTCGGTGAATTTCTCAATCTTCTTCTTCTCTGTTGGTATCTCATCCGGAACGATATTCAACAGATTTGTGAACTCGGCCTCGTACTCGGCCACAGTCTTACCCTCCTGCTTCAGACTCATCAATTTCCTCCTCATTTCCGTATGAACAGCGGACGAAAAGTACTTGCGGTCAAACCGCACCCAGAAGTCCTGAATAGTGAGAGTATCCCTCTCCTCCATGGTGGTAATAGACTCCCACCACTGCAGTGCAGATCCAACTAGCTTGAAAGTAGCTAGCACCTGCTTCTGAACGTCCGTGCACTCATACATCCTTAAGTGCCTCTGCATATCCTTCCTCCACTGGCTCGAGACTACCACATCTGAGCTACCTGCAAACTCTGGCGGATGCGCTTTCTGAAAAGCGTCACGTACACGCTCCCAAGCAGACGGGAATGCATTTGCCAGTACTGGCGCGGCAACCGGCGCCCGAGGTGGTGCCTGCTGGACTACGGCAATTGCGGCATTTACCGCTTGGGCTACTATAGCTGCAACCTCAGCGGCGTTCATCATGCCCTGAACTGGAGCGGGCTGGGGTTCGGGCGTTGCATCACTGGGAACTCGTCGTGCACGTCGTGGAGGCATCTGAAATAAGAACAAAATTTATAAGTTCGCTGTTTATAAACTTAAAATAGCTGAAGAACGAAGCATACACAAAAAGAGTACAACAGTCCTAAAATGTAGGGCTCTATATCAAAGAAACTTAGCGGAAACATAATAAGCCGTCAGATCCTAAAGGACACTAGAACCTGATGCTCTGATACCACCTGTGACACCCCGACTAATTAAATACCGGGTAGCTACTCCTTTATTAAATTAATTCAAAATGCCAAGTTGGTCCAGTTAATAGCATCACTGTCGAAAACATTTTAATGATTACTAACCACCTAGTATTTAAAAAGTAAGCTGCCAAATTTTTAATTTAAGTCTGATTAACATGCAACAAGTGTAATGAAGACTAATAACACCATTCACCATAATGAAGTAAATAGAATAACCATCACATAATGTAAATAAAGTCTGGAGGAAAACTCCTCACAACAATACCACAAACTGAAATAACTAAACTGAATGCTAAATCAATACATGCCAAAGTCTGAAAAACTGAAATGGAAAGATGTCTCTAATAGAAATGGGCAACATGCCCTACAACTGATAAATACTGAATCAGGAATCCAAATGATAGAAGCGTCTAAAAGCAAATCCCTGTAGCTTCCACAAACAGCTACAGCTCGTCACCTGAATGAGTATCCTATGCATGGTGTCCTTGTGGCTGGGCACCTAAAATGGTTTTACAAGAAAAATAGATTTGAAAGCAAACGGGTCAGAGCCCGAATGTGGAGATATTTTAAAAACCTGCAAGTGCTTTAAAAACATTTAAAACATTAAATGCAAAGTACATGTTAGGACGTGCACTCACATGATAATCTCACCTCTCGTCTAATTGTGCACTCCTAACGTAAGTACCCATCTACAACGACACAAACCACTAGCTAAGTGACATCATATCTAGCTAGACTGTCATAGGTCCTACCCTTATTACTCGGTTCTATTAACATTATAACGTTCGTAATTAAATAGGGGTTTAACGTAAACTCAGATGCTCAATATGCAATATATTTCACTATCAGCTAACCCGTTATGTTTCTCGAAACAATACCGTAATTATTTTCACAACATTAACATGAAGGTTCCCATTAATTAAGCGTATATTATTCACATCATAAATATACAATACAAGCACCCTGAGAACTAAGCTGCGGTGCACACATACTCTGCTATCCATCCCGGTACATCACGTACATAAGGATCACATATTCCGAATCTCTCAGGAATAGTTTACAGATAACAACATCACAAATAATGGAGGCGAACACAGTCACATCACATGGGTCACGCACATACCTACGCTCCCACGATCAGCGGACTTATCAATATCTCAATAAGTCTTTCTATGACCTATGTTCATCAAGGTAACCAGTCTAAATCCGGGCAACACAAGGATTAGAGGGCCCTAAGCGAACGCAAACCTCCCATGATAGCAAGTATGGTAGGTATGTCATACACACAAATCATATACCAATACTAAGTAACACACATCTTAGTAATCACCGTAATTTAATTGTAGTACATATCGCATTCTAGTACTAATCTCATATATATACAACTTATATAATCCCGGTCCATATTTATACGCGCCATAATTTATTCTCACGTCGTGGTAGGCACTCACGTCTCGACTCAACCGTCTATTTGATTTGATCCACACTTATATAATTTACTCCTCATTATAACCCAAATGTCCCAAGTATGCTAATACACCATCAAAGGAATGTTATCTCTATCCTCGAACAAGGTTACGGGACTCCCAAAATCAAAACAGGCCAAAAAGGCCTAAACTGCCAGCTCGTTAGAAGTCTCATTCGAACGAGGCTGTTCGAACGAGATTCCAGTTCGTTCGAACGAACTGTACCTTCTAACGACATCTCGTTCGAATGAATGTATCGAACGAAATACAGTTCGTTCGAACGAAGGTATCGAACGAAGTCTCCCCTCGTTAGAAGCGACTGGTCAACTCGTTAGAAGCTCGTTCGAACGAGCTCGTTCGAACGACCTGGGGAGGCCTTCTAACGACCGACCAGTTTCAAGCCCAGAATTTCTTAGTTACGTTTTTCATCAATTCTTACTCCTCAAATCTCCTCTAAAATTCGTTCCAACAATGTATTAAGTTCTCTAATCATCCTAAAACATGCTAAGGTCATATACTAACATCTTTTAAGGAATTAATACATCCTAAACATCATTAAATCACAAGTTTCTACATTTTTCCCAATTTTCTTCAAGAACATAAACCCTAGATTTTTCTCATCATCAATTTCCAGAATTTAATCCGTTGTTACATCACATAAATATGAAATCTCTGAATTCCATCTTCCAATAACGTTTCTACATGCAAACCTATACCCAAAATTAAACTAATAACTTCCAATTTCATGGGTTTTCCTTTATCTCTTAAATAAGAATGATTATTAAGATTTCTAACATGGAAGAAGCATTCACCGCATAAAGAATGTAATTTAAATCACTTGCCTTGATTCGATCTCTGATTTTGATGGTGATTTCCTCTCTCTTTCTGCAGAATCCCCTCTCTCTCTCTTTCTCCAAGCTTCTTCTCCAAAGTGGCTATGGTGGCTAGGGTTTTCTTTGGGAAAGTTGGAAACCTAATTTGATAACTCCCGTAGCTTATTGGGTCATTAAGGGTTGGTTAGTGGTTTTAGTGGGTCTATTCCCAATCAGATTTACTTCTCTAATTTTCGTCATTTTTAATTCCTAAAAATACAAAATTACTAAAATACCCTTTATATTGCCGGTATGGCCTAAAAATACCCCGGGACCCAAACTACACCCCCGGCTAGTGTTTTCTGACTATTTCGACCCTTCCGGATGCGTTGGCGCACTCAAAACGACCATACGGTTAATAGAATTTAAAATCACTTTTATAATTAAAATAATTGTATCCCGACGCGACTGTCATACGCGTCCCAATAAAATGACCAAATTGCCGTATATTAATCTCACAACAAATTTCATAATTCAATATTCATATAACACCATATATACTCAATGTAGTCAAATACCAACTCACATCTCGCTAGTATTTTATCCGGATTAATTTCCAATTAATTCTCATTTAATTTATTAATCCCAAAAATAAATATAGCCAAAAATACGGGGTATTACATTAGTGTGAAAGCTCGAGTTCTTGCCTTAGGGCTCCAATGGAGTCTTCTTCTTTCTTGGTTCTCTCTCTCTTTTTCTCTCTTTCTCGCGTAAGTTGAAACTGACAGACCACTAACCCTTAATATTTTTAATTAAACCCAATTTTCGTCCATTTAATTACCCAAAAATCCCAAAAGACCAAAATACCCCTCTGGGGTGTCGTTTTGGGCTAAAATGCCCCGAACTCCAACTAAAATACCCAAGTAGTGTTTTCTAACTATTTCGATCTTTCGGATACTCTGGTGCACTCAAAATAGTCATTCAAGTTATATAAAAATAATTTACATTTTTAACCCCTAACTACATACCGGTGACGTGACTCATACGTGCGTCCCAAATAATTATATCATGACTGCCGTGTAACTCAGTCCGGCCATAATATTATTTCGATAACTACTAACTCTCATCACGCTAGTAATTATTACCATAAAACCGAATTAATTACAAATTAAATTTTCTCCCTTTAAATTAATTAATCCCCATTTTCCATAATTTCATAATAAAAATAAATATGCGTAAAAATACGGGGTATTACATACTTCCCCCTAATAACAGAATTTTGTCCCGAAATTTAGAAATGGAAATATACCTGGCAAGAATAACTCTGGATAATGTTCACGCATGTTATCCTTGCCCTCCCAGGTTGATTCCTCAACATTATGGTGCCGCCACTGAACACGGACTAGTGGTACTATCTTCGACCTCAACTTCCTCTCGCTACGATCTAGGATAGCAACCGACCCCTCCTCGTAGGAGCTATTAGGCTGTAAGTCGATCTCCTCCAAAGCAATGTGAGTATGGGCCAAATCATCTCGAAGAAATCTCCTTAGCGAAGAGATATGGAACACGTCATGGACCCTATGCAAGTCCTCCGGTAACCCAAGTCTATAAGCAACTGGCCCAATCCTCTCGATAATGGGGAATGGCCCTACATACCTAGGTGCCAACTATACTTTCTTCCCAAAACTCATAACTACCTTCATAGGAGACACCCAAAGTAACACCTGATCCCTAATGTTGAACTCTCGAAAATACCGTTTAGCGTCAACGTAGCTCTTCTGTCGATCCCGAGCAACCCAAATACGGCTCCGTATCAATTCTATCCTTGCCGAGGTGTCCTGAATCACCTCCGGACCAAGTAGCTTGTTGTCCCCCACCTCTAACCAACGTGCTGGGGAATGACAAGGTCTGCCGTATAGTGCCTCGAATGGAGCCATACCGATAGTAAACTGGTAGGAGTTGTTATAGTCAAACTCCACCAGCGGGAGGTACTACTCCCAGCCTCCGTCAAAATCAATGATGCACATACGCAACATGTTTGATTTGTTCACTCAGTCTGACCATCCATCTGCGGGTGATAGGCTGTGCTCAGTCTCAACTCCGTACCCATCGCCTCCTGAAAACTCTCCAAAAATCGAGACACAAACACCTTATCTCTGTCAGACACGATATTGAGAGGCACTCCGTGGAGTCTCATTATCTCTGCTATGAATATCTGATCGTACTGTCCCGTGGTGTAGTCTGTCCTAGCTGGAAGAAAGTGGGCTACCTTGGTCAGTCGATCCACTATCACCCATATCGAATCGTGACCCCTCTGTGATGTAGGTAATCCTGTGATGAAGTCCATGGAAATGCTCTCCCATTTTCACATAGGAACCTCTAATGGCTGTAGAACTCCCTTCGGTCTCTGATGGTCCACACCAACTGATAAGTGGCACATTTCGAGATGAACTCGACAATATCCTTATTCATCTTGCTCCACCAGTACTGTCTACGCATATCCTGGTACATCTTATCCCCACCGGGATGTACCGCAAATCATGAACTGTGTGACTATGTCATCACCTCGTGTCGTAAGTCTTTTTCCTCAGGAACAACCAATCTTCCATTGAAACTTAGACCGCCGTCTAAACCCACGGTATAAGACTCGGCCCCCTCTGCTAGAAGGTGTACTATCTAACTTTCGCAGAAAGGATCAACCTCCAGAGCCTGTACTACTCTCGTAATAATCTGGTGCGTAACCGTCATCACAGACATGAACGATCAAGCCACCGCATCCTGGTGCCCTAACTCCTTCCATTTCTCTTTCCACACTTCGGCCACCTCCCCTACCGGCCTACGGCTCAACGTGTCTGTTTCCACGTTAGCCTTTCCCGGGTGGTATTGGATATCAAAATGATAATCGTTCATAAACTCAAGCCACCGACACTGACGTATATTCAGCTCCTTCTATATGAAGAGATACTGTAATGACTTGTGATCTGTGAACAAGCGAAATTTCTCCCCCATGCGGTAATGTCTTCAAATCCAAAATGCAAACACCACCGCTGCCAACTCTAAATAATGGGTGGGGTAATTCCTCTCGTGAGGCTTAAGCTTATGGGAAGCATAAGCTATAGCCTGATCCTCCTGCTGAAGTACACCTCCAAGTCCTAACAAGGACGCATCAGTGTAGACTAGATACTCCACTCCCGGCCTGGGTAATGCTAACACTGGTGCTGAGGTTAAGTTATCTTTCAACTCATCAAAGACTAACTGACTGGCATCAATCCAGATAAACGGTACCCCTTTGCGAGTCAGGTGTGTCAATGGACCCGCTATCTTCGAGAACCCTCGAATGAACCTCCTGTAGTATCTGGCTAAGCCCAAGAAATTATGTATCTCGGTCGGTATCGTAGGCTATCCCCACTCCCTCATCGCTGACACCTTCCCTGGATCCACTGATATCCCTCTGTCAGAGATGATATGCCCCAAAAACTGGACCTCCTTCAGCCAAAACCCACATTTCTCGTATTTTGCGTACAACTCATGATGACGTAATGTCTGCAAAACTTGCCTCAAGTGCTCGGCATGCTCTTCCTTTGTGAATAAACCAGAATGTCATCTATAAAAACGATGACAAACTGGTCCAGGAACTCTCTGAACACCCTATTCATCAAGTCCATAAACACAGCTGGGGCATTGGTTAGCCCGAAAGGCATAACCCTGAATTCATAGGAACCATATCTCGTCAAGAAGGTAGTCTTCGACACATCTTGCTCCCTGATACGCAACTGATGGTATCCCGATCTTAAGTCAATTTTTGAGAAGAAGGCTGCTCCTCTCAGGTGGTCGAATAAGTCATCGATTCGAGGCAACGAATATTTGTTCCGTATCGTGTCTTTATTCAACTCCCGGTTATCAACACATAACCTTAACGATCCATCCCTTTTCTTAACAAACAGTACGGGGTGGGGGGGGGGGACACGGCGAAGTACTCCTACGGATAAATCCCTGCCCCAACAACTGCTCAACCTGGTCACATAACTCCCTCATCTCTACTGGAGCCATACGATAAGGTGCGCGGGCTATCGACCGAGTGCCCGGTGCTAAATCAATGACGAATTCTATCTCTCTACTCGGTGGTAACCCCGGAATCTCCTGAAACACATCGGTAAACTCTCGAACAACAGGAATCGAGTCAAGCGGTACCACCACCTCCGTAGAGGTCTCCTGCTCTATATAGTATAAATGAGGGGATGATCCTCCCTCAGAACGAGGCATCGCCACCAGGAAAATCTCCTGATCGGGTATGGAAAAAAATATACTCTTACTAAAATAATCAGTCATGGCCTATACCTGACAAGCCAATCCATACCCACAATCGCGTCATACTCGGACATATCCAATACGAGCATGTCAGCGGGTAAGATAAACCTTCCAATCTCTATACCCATTCCCCGACAAATAAAAGAAATAATGGAACCTCTACTCAGTGACGAATCCACACAAGTGATTGTACTCTCTGCTGTATCGAATAATCCCGTATTACGTGCAAACCCTGTGGCAATAAAACAGTGTGTGGCCCCCGTGTCAAATAAAATGCGCCCCAAAGGTCCATTGTATAGAAAACATACCCTCAATCACTGGTGGATCCTGCGGGACTGCGGTCTGGTGAAGATTGTAGACTTGTCCGTACTGAAGCTGTCCCTGCTGAACTGGGACAACTGGAATGGGTGGCAGTGCTGGCATCTGTGGGGGTACTGGGAGAGCTGCGGGAAATAAGAGTCTCTGGGGCTCCTGAAGAGCGCCCTGCTGTTGCTGGCCTATACCCTTCTGAGAGCAGTCTTGATGCTTATGACCAATGTTGCCACAAGTGAAAATCTTCCTGGGAAGGGTCCTTCCCTCTGTCCCTGCTATCCCCGGTCCTGATGGCCATTACCACCCCTCCCTTGGCCATTCTGGCCCTGCTGACCCTGATGGTCGTGCTGACCCTGCTGGCCATGTTGGAAGCCTCCCTGACCATGTCTAAAACCTCCTGACCTGAACCTCTTAGGATCCCCCTGTTGGGAACCCTGGTCACTGTGTCTAGGCTAACCCTGAACTGCCCGTGCCCCACTGGCACTATTTCCTCCTGTCCTGCTCTACTGGTTGGACTCTCCTACTCGCTTAACCTCGGTCAGATGAAAACGGTGGTCCTGGCAGTGGAGTAGTGTTGCATTAACCATGTCTGAATAGGTGGCCAAAGAGAGATTGCCTATTAAATGCTGGCGGATCCTCCATGATGGAGAAATTTCTAACACAATTTAGTATTCAAATCTTTACGTTTTCAAAAGGGAAAGTAATAATTTCTAAAATATCTAAGAATCCTCATATAATGATTCGTGATATGTACATAAAAACTCCAGATTTAATAGTCTACAAATGGGGTAAATCCTCTACATGCAAACCCATCACCAAAATCTAATGTTCCTCTACGATTAAACCTAATGAAACCTAATTTTCCATTGCAGGATGTCTAAATCATAAATAGAGTTTAACAAGAACAATATATGCTAAATAAACTAGCAAGATAAACACTTGCCTCGGAATGAACTTCTGATTCTTGGACTGAAATTGGTATGGGAACGATCCTTTTGACAAGATCTACACGCTGGTGTAATTTGTAGTGTGAAAGCTCGAGTTCTTGGCTTAGGGCTCCAATGGAGTCATTTTCTTCCTTGGTTCTCTCTCTCTTTTTCTCTCTTTCTCACGTAAGTTGAAATTGACAGACCACTAACCCTTAATGTTTTTAATTAATCCTAGTTTTTGTCCATTTAATTACCCAAAAATCCTAAAAGACCAAAATACCCCTCCGGGGTGTCGTTTTGGACTAAAATGCCCCGAATTCCAAATAAAATACCCGAGTAGTGTTTTCTAACTATTTTGACCCTTTCGGACACCCTGGAGCACTCAAAATATTCATTCGAGTTATATAAAAATAATTTACCTTTTTAACCCCCAAATACATATCGGTGATGCGACTCATACGTGCGTCCCATATAATTATATCATGACTGCCGTGTATCTCATTCTGGCCATAATATTATTTCGATAACTACTAACTCTCATCACGCTAGTAATTATTACCATAAAATCGGATTAATTACAAATTAAATTTTCTCCCTTTAAATTAATTAATCCCCATTTCCCATAATTTCATGATAAAATAAATATGCGTAAAAATATGGGGTATTAGAATTAGCACATGCATGTTTCGCTATAATTTGAGATGATACCTTTGGAACCCCTAATCAACAACTACGTTATCCATTATAATTTTAAATGATCAACGCTCGTCGAGTGCTCTTTGTGTGTGTGATTTACTTCAATTTTTGTTCATTATATGAGTCGGGAGATTGTTATATTTGTGCCTAGATCTTATGTCTTCATACAGTTGGTGGCATCTGTGGGATATGCATTTTTTTCTTCATAAGTCTAGTTTTTAATGAGGATCGCGATTCTCACTATTAACCCGTTTTCAGGAGTAGCACCACTAGGTGTCGAGATGAAGAAAATGAGATGTTCTAGTAAGGCCTACAGAGGATTAAACGCAAACTTAGGAAGGACAGGAGTAAGCATAAAGAAATTTTCTCAAAATTCTAGTACTCAGATTAGAGGGACCCACAACAAAGCCAGAATTCCCAAACAACATTGATGTCACCATGGAGGATGGATCCATTGCAGTAGTTGGAGTGGAATACCAAGAGAAACCTCCATCCTGTGTCCATTGTGGAATATTTGGTCATGCCCTGATCAACTGTCCTAAGGGGAAGAAAGCTTGGGTGGCAAAAAATAATAAAGAAGAGGTATATCCAATTTTATGCCAAGCTGAGATTCAAAAGGCCTTGGAAGAAGGATGGACCAAAGTGCAAACTAAAGCCAATAAGACAACCAAATCTTTTGAAACAGTTGAGATAGACAAGAGTGGGATGGATGTAGATGGTATGCCTAGTGAGGTAGTTAGTACAAGTAAGAATGAAGTGGGAGAGAATACACCAAACAAGGTTACAACCTCTAATCAGTTTGACATTCTTGATGTTTTGGAGGACTCTACTCTTGTTACAACCCCTGCCCCTTCAGGGCTGGCCCTTAAAATTAAAGCTGTGGATGAACTTGATCAGGGAAGGTTTGGAGGTGTCATCAGAAGGGATGGGAAAGAGGTGTGCAGTAGCAACAACAAGGTGAAGAAGAGTTCGGGCAGCAAATACAAAAAATTTAGATGACCAGGATGGGTACATGGAATATAAGGGGTCTTAATGCTCCCCACAAACAGATGGAGGTGGTTAAGCTAATAAGAGATAATAAATTAGACCTTATTAGTCTTGTGGAGACTAAGATTAGAAGGAACAACATGGATACTGTCAAGAATATGTGCTTCTATCATTGGGAGTATATTCATCTCATAGACAAGCTCTATTCTGCCTTGTAAATATTGTTGGTACTAGTAACTCTTTCTATGCGACTTTCATATATGGTGAAAACCTGCCTGAGCAGAGGAGGTGTTTATGGACATTCCTAAATGCAAATAAGATGGTGATCAATGATAGGCCTTGGTTACTCATGGAGGATTTTAATGTGGTCAGATGCCAAGAGGAAAAAAAAGGGATTTTGGATATTGATAGAGCTGCAACTGATGAGTTTAATGAGTGTCTAAATGAGTTGAATGCTGATGATATGGTTAATAGTGGGCTGTGGTTCACCTGGAATAAGAGTCATCTTGGAGTCAATAATGTTCAGACCAGAATTGACAGGGTCCTACACAATGATATGTGGACTACTTTTTTCCCCAACTCACAAGCTATTACCCTGCCTTGTGGTATATCTCCATAATGGATAACACTATCAATAGGGGCCCATTACCTTTCAAGTTCTTCAACTTCTGGATGAATCATGTAGATTTTTCTCCTACAATCATTGATGCTTGGGATGTTGAGGTGGATGGGAATCCAATGCAGAGGCTCTACAACAAGCTTAATAGAGTTAAAGCCTCTTTAAAGCACTTTAATAAGAAATTCTTTAATAAGATTTCTACTCAGGTTGCTGAGACCAAGATAAATCTTGATGCTATTCAAAGCGAGCTGGACAGAGATGGTGATAATATGGTCCTGCAGGCGGCTGCTAATGACTTGAGAATCAAATATGCAGAATTAAGGAATGATGAGGAGTCTTTCCTTAGACAGAAGGCTAGAACCAAATGGTTGCAGCTGGGCGACCAAAACAATACTTTCTTTCATAAGAAAGTAAACCAGAATAGGGCTAGAAGGAAAATTGTGAGCATTGAGAATGATCTAGGTGTGAGAATTGAAGGCATTGAGCAGGTGTCTACAGAAGTAGTGAGTTTTTTTCAGAACTTGTTAGGGAATAGGGTGCAGTGTGGGAATGCAAATGCTGTCCTGGGGGAGGTGATCAAGAATAAGCTAACCCCTGAGCAGGCTTATCTCCTGGAGGAAGAGGTTACTCATGAAGAGATCAAAAAAGTTATGTTTAGCATTGACAAGGCCCCGGGCCCTGATGGGTTTAACAGCTACTTCTTTAAAAAGAATTGGGAGCTCATTGGGAGAGAGGTGTGTGAGGCAATTAAGTTCTTCTTTGACACGGGGACTTTCTTCAAGCAGTGTAATTGTACTGCTCTGGCTTTAATCCCAAAGGTAGCAGCCCCTAAAAGTATGAGGGAGTTCAGACCCATCTCTTGGTGTAACACCTTGTACAAGTGTATTTCCAAAGTGATCACTTGCAGGCTAAAGAAGATGCCTGGCCTTGTTAGTATTACTCAAGCTGCCTTTGTTGAAGGTAGATCCATTGCTGATAATATCTTGTTATTACAAGAGTTAATGAGGAATTATCATAGGGACTCTTGGCCTCCGAGATGTGCAATCAAGATTGATATTCTGAAAGCATATGATACTGTGAGCTGGGACTTTTTGTTGAAGCTGTTGGCCCATGTTGGTTTCCCATCCAAAGTCATTGGGTGGATCACCAAATGTGTGACTACTACCAGATTCTCCATTAACCTGAATGGGGAGCTAAAGGGTTTCTTTCATGGGAAAAGAGGGCTCAGGCAGGGAAACCCTCTCTCTCCCTACCTTTTCTTGCTTGTGATGGAGGTTTTCTCTGGGATAATTACTAAAGCTACTGAATCAGACCTGTTCAGTTATCACCCTAGATGCAAGGAGATTTTTTTTGGGAAAAATTATGTATATATATCAACAACTGCAACTACAACAAGTACACATAGGGATGAAACCCAGCGCCTCCCCTAGGGGTATACCCCAAAGGAGAGAAAAACAAAGCAACTGAAAAAAAAGTACGAGAAGCCCCTCACCCCGCTGTCCCCTAATCAAGAGCACTCTCCGGGATACCCCAGTTCATGCAAGCCATCCAGTTCTCATATCTCCTCATTCCCCTGCTCCACTTAGCGACTCTCGCTCTAATCATAACCTCGATATCTTTGACAATGACATCCGTGCTTTGGGCCACACGCTTAAAATGTCTAGCGTTACGCTCCATCCATAGACAGTACACAGTAGAAGAGAAGGAAATATTCCTGATACGATTATAAAAACTAGTCCCACTGTAACAAGAAATAGCATGAGTCATCTCGCCATCCCAATCCAAAGCCTCTCTGTATTCTTGATTCCTGGTTCTCACCTCCTCCCAAACCTCCTTAGCAACTGGACACTCATTGAACACGTGAGGTATGGACTCGACCCCATTGGAGCAGCTGCAGCACACGTTATCCTCCGAGATGCCCCAGTTATGGAGCTTGTCCTTAGTGTGAATAGCGTCCCTACAAATCATCCAAAGGACAAAAGCGCATTTAGTAATATTGGTCTTATTCCACACAATATTATGCCAGGGAGCAGGTGGGAGGGTGGGGGTCATCTCATCATAGGCTGATCTGATAGAAAAATCCTTCTGGTTGGGGATCCAGACCACCTCATCAGCAGTATCATGCCTAATGCCGGGCAAAGCCGCATTCCTAATATCCAGGAGCTCCCAGGTAACCACCGTTGGCCATCTCCACCTGTCTTCAACAATGTAATCAGCAACCATAGCCTTATGGTTACTAGCAGCGTCATAGATAACACGGTCCCCAAACAAAGGATGAAGGGGCCCTAGAGGATGCCAGTTATCGTGCCAGAAAAAGGTATCCCTGCCGTTACCGATACTCCATTTGATGAGAGGTCTGATCCGATGTCTCAACTGCATCATCTTCCTCCAGCTCCAAGACGAATCGCTGGCTAAGTTAATAGCCCACACACTTCTTCTCTTCAACTTATACACGTTGCACCACTTGACCCAAAGGCAGTCCTTCTTGCTACAGAGATTCCATAGCAACTTCATGATGGCCGCCTCATTCCACCTCTCGATGCTTTTGATACCCAGGCCACCGCTCTCAAAGCTATCACAAAGATCATTCCAAGCCACCTTGGCCCCCGAATGTTTCAGATCGGAAACCGTCCATAGGAAATCCCTCATCAGCTGCTCAATCTTCAGAATGACCCCCTTAGGTAAAATGAACAGACTAGACCAATATACCTGGATCCCGAACAAGACGGACTTAATAAGCTGCAATCTACCGGGATGATGATCAATATAGAGGAGAGCAACCTTTTCACTGCAGGGATTAATGTGGATGGGATTCAAAACATTTCAACTATTCTTGGCATTTCGCATGGGACCCCTCCATTTCGATATCTTGGGGTTCCTCTCATCACAACTAGGTTGAAGAAGGAGGACTGCTCTCACTTGGTGGAAAGAATAACAATGAGAACCAGATGTTGGTCTAATAAGTTCTTGAGTTTTGCAGGTAGGCTCCTTCTAGTGAAGACTGTGATTTTCAGCATTCAAGTGTATTGGTCTAGCATTTTTATTCTACCCAAGAGTATTATAAAGAAGATTGAGCAAATAATGAGAAATTACTTATGGAAAGGGGATGAGGCTAATAGCAAAGGGGCTAAAGTTGCTTGGGTGGATCTTTGTGTTTCTCTAGATGAAGGAGGGCTAAATATAAAGTGTTTAGAGACTTGGAACACAGCTGCTATGGCTAAGCATTTGTGGAATCTTTGTAGTAAGAAGGACAGCTTATGGATCAAATGGTGTAATACTTACAAGATCAAAGGAAGGAGCATATGGGCTTTGAGTATCCCCAATGATTCTTCATGGAGTTGGAGGAAAATCCTCAAGAACAGAGAGAAGTTTAGAAGTCAAATCAAGACCTGAATTGGGAATGGTGCGCAAGCATTTATGTGGTTCGATTATTGGCACCCAGATTGCCCTTTACATGCCCTATATGGGGATATTATTGTCTATGACTCTGCTAGCAGTCTAAAAGCTAAAGTGTCAGATTTTATACACCATTTGGAGTGGAGATGGCCTTCAAGAGTGACATGGGAGCTGAATGAAGTGAAGAATGCAAATCTCCCTACAATTCACGGGGGAATTGATACTGTTGTATGGCTGCCCTCAAATCATGGAATGTTCACCATTGCGTCTGCTTGGAAACTTTTAAAGGCCCATAAGCCTATGGTCAATTGGAGCCAGTTTATGTGGAGTAAGGTTTGTATCCCTAAATTCTCTTTCATAGCTTGGTTGGTGTTTAGGAAGGCCATCAACACTAAAGTTAAATTACATGATTGGGGAGTTTCTGTGGATGACCTGTGTGAGTTATGTGGGACTGAAAGGGAAGCATATAACCATTTGTTCTCTCAGTGCAGCCTTAGTAAAAGTATATAGGAGGAGGTGATGCTAAGGAACCAGTGCTACAGGGATGCCCAGGGTCTGAATAGTGAGTTGGATATGGCTACTGTTAACCACTCTACGAAGACCCTTTGTGACAAGATTAGATCCCTATCCTTTACTGCCACTATCTATTGCATTTGGATGGAGAGGAATGCTAGATGCTTTAAGCATGTCTCCAATTCCCTTGATTCCATTATCAAGGGTATTGAAAACATGGTTAGAGCAAAAGCTCTCATGTGGAAAAAGGACAGAAGGAGTTTTACTAACTGGATGGCTTGTATGTACTGGAACATCCCTGAAGATAGGCTTCTAATTTAGGCTCTGATTGGTTTCTGCCTTGTTGGCATGTTTGCATGTGGGGTATGCCCCTAGGTTCTTTTGTTCTGTGGAGGGTTCCTCCTTTGTATATCCTTTAGTTTTTTATATACAATTAAATTCCCCCCAAAAAAAACAAAGCTCATAATATTAGGAGGGCAGTGAGCATCAGAGGCAAGAGGCGAATCGATCTTGGCATTTCGAGGGGATCCATCATGACGATTCCCATGCCTCCAATAGGATCCTAGACAACTAATAGGGTGAAAGAGTACGCCTAAGAAAATACATGAATCTTCATTTGGAAGGAATTGGACGACTTCATTTGGAAGGAATTGGACCATAGATCCATCTAGATAGAAGCTCAGGAAACTAGGGAGTTGTCTAGGAGGGATCTAGTTAGCCTAATGAGTTCCTCGTTTAGTTGGACATTTGAAGAAGCTAACCCCCTAAAAGTAAATGTCCAAGTTAATTATTACGATAGAAAGACAAATCTAAGTGGTCATGTTTATAGTTACTGTTGGGTAACAACTCTATAGAATAACAGGGATGCACTGATGTGCAAAAAAATTTCTCTTCCACCTTAGGCGATGTAGCCAAGAAATGATTTAAGAAATTTCCCACATGTTTGATGAAGAGGTTCAAACAGTTAACATGCATTCACCATGATGAGATTTACTACAAGAAACTCTCATCCAAATCTTATGCTAAAAAAGAAGATACCACACAAGAGCTTACGAGAGTTTGCTTCGAGATATTATGAAGTGTATAAAAGTGTGGAGAACTGCTCAGGGCAGGTAGCAATGGATTCGATTAAGTCCAGAATACCAAATGGCTCACTCTTATATCAATATCTTACGAAGAAAGAAGTATCACTATTAATAATTTGATGTCAAGAATCGAAGTACACCAAGTATTTCTCGATGGTGACCTAAACAATGGTTAGAGTAAATAAATAATGGGAAGAAAAAGACTAGGAGAACATCACAAAACTATTAAGACTTAAACAAAATTCAAAGAGCAAGTGCACTTCAGGCACTTAGGTGATTATGTGAAAACAAATGCGACCAAGGAGACACGGGATTAAATATCTGATTTTTTTACATAACCTCACTTTATAATACCTTATTTGACATAAGCCCGACTTTATTAATGTCGTAGACAAAACCCTCAAAAACCTAATAGAATTCTAACTTCATTAGCGCACCTTAATTTCCTAATTAAAGATAGGCTCCAAATAGTTTTTTGACCAAAATACCCCTCAATTCATCTTCTTTCCCAAATCAATCCCTAATCATCCCAAAAACCCTAATTTTTTTCAAGAACCCAACAAACCCACATCTTATCAACCCCAAGAAACAATGAAAACTGAATAATTGATAAGATGAAACTACCATGTTTAAGTAAATGCAAGGTTCTAAAAAATGCGGGGCGTGATTGAGGCGTGGAGGCCAAGCCTTAAGTCTTCTGCCTAGGCGGGCCTAGGCGTAAAAAGGCGTTTAGGCCTTCTTAATATATTTTAATATTTTTTAACCATAACAAGGCTATTAAAATGCAAAAATTACACAGATCATAAAAATATGTCTGAATATATGCAAATTAAAATACTATTTGATTATTTTGGACGAGATAATGGTCCGGTTTGTAAACAAATTCTTTAAAAGGCGACATTGTTTCACTAAATCATTGTTGTTTTTAGAAAAAAGTGCGCATTAAGGGTTTTACCAAGAATAAGGCGTGAAAAGCGTAAGGCGAGGCGTTTCTCCCAAACTTTAAGCCTAGGCGGGTTTTTTTTAGAAGAGTGAGTAAATGTATTCAAAGGAAAAGATTGTCATATTTCGAAAGAAAGTTGATGAAAAAAGAGAAATATGGAGATAAAATCAAAGAAATGGATATGCTATTTGTAACGCCCGCGGCCCTGCCCTATTAGGCCGAGGGGTATTTCACTTGATCTCACAAAGCAAAACTTTAAATTCTTAATTAGTGTAAGTTTATTTGGACTTGACTACTACATATTCCTCCACCTTCAAATCTGAGTTCATATGAATATGCAATCACCACAATAATTTATGCACAAGATAATAAATTGGATCTTCAATTGACAATTTTAAACCTCAATACATGCATTAAAGAGATCGTAAGGCCCTCAATACATTAGTCATTACAATTCAACAGTCGACACAAATCTCAAGTATAAAAATCTCTCAACAAAGTTTATACAATTAAAAGTCTATTTCTCCTTCATAATATCTTTACTTGTCCACAACCTTCTCTACTCATCCGTGGCCTCTAAACTTTCCACAGCCATTTCATCCCAAGGAAGTCAATATATTAAAGGGATGAGCTTAAATAGCCCAGTTAGGGATAAATCAATGGTCCTCAGTCCACCTGCCAAAGTTAGTATTCATATAAATGTATATATACCAATAAAGCTATGAAATAAAGTTCCAAATAAGATAATTTAGAACAATATTCGAAAGTAAGGAAAATAAATGTTTCATTTCTAAACACCAGACAAAATATTCCGATGTCCCAAGGCTCACGTCCACCAAGGCTTGATCTCCCTTGGCCTTTATTTATAGCCTTAGACTTATCAAACTCCATGACCTTATTCTAGATTTCCAACTGACCCAATCTTGATACATGACGTGGACTCCTCTCCTCCCACTTCCAGGATAAGTTGTTTGTAGTTTGCTGTTAGCTCTACAGTCATGGCCGAGCTCTACCAAGTCACAAGTCCCATAACTAGTCTTGGCTCGATCTCCCTAAAATTAGTCGTTTTGATCTTAATCACAAAGCACAACATTTACAGACATGATGCCTCGACCTGGAGTAATAATGCCACGACCTCAGCACTAGAATCCAATAAAATCATGCACATGTTAGGCACAAATAGTATACTGCCTAAGTTCGTGGTGTCAAAGAAGGAATTAGAACTCCCGATCAGCAAATAATAATGGTAATTTGGTAAAATGAATGTTTTATACCTGAAATTACTCATAACATGTCTAAGAGGAAAACCTTAATAAGTGCACTCAAGTTGATTTTTACCTTAAACACCCAAACCCTAAAGAAAATCTATAAAAAAAAACTCATAGTAAGAATATGGGATTAATAGTGAATGTCAATGGCCTTTAAACCCCAAAAAACTTAGAAATTATAAAGGGCAATGAATAAAGTCCATGGTCTCTAAACCCAGAAAACTCAAAAAATCACAAGTACTAATCTCATTCAATGAAAATATGGAAACTAGGGTTTGTATAAGAAAACGAGGAAGAGGACAAAATCCCTTACCAATAGGACTTAATCTGATGAAAAGTAAGCTTCCGCCTATGCCTCCTCGGCCCCCTTCTGACGCCTCCTGGGCTTGGACCAAACTCATGAACCTCAGAAGTAAGATCAGGCCTCTAATCAAGGCAACCATTGTCAATGGCAAGAACACTTTCATCTGACATGATCACTGGCACCCTAGGGGACCTTTGTGGGCCCTCTATGGTGAGAGAACCATACACGATGCTGCTAGTAACCACAAAGCCAAAGTGGCTGATTTTATCTCGAGTGGGAATTGGGCTTGGCCTGCTACCATAACCTGGGAGTTGAATGAGATCAAGAATGCGAATCTCCCTACCATAAACCCCTCCGTTGATGATAGCACTAAATGGAACCCCACTTCTGATGGCCTTTTTTCCACAAAGTTTACCTGGAACTCCATCAGAATGCACCACCCCCATCCGAACTGGGCGAACTTGGTTTGGAACAACAGCAACATCCCCAAGTGTGATTTTTTCCTCTGCCTTATGTGCAGGAATGCCATCAACACCAGAGACAAAACCCTCAGCTGGGGCAACTGCCAGGATAACCTTTGTGTGTTGTGTGAGAATGAAATTGAGGGTCGGGACCATCTATTTTTCAAATGCAGCCTCTCTAAGGCAATCTAGGAGGACACTAAATATAACAACTCCTATATCAACAATGCCAACACTTGGGATGAGGTGATAGCTGATGCTTCCATCAACTTCAAAGGGAAAACCCTCTTTGACAAGATCAGGATAACTTCCTTTTCTGCTGCCATATATTGCTTATGGATGGAGAGAAATAATAGGATTTTCAGGAACAGTAAGGCTAACCATGGAGACATAATGAATGAGATTGCCTTCCTTGTTAGATGAAAGTCCTACAAGTGGCCCAAGTCTAGAAGGGACTTTGATAACTAGCTCATCTGTATGAACTGGGGTCTTGATGACTCCAAGTTGCTTATTACATATGTTTATGTTGTGGTTCTGACTCTTGGATAAATTTCGGTTGTGAAATTTGATCCTCGGTGGGTATGCCCATCTTTTCTTGTATATATTTTCCCTGTTTCATGTCATTGATTTTAGTTACCAAAAATAAAGTTAATTGGTCCACGTCATTAATATCTACATGTTGGGCCCATCTAAGCATCCGAGGCATAAACTCCACAACCCTTGATCCCAGGACACATCTTAGAGCTCTCAGTAGTGGCCTTCATCGTTGACCGCGATCTTAGTACACATTCAGTGGCTACAAGTATAAGGTCGGAGCTTCCTATAAATCCGCGACCTTTTATGGTTCTAGGGTCGTTACACTATTAGTTGCATATAAATTGTTTACCTTGACCATCAGATTCCATTCCACTATGTTGTTGTTGCTCTTTCATTAAAAAAATGGTTGAATAATCAAATAGGCTAATTGAATTCCCTCCTCTCCCTCCACATTCACACACTCCACTCGATCAACACCTCCACACCCTATCCCTAAACCCCTCCCCACCTCCACTTGATCAAACCCCCAGCCCTATCACATCCACTCAATTAACCACAACAATCCGAGCAACTACCCGAATCCCTAGATTTTAACAACCCAAACTCGATTAATCCACAACAAACCGACATACCGTGTCCAAACTCTAATCTGAATGAGAACCCATCAGTAAAAAACTAGTGCAATAATTAAAAATATATTTTATTGTAATAAATATTTAAAAAAGGAGCTAAGATGCAGGTGTCACAAACGTTGCCTTAGCTAGGTGTGGTTCAGGTTTAGGTTCTTGAAAAAAACTAAGGTTTGTTGGATAATTAGTTTTTTATTTAGGAAAGAAGATGAAAAAGTGGTAAAATTGGTCAAAAAATTATTTCGGGGCTCAGTCTAATTAGGAAATAGAGGTGTGCTAGCAAAGATAAAAGTCTGTTAGGATTTTGGCGGTTATATCTTTGACATTAGTAAAGTGGTGATCATGTTAAATAAAGCATTATAAAGTGGGGTTATGTAATAAAACCCCTTAAATATTTTTCTAGAAGATACTAGCAACAATCACATGCTCAATGTAAATCATCCAGCCTAATCAAAGGCAATGCTCTCATGAATGTAGAAGGTCAGTGAGAGTGCACCAAGAGCTACTCGAAACGGAAGATCACACCAAATTAAAAAAATTCATTTCATTTTTAATCCATGCTAAAAGAAAGAGTACAACCTAAAGGTATATGTGACAAGATGTATATCTCATTTAATTAATTCATTAAATTTTAATCTTCATTAACAATTTGAGATATAAATCAAGCCAAAAAGTAAATCACGCCATAAAATAGATTTGTGAAGAAAAAACTCACTAATGGGAAAATCTCGGGCCAAATATAAAATCTCACTAAAAATTTATAGAGGGGATAAACGTCTTATGATCACACACCGTGATACTTCAAACTATTTTTTCATCAATTCCTAGTGAGTAGGAGAATTCTGTAATGTCGATGAGAATCTTAATGCACCGATGTCATGGTCAATCGATCAACAATGTTGCCTTGAACAAACTTCAAAGTTGTGTTGATTTCACTCTCTATGAAACTCGCAAACAACCACACGATCAAATTCTTTTTGCAATAGTGATCCAAAGCTATGAGCAATGATTTCACTAGTGGAGCAAAAAAAAAATATCATCTACATAGAGTTGGGCTACCACTATATCTGTTTCATAACCCTTATAAAAAATATTGTCAAAACTTCCTCTTTCGAAGATTTTTCCCACAAGATATGAGGTAAGTATCTCATATCAAGCTCTTGGAGCTTGTCAAATGCCATTTAATGCCTGTTTGAGGTGATAAACATGTGTTGGGAACTTGGTGTTCTTAAAGCCTTTCAGTTGTGACACAAAAACTTCGTCTTGGAGAGTACCATTTAAAAATGCCCTCTTCACATCTATGTGATAGATCTTGAAGTCCAAGGCACATGCTATGGATAAGAGTTGACGGATTGATTCTAGCCGAGCAACTGGGGCAAAAGACTCATCAAAGTTAACCCCTTCAACTTGGGTGTATCCTTGAGACACTATCCTATCCTTGTTACGCAACATGATAACTTCTTCATCACATTTATTTTTGAAGATCCATTTGGTACCAATGATGTGAAAATCTTTAGGCATAGGAACTAGAACCCAAACCTATTGTCTTACGAATTGATCTAATTCGTCTTTCATAACATTGACCCAATATTTGTCTAATAAGGCATCTTTCACATTCTTAGGTTCAAGAGTATAAGTGTAACACAAATATTTATGGAGTTGAGAAAGGGTCTTAATTCCAACACCAGGACTAATAATAATTATAGAGGGATCATAGTCCTTTTTTACCTAAAGAGGTGGGTCATCCATTTTAACACTCACTTGTGGTATTAGTGTTGGCACCTCTACATAATCATCTGTTTCTTCTTTGTTTCCTTCTTCTATATAAAGAAATAAAGAAATTATGTTTTCACAATTTTCCTCATTGAATGCAAATGTCACACTATCATCAAACCTACTCCATCATCTTTTGATCTCCACAATTGTAAACGCGGTAGGCACGACTTTTTATTAAATAGCCGAAAAATATCCCAATGTTACTCTTAGAATCAAGCTTAGTCAAATACTCTTGATCCTTAAGTATATAACATTTTCTTTAGAAGACTATATATAATTTGAGTTTGGGATCTTTGCATTCCCAAATATCATAGGGGTTTTTGTGACACCCCGCCTAAATAAATACCGGGTGATCAGTCCTATATCAAATTTAAAACAGGAATCTCAAGGGTTCATTCTTAGCATCACTGTCGAAAACTTTTTAAAACTTCACTAACCACCTAGTATTCAAAAAGACTGATGTTAAATTTTATCTTTTTATTAAACAATTAAATATGCATGCTGAATAACAAATAAACCATACATCCAAACCATGAGTCTAAAACAGTACTAAATGACTAAATGACCTGCCGAATAAACAATCGGCTCAAAATCCTAATAATAATAATTCAATAAATGAATACATAAACCAAATACTGAGTCTAAAAGTAAAAGGGGAAACATGAACTGAATGAATCTACAACTGAGATAAGAATCTTACTCTAGGAATAAAGAAATGATACGTCTAAATCAAATCCTGCAACCATCCACAATGTTGCAGCTGCGTAACCCTGGAATAGATAAGTCAACTATGGCATCCCTGTGGCTGGACACCTGTTAATATACATATACATAGACAAGAGAGAAGAAGTACAAGAAATGGGTCAGAGCCCGATTTATAAAAATGTTTAGCAAGCATTTTATTGCAATAAATGAAATGCGTAGTATATATTTTTTTTTGGGAGTTTAATTGTATATATAAAAAGACCAAAAGATATACAGAGGAAGAAACCCCTCCACAGAACAAGAAAGCCCTAGGGCATACCCCACAGGCAAACAGCCAACCAGGTCGGAACCAAACAAAAAACTAAACTAGAAGTTTATCTTCAGGGATGTTCCAGTACATACAAGCCATCCAGTTAGTAAAACTCCTTCTGTCCTTCTTCCACGTGAAAGCTTTTGCTCTAACCATGTTTTCAATACCCTTGATAATAGAATCAAGGGAATTGGAGACATGCTTAAAGCATCTAGAATTCCTCTCCATCCAAATGCAATAAATAGTGGTAGTAAAGGAAAGGGATCTAATCTTGTCACAAAGGGTCTTCGTAGAATGGTTAACAGTAGCCAAACCCAACTCACTATTCAGATCCTGGGCATCCCTGTAATATTGGTTCCTAAGCATCACCTCCTCCCATATACATTTACTAAGGCTGCACTGAGAGAACAAATGGTTATAAGACTCCCTTCCAGTCCCACATAACTCACACAGGTCATCCACAGAAACTCCCCAATCATGTAATTTAACTTTAGTGTTGATGGCCTTCCTAACCACCAACCAAGTTATGAAAGAGCATTTAGGGATACAAACCTTACTCCACACAAACTTGCTCCAGTTGACCATAGGCTTATGGGCCTTTAAAAGTTCCCAAGCGGACGCAATGGTGAACATTCCATGATTTGATGGGAGCCACACAACAGTATCAGTTCCCCCGTGGATTGTAGGAAGAGTAGCATTCTTCACTTCATTCAGCTCCCATGTCACTCTTGATGGCCATCTCCACTCCAAATGGTGTATAAAATCTGACACTTTAGCTTTTAGATTGCTAGCAGAATCATAGACAATGTTATCCCCATAAATGGTATGTAAAGGGCCATTAGGGTGCCAATAATCAAACCACATAAATGCATGTGCACTATTCCCAATGCAGGTCTTGATTTGACTTCTAAACTTCTCTCTGTTCTTGAGGATTTTCCTCCAACTCCATGAAGAATCATTTGGGATACTCAAAGCCCATATGCTTCTTCCTTTGATCTTGTAAGTATATAATGTTCATAATTGCTTTTACGGTCCCACTCTCTTGAGGACAATCTCACCTCTCTTCTATAGTGCACACCTATCGCATTCATTTATTCCTCCTAGCCATCTGACACACTTCTAACTAGGAAAAAGGCTTATCCTTCTAGTTACCCCTCGTAGTAGTATATCATATTTGATCTCAACAATTATCATTTTTAAATAAGTGTTATCACACTAAAGTCAAGTATTTACTATTTACGTTTATATAAGATTTCACTATCTTAATAGTCTGTAATTATCTCATTGTAGATATACCATAAGCATACACATATATCCCTCACTATTATATATATGTATCAGCACAATCTTAATAGCCCACAATTATCACATTGTAATTATATCACAAGTATACATATATATCCACCACCATTATATATATATACTAACACAGCACCCTAAGGATACACCTATAGTGCATTGCATACTCTGCTATCATGTCCCGGTACGTCTCGTACTCAAACAATAACTATCGGTTCGGAAATGTCCCACGAACCATATAAACAAATCACACATATTGGCGGCGAACATAGTTCACATACCTATGGGTCACGCACATACCTACGCTCCCATAGTCAGCGGACTTATCAACTCACAAATAAGTCTTTCACAGTCCTATGTTCTGAGATACAAGTCAAATATCCCCCCGAAGGTCACTCGGGATAAGACCGTCTCTACACAATCCCCCGCGATAGCAAGCAGCTAGGTATGTCATACACATAATAAAACAATCAAATAGGTATTCATGCACCCTATTAAAATATTAGGTATTCACACAACCTTTCATTGTTTTACATATTCACACAACCTATCATTGTTTTAGGTATTCCCGTAACCTATTATCATTTTTCTATTGGATTATGTATTCCCATATTTATATATATAATTCACACATTCATATATATATACATATATTCCAATTATTTTTAGTTCGCTCGTATTAAATACGATCCAATACCAAAATAGCTACATCCCACTATTTAATATAATTTATATAATTATATATCTCACCTCATATATACTTGATTAATTTCATATTAGTCTCACAAAGTTCCCAACAATTTTTAGTTTCAATTCGGGAAAGTTTCATCACTAATTAAAACTCCAAGGGTATTTTAGACATTTCACAATATATGCCTCAGTAATGAAATTCCTAGTACTGCGTACTACTCTCCATTTTCTATGCGTGGCCACAAACGGCACGTAAATCCGAATTCGTATGACAAAGTTATGCTCATTTAAAGTTGTGCTAAAAATCAAATAACTCGTTCCGTCTTCAAGGGTATTTTAGACCTTTCAATTTTTGTGTCTAATTAAAAATATTCTCAGGACAGCGTAATACTCTTCGCTATCTATGTGTGGCCGTGAACGGCACACTAATCCAAGTCCGTATGCCAAAAGTTAGGGCATTATAAAGATTCACCTCAAAGAAGATTTAAAAAAAAAACTTTCTTAAAAAGTTTTCCCACATTCTGCCCAGATTAATAAATTGATGTTTTGAGGCATTTTGGAGCAGTTTTGGAGGAAGCGCGTGAGACAACAAAATGTAGAAAACGCGATTTTCTACAGGGCAATGCGAACAGAATCGCCATTAAAGCTCCAAAACCTTCGATTATACTCAGATCTTTTACCCCAAAAACCTCCCAAGATTCATCCTAAATCCACCCAAACTTCATCATTAACAATTTCTTCCAACAATACCACTAATGGAGATTCAAAAACCAAGATCTAATCATGTTATTCACTTCTCAAATTAAGTTATAATCTCACTATTAACCCAATTTCTCACAAAGTTAAAAATCCCCTATCAATGGTTATTCTTCATCTTCTTCACCATAAACCCACAAATTTCAATTCAAATTCCTACTTCCAAATTTCCAGAATTAATTGACATAATTACAACTATTTACATCATTAACTACAACTCAAATTAAAGCAAGAAAACACTTGCCTTGGGGGATTAAATCCGACGATCCCATGTCGAAATTCTTGCCCGGATTGCTCTTGTCATCCTTCTTTCCTTTTTCTTCTTTCTCCTTTCTCTCCTCTCTCAACCCTTTGTGTTTTGGAATGACTCATGGCTGCCCAACACACTTAAACCTAGGTTAAAATTCCTCAATCCCGTAATTAAGCCTATTGGCCAATTAAAAATTACTTAAATGCCCCCGTATGGGCTCGGTCATGTCTAAAAATACCCCAAGACCCATTTACTACCCCCGGGTACTCTTTTTCGACTATCTTGACCCTTTCGGACTCAACCGTGCACTCAGAATTGTCATCCGAGATACTTTATAAAATTTTCCAATTTCAACCTCAAAATGCGACACATGTGAAAATTTTCAATAACCCGAATTAATTTGAATTTCTAAATCCCCAAATTTAAATAATAAATTCTAAATCTCCAAATTCAATAATTTCTCCAATTTAAATAAATTAAATTTAAATCACCAAATTAAATGAATTTCTCCAAATTAAATAAATCCAACTCACTAATTTAATTAATTTATATATCCTCTAAAATATGGGGTGTTACATACTTCTCCCCTTACAATGGAATTTCATCCTCGAAATTCGGATAAGACTAGTACTCAAAGCTTCAGATAAATTAAATTTAAATCACCAAATTAAATGAATTTCTCCAAATTAAATAAATCCAACTCACTAATTTAATTAATTTATATATCCTCTAAAATATGGGGTGTTACATACTTCTCCCCTTACAATGGAATTTCATCCTCGAAATTCGGATAAGACTAGTACTCAAAGCTTCAGATAAATTAAATTTAAATCACCAAATTAAATGAATTTCTCCAAATTAAATAAATCCAACTCACTAATTTAATTAATTTATATATCCTCTAAAATATGGGGTGTTACAGTTTTGTTAGCATACATTCTATGAACTTGGATGCTGAGTTTACCAGCTTTGCCCAAAACCTCTTAGGAACACCCTTGCTTATTATCAACATGGACCTTTTCATTTATTGGATTATTTGATATTTTCATTCAATAATCCCATTTTGTTGAGGTATTTTAGGGGCAAAAAATTTATGGTGTCCATACATCATTACACAATTCCATAATTCGTTCAAATTCTCTCCCATGGTCACTTCGGACTCTAATGGTAATGCAACCTTTATCATTTTGGAGTTGTTTACACTTGGGAATAAAGAAGCCCTTAGCATCAAACTTACTATATAAAAATCCTACAAAAGTGAACCTAGAATGATCATTTACTATCATGAGGACGTAATGCTTACCACCTATACTCTTCGTACACATTGGACCCTTACTATCTATGTGTTGGAGCCCTAATAATCGATAGGTGGACATCATACTCAACTTCTCCCATTTGAAAAATACCACATACGCCAGAAGAAGTCGACTCAAAATGAGGTAGGTCACGAACTAGCTCATTCCTAGAAACTTTGCCAAGATCCTTTAATTTCACATGAACCAACCTCTTGTGCCATAGATCTACCAAAACCTTATCACTATTGAAAAGAAAATTTAGAGACGTATTGACTACATAATAATTCTCCATTTTTCTTGTTCCCTTCAAAATGCATTTAACCTTAAGGATCAAGAACTTGACATTTGTTTATGGTAAAAACACATTGTGATGATCATCACACATTTAGCTAATGCTAATCAAGTTTGCCTTCAATCCATCAACCTAAAGGACATTGTCAAATTTAGGAAACCCAACTATTTAAATAACACCCTTTCATAGCACATTACATATACTCCCATCCCCAAAATTAACTGTACCGATATTATCTTTCACGAGTTTTGAAAACAACGATTTATCCCGATCATATGGCTAGAACATCCACTATCGAAGTACCAGTTTAATGAATTTCATGCACATTGGGTCTTCTTTTGTGCCCCAAAAGGTTTTCCACTAGACTTGGTCTTGATATTCTTACCCAAATCCTTTGCACTTTGTTCAATATTTCTTGTTTATAATTTTCTCAATGTCGAACCAAATGATCCTAAATTTTTCAATGAGTGTGCTAAAAAATCATGCTTTAGAGTAGAATTATCGTCACAATTTAAAAGAAGGAGTCCGTCTTTTGGTCACTTTGGTTTTATGAATTTCATAGCAAAATCCTTCAAATTTCCTTTCTTTTTTCAATATTTATACACCATTGGACTTTGTCATTATGATGTTTCAAAAACTTTTTTTTCACATTTTCAGACACCATTTAGAAATAAGTGTCTCTTAAAAAGGTTTGACAAATATGGTCTAGGGATTCACATTGATTTTTTTTTATCAAATTTGTCAAACTCAATACCTCTTTTATCATTCTCTATTAGGTTGTGAGATAAAAATATATACCTTAATTTCTTAGATATATTTTCTAAATCAACTTTCCACTTCTCACTACACCAAATAACATAAAGTATAATGATTTTCTACTGTGAAAAAATGCTTTGGTCATAGTGTTGGACCGTGACAATTTTAGGGGTGACCATTTTGGGGGTCACGATCCAAAACTGTGACCAAACATAAGAGTTGCGATCACATTGTGTAGCCTAAAGATGGGGACATGGTCACGGTCAAGAACCGTAACACGTGGTCATGTTTTATGATCTTGACCCTAACCCTGATGACCATTTAATAGGTCACGTCATAAACCATGGCCAATTGCCTTGAGCTTTTATTGATTGGTCACAGTTCATGATCATGACTTACTGTCGTGAAAATATATTAATTGGTCACGGTTCCTGACCTACAGCCTTTTCACCCATTAAAAAATTATTAGGGTTATGGTCCTGGTTTTGGACCGTGACCTATAATAAATTTATTTTAAAAAATTATTTTAATTTGTTTGCTTCCCCAAAAAATCACATACATGTTTTACACCAGTCATACAATTCCATTATAAAACTAACTAATACATCAATCCAATGTAACTACCTTCCTAGGGAATGGAATTGTACTTCGTTGGCCCTCATTGCTAAGGTGGCTACCCTTACTAATATGAAATATTTTAGACCTAGTTCCTGCTGTAATACCATATGCAAGTGTATCTTTAGGGTTATTATAAATAGAATTAAGCCTACTCTTACCCACATCATTAGTAAAAGCCAAGCTGATTTTGTGGAGGGGAGATATATTTTGGATAATATATTACCGCTCCAAGAAGTCATGACCATAGAGACCCGAGCCCCTCAAGATGCACTTTGAAGATTGATCTTTTAAAAAGACTATGACAGTGTGAATTAGGTTTTCATGTTCAAGCTGATGCTTCATCTTGGCTTTCTTACTATGTTTATTAGTTTGATTAGATAGTGTGTTACCATTACTAACTCCTCAGTTAGCTTGAATGGACAACTTCATGGCTTTTTTGCTGGAAGGATATCACTGAGATAAGGGGATCCCATATCCCGTTATCTCTTCCTTCAAGTCATGAAAAATTTCTCATGCATAATGGATAGGGCTTGTAGGTACCCAACCTTTACTTATCACCCCAAATACAAGGAGGTGGGACTCAATCACTGGTGCTTTTCTGATGACTTGATTATCCTATGTGGCGGGATATTATGTCGTGACTTATTACTAAGAAGTATTTGGAGGATTTTAACAGTATCTCTAACTTAAACCCAACCTCAATAAGAGTAACTTGTTCATTTTTGTCCTTGATGTGAATGGATCCATAAAAATGGGTGACACCGTGGGAATTACTCATAACATCCCATCTTTCCCCTTGTGCAGGATGCAACAGATTGATTGAGAATGTTAAGTCTAGATTTAAAACTTTGGCCAAAAAGTTCACTAGATACGCGGGTAGACTCCAAATCATCAAGTGAGTGTTGTTTGGTATCTGAGTGTACTAGTCAAGTCTATTCATCCTTCCCAAAAGTGTGACTGTTTATCCATGCAACTTTTGGACTAGAATTCTTAAAGTCAGAACCAGTCCAAAGAAAACCTTTGTAGCAGCACTGAGGCCCGGGGGGGGGGGGGGGGGGAGGTTAAGCATTAAAATTCTCGAGAAATGGAAGAAAGATGCCACTATGAAGCTGTTGTGGAATCTCTGTAGTGAGAAGGATCTTTGGATGAAATAGTGTAATGTTTATAAGATTAAATGAAAGAGTATTTGGGCTCTTTCTATTCCAAATGATACCTCTTGGAGATGTAGGAAGATCATGTAGTTAAGACAATTGGGCAGACCCCTCATTAATAATATGATTCGCAATGGGGAGGATACCTTCTTATGGTATGATAACCGACATCCGAATGGTACCCTATAGGAACTTTATGGGGATAGAGTTATTTATGATGCAACTAGCAATCAAAAAGCTTTGGTGGCTGATTGCATCATAGATAATATATGGAGATGGCCCTAAACTATAAATTGGGAACTCCTAGACATTAGGGAAGCATACCTGCTTAACAGTAGATAGTGAAGTAGAGGTATATATAAATAAAGGAATATACAAGAAAAGGAGGGCATACCCTCCTTGGATCAATTTTCCATGAGAAAATAATCCCAATAAAGCATGAAAACCAACAGGAAAACATCAAAATACAATAGGATAAGTAACTTACTAACTAAACAGCAGGTGATTCTCATCTAACCCCCAATTTTTGTAGATAAACCATGAGTTGGAATTTCTCCTTGATTTTGTCCATGTATGAGATTTGCATTTGACAAGGAAGGTAATGTCATGCATGATATCAGCATAGTTGGAGTACTTTTCGGGGGTGGGGGGGGGGGGGGGGGGGAATTATGTTATTAGAATCAAGAAACACTAACTACAACAAGCATACAGAGAAAGACCTCAATCCAATGGGGCATACCCCAGAGGACACAAATAACCAAACTCTAAACAAAACCAATCTAAAATAAACACCGATTCCGGGATGTCCCACTTCATGCATGCCATCCAGTTGATATAGCTCATCTTATTGTTCTTCTAGTTCGAAACCCTAGCGTTGACCATAGCAACAATATCTCTAACAATCATGTCAATACTCTTGGCCCTGCTTTTGAAAAATCTAGCATTCTTCTCAAGCCACAGACAGTAGATAGTAGTGGAAAAGGATAGACACCTAAGTCTATTATAGAAGTTCTTTCCCATATATTCAGTATTATCATAATCCAATTCTCCCTCCCAACTAAGTGCCTCTATGTCCTCCTGGTCTATTATAGAAGTTCTTGAATCTAACATCGCCCCAAACCTCTTTAGCAAGATTACACTCAACAAACAAATGCTCACAGTTTTCCACCTCCTCACCACAAGTGCAACATAAGTTGTTATTGGAAATATAGTTGGAGGTCTTGATCTTGAAGATTCTATTTTTTTCGGTAATTAAAGTGTATTAGAAACAGAAGATCCAAATATACAAAGGCCAAAAGGCCAAAGAGTCATCTAGATACATGCATCTAGAGACCAACCATCTAAACAATTAGTCATACAGGAGAGAGTTGGGTAATCCCCATAAATTACAAGTCATCCAGTTGGAGTAAGATCTTTGAAATTTCTTCCATTTGCTAGATTTTCCTTGCACCATTTCCTCGATGCTCGTAATCACCTTGGTAGTTGTAGCCAATCCCTTGTTATGAAGTCTACTATTTCTTTCTTGCCACAGACAGTAGATGGTTGCAGAGAAGGAAGTGGTCTTAATCCTGGATTTTAGGTCTTTCCCTTTAACATCAGTAACAGCCTTCATGATCTCATTATCCCACCTTCCCATAGCTCTATAAGATTGGTTCCTAAATAGAATCTCATCCCAGACAATTTTGGAGAATGGGCATTCCATTAAGATGTGCTTAATAGTCTCAATCCCAGAGTTACAAAGCAAACAGGCTTTATTATCGACTGCTCCCCAATCAAAGAGTTTATCTTTAGTCACTAAAGCCTTTCTGCAGGCCAGCCAAAGAATGAATGAACACTTTGGGATGCTCATCTTGTTCCAAACCAGCTCATGCCATTGAACTTCATTCCCCTAGAATAGGTGGAATCATATGCAGACGCAATAGAGAAATTACTCGACCTGTTAGGAGTCCACTTTACACTATCAGTGCTCATAGGATTTATAGAAGGTAGGGGAGAGTTTTTGATGTCATTCAGCTCCCAAGTGGTAGAAGCTGGCCATTTCCAATTTAACCCATCAATGAAATCGGAGACCTAAGCCTTGGAGTTGCTAGCAACATCATAAATGGTTTTATCCCCAAAAAGAGGTTGAAGAGGGCCAAGGTGGTGCCAATTATCATGCCACATGAAAGTATCCCTGGTATTTCCAATATAAGCCTTAACCATGAGTCTACATTCCTCTCTAGCTTTAAGAATTTTCCTCCAGCTCCATGAAGAGTCTTGAGGAATGGGGATTGCCCATATGCTTCTCCCTTTTATCTTATAAGTATGACACCACTTGACCCAAAAGACTATCCTTTTTGTTGAAGAGGTTCCAAAGGTTTTTCATAATTGCAGCCTTGTTCCAATGAGTCAGGCACTTTATTCCCAGACCCCCTTCCTTTTTAGGCTTGCAGACCTCATCCCATGCCACTTTAGCTCCGCTGTGCTTGAGCTCAGGGCCAGTCCATATGAACTCTCTAATACATTGCTCAATAGCCTTCACCACACTTTTAGGCAGAATAAAGATCGATGACCAATAAATTTGGGAACTAAACAAGACAGAAATTGCAAGCATCTGCCTGCATAACTCAAGAATCTAGTGGTCCAGCTCTTGACTTTATTAGTAATCTTGTCAATAAGATCCTTACAATCCACATGCTTGAGTCTTGTAGAGATGAGGGGGACTCCCAAGTACTTGAAAGGAGGTTGCTGGTGGGAGATGCCCAAGGAAGAAGACATAGAGCTGATAATTTCAGTATTCACTCCAGAACAGTAAAAATTACTTTTAGCTAGATTAGGGAGTAACCCACTCTATTCAGCAAATTCCTCAAGCGCATCCTTAACACATTCCACAGATTGGGTATCACCATTGCAGAACACCACCAGGTCATCCGCGAAGCACAAGTGGTTAATTATATTTTCTTTGCATTTGGGATGGAATATGAAGGTATCTCTGCTAGCATGCTTATCAAGAATACAAGAGAGGGCCTCCATCACAATAAGGAAGAGAAAGGGGGAGAGCGGGTCTCCTTGTCTCAACCCCCTTTTTCCTTCAAAGAACCCTTTTAGAGTCCCATTCAGACTAATAGAGTACCAAACAGAGGAAACACATGCCTTAATCCAAGAAACAAACCTGGGAGGGAAGTTGATTTGGATAAGGATGTCAAAAAGGAACTCCCAATCCACTGAATCATAAGCCTTCATTATGTCAATCTTCACAGTGCATTTAGGAGTGTTAGAGTCCCTATGGTAGTTCCTCATCAATTCTTGCAGTAAGAGAATATTATCAGTGATAGATCTCCCATGGACAAAGGCAGATTGGCTATCATTTATCAGTTGAGGCATAAGAGGCTTGAGTCTTAGGGTAAGAATCTTGGAAATACACTTATAAATCGTGTTGCAGCAAGCTATGGGTCTGAAATCAACCATAGTGTTTGGGTTAGGAACTTTGGGGATCAGAGCAAGAGAGGTGGTATTCCATTGTCTAGGCAAGTAGCTGTGGTTAAAAAAATGATGTATAGCTTCCACCACATCATCCCCCACAACATCCCAATTCTTCTTAAAGAAGGCAGCACTGAATCCATCAGGGCCAGGAGCTTTGTTGGAGGCAATGGAGAACATAGCATTTTTAATCTCAATATCAGTTATGGGGGCAGTAAGGTTAGGCCACTGCGATGGATTCAACTTCCTTTTCATGAGCATAGGGATAGTGGTAGATCTCCTTCTCTGCCTCCCCAACAAATTAGTGAAAAAATTTATGGCCTCTTCACTCACTGCCTCAATGCCTTCAATAGTGACTCCTCTCTCATTCTGAATACACAAGAGTTTTCTTCTAGAGGTGTTTGCTTTTACTTTATTATGGAAGAAGCTTGTGTTCATATCCCCTAACTGCAACCAATTGATTCTAGCCTTTTGCTTGTAGTAGGCTTCTTCAGCAGCGCGTAAAGAGCTGTAGAGAGTAGCACACTCATGTTCATCCTTCCTAAGTCTGCTATTTGAACCATCACTGTCCAGGTAGCGCTGGATATGGTCCAATTTATCTTTAGTGATCCTCACACGCTCAGAGATATTGGAGTAGAACTTATGGTTAATAAGTCTTAAAGGAGGTTTTAGTCTTCTAAGTTTGTGAGAAAGTTTAGCCATAGGGAATAGCTGACATTCCTCTTGCCAAGAGGTCACAAGCGTGGGCATAAATTCAACATTCTTCATCCAATAATCAAAGAATTTGAAGGGCTTTGGCTTGTTGGGTTGATTGAGAAAAGAGATCACAATGGGGCTATGATCAGAAACACCTGGGCATAGGTAGTTGGCATGGGAATCAGGGAAAGAAACACTCCATTGAGAGTTATGGAGAACTCTATCAATTCTGGTTTGGGTATTCTCAATCCCATCACTTTTGTTACTCCAAGAGAACCAAAGACCCGTGGCAAGCATATCATCCATCATTATCTCAAAGAGGCAGTTATTGAAATCAGCAGCAGCCCTAATATCAATTCCCAGCCTACCACTTTTATCCTCTCTGTTTCTAACAGTGTTGAAATCCCCCGTAATGATCCATTGGCTATTGTTTGAGAGCTTGTGGTTTTGTCTAAGGAAACTCCAAAGAGGAATCCTTTCAATAGGAAGATTAAGGCCATAAACAAAAGTAGCATAAAAAAACTTGTTGACCCCCCCCACACTTGATCTTACAAAAAAGAGCTTGGGGATGGGATAAGAAAATCTCCACTTCAAAAGTAATTGGGTCCCATGCTAAGATCACTCTTTCTACTCCACCATTATCTGGGCAGTTGTGACTATACTTCCAATTCCAGAAGCAGCTGGCAGCCACCTTGGCAATGTGGTTCCTTTTGACTTTAGCTTCAAGGAGACAAACAAGGCTTAACTTATTATCATATATCAACTTCTTCACTTCCTGCTGTTTGTGAGGGGAGTTGAGACCCCTAATGTTCCAGGACACAATCATGGTCATTTGAATTGTTGTTTGGTACCCCCTTCTTCTTCTTCTTCTTCTTCTTCTTCTTCTTCTTCCCCTTAGAAGATAGGGGAGATTCATCAGTCTTGATTTTGGTAGACAGCTCATCCACAACTTTAATCTTTAGCACAATACCAGAAGGCAAAGGAGTAATTTCTACAGTGTAGTCCTCAGAATCTATATCCAGTAAGGCTTCAAACGAGTTGGTGGAAGTAGTTTTGGGGGAGTTAAGTTTGGGTATGGGGTTTGGTTCAGTAGCAGCTTCAATCATTGGGAGGTAAGTGTTGGGAGTTGTTTCAATAGCAGCTATGCACAGGCTTGAGTCCTTTAGACCAGGTTCTGTTTTGCCTCCTACTGTTTTCCATCCATCATGGTTGGGCTCTTCCACAGTTTTCTTTGGAGGAATGGTTTCCCCTCTCACTCCCTTATCCTTCTTAGTGCACTTTATAATCGTGTGACCAAAGGCGATGCAGTGGCTGCAAGAGTGAGGCATTGCTTGATATTCAACCTTAATATGAGAAAATCCCCATTTTCCATTTTCAAGTCAATGGTTGTGGGGAATTTCTTTTGAGGTTTAATCTCTACACATATACGGGGATAGCTTATTCTCCTCATTTCTTCAGTGATAGAGTCAGCATATAATGGAACACCAATAGCAGATGCAATGTAGCTTAATCCTTCTGCAGTCCAAAACTGCATAGGGACATTGTGAAACATGACCCAAACAGGAACTCTCTCAATATCTTCTTTAGCAAAGTTGCATTCCGGACACCATTTCTGCAGGATAATGGCATTACCAACAAAATGCCAAGGCCCATTTTCCACCACCTCATCCCTACTATTCTGGTTATCAAAGATGAATATGTAGTGTCCTTGATCATTGGCTATCACTTTATTTAAACCATGCTTATCCCAAATTCTATGTGCATTCTTAACTAGTGAATAGGGAAGATTTTTGCCCAGAAAAAATCCCACGCAAGCACATTCCATCTGGGAGTACCCAAGTTTGGCCACTTCTATAGGGGGATTAACTTGAATCCTATCATCAACAATAGTAGGTTTGTGGTATTGGAGAATAAATTTAGGGTCATTCTTAGGGTCACTCCTATTTGTGATGATTGACTTCCACGATTTGTTTGGTTGTTTCATCTCTTCCTTAATTCCTCTGCCTACATTCTCTGTTTCACTTGTGCTTCCAATGATTCCCCCTTCCAGTGATTGCCTCAGTGGTGAGGTAGCCTTAATTATTGGGCAATTTGTACTTTTTCCTATCTGTTCACCAGGAGATTTCAGTGAATACCTGGCGTGCATTATGTCGTCATGAGACAGACCCATGCTTTCGATGAAATTGGCATATGCCCTTTTCTCCACATCAAATTCATTCATCTTGTCACACCATTGGGAGTAGCTGCGAAGTGGTCTTCTACAGTACTAATTTGGCCTTCTTCCATTTCCTTCATAGCAGCATCACAGACTTCATCAACACGAGGAGCAATGATAGTTTGGGCATGTTGGTTAATGGTGGACACTCCAGCAGATGTGGAGGCAACCATGGTAGTGGGATTATCAACTGTAGTAGGATAGTGTCTTGGGGTGGCCCTAAAGCTTGGGCTGGGTTTAGACATCGCTGGTTAGGTGGGTGGAGGTTGGGGATGGGTTAAGTTTGGCTACAAGGTTTCTAGAGAGAAGGAGGAGCATTTTTTTAAAACCCTAAGCTTGTTAGAATTTGAAGATTCTATTGTTCATCTCAAAACATATGTAGTAGATAGAAGAAACTAAGGAGGATATCCTAATCTTATCAATGGTGGTCTTCCCTTCAAAATGCATGGCAGCATTAGTAATGACCTCCTCCCATGTAGCGACAACATTGCTGTATTATTTGTTGTACTTGATCTCCTCCCAAATAGCTTTAGAGAAATTACAATTGAAGAAAAGGTGATCGCGATTTTCAATAGCATTGTCAAAGAACACATCTATTATCATTAGAAATACCCCAACTGTGAGTCTTATCCTTGGTGTTGATTGCATTCTTATAAACCAACCAAAAAATTAAGGCATATTTTGGGATAACACTATTATTCCAGACAGTAGGGGCCACCCAGGGGAGGGGGAGTGACTTCTGATTAAGTTCCAAGCTGAGTTGATGGTGAAGATGCCATTTGCCTTTGGGGTCCAAATAATGTTATCATCCCCGTTGGTATTTATAATTGGAAGTGCATTGTATTTTATCTCATTCAGCTCCCAGGTGGTAGTAGATGGCCAAGATCAATTTCCTTTCGAAATGAAATCAGTAACCTTGGCTTTGTGATTGCTAGCTGCATCATAGATTGTCCTCTCACCATATAAAAGCCATTGAGGGCCTTTAGGGTGCCACTGATTGTGCCATATAGCTATGATCATTCCCAATGATGGATTTAATGAGGGGTCTGACTATGACTCTGAGCTGCATGAGTTTGGTCCAGTCCATGAGTGTTATCTTAACAAGTTTATCATGTTAACCCGATATTGCCTCAAACCCCATAGACTAAAGCCATTAATTTATAATTTGTGTCGGTTGTATCATAATTACCAAACCCGATCCGTGATCTTAACAAGTTTGTCATGTTAACTCGATATTGACTCAAACCTGATAGGACCTTAACTTATAATTTTATGTTGTGTTATCATGTTGTGTGTATCAAACTTACCAACCCCAGAAAGGCTTGTAAGCATAGTGGTAATTATGAGTTAAGGTCCTATCAGGTTTGAGTCAATATCGACTCTCTAATCAGTTTTATTTTGTCCATTCTAGTGAATTCGTTAAGTTCAATAATTGCCAAAGGTGTCATTAAAGATATAAACCAACTGATTAGAGACTTCATCTGGCATGGTTCTGATTTGAAGCATAGTGGGGCCAAAGTGGCTTGGAGTAAGGTTTGTAAGCCTAAAAACGAGGGAGGGTTGGGGATTAAATGTATTGAAGAATGGAATAAGGCTGCTATGATGAAACATATATGGAATATATGCAATAATAAAGAGAGTCTTTGGGTGAAATGGTGTCACATGTATAAAATCAAGAGAAGGAGCTTCTGGGCGATTGCTATTCCTAGTGATTGCTCATGGACATGGAGGAAAATTCTGAAAATGAGGAGGGAGAGCAAACCTCTCATTAAGTCTATCATTGGTAATGGTAATAACACTTTTATTTGGCATGATAACTGGCACCCTCTTGGGCCTCTATAACCGTTATTTGGGGATAGGACCATTTATGATGCTGCCAGCAATCCCTACGCCAAGGTGGCTGAGTTCATTAGAGGAACGAATTGGAGGTGGCCTTCCACAGTTACGTGGGAGCTTAATGACATCCAGAATGCCACTCTTCCAGTTATTTCGCAGCAGGAGGATGTGGTTACGTGGGTCCCTTCTACCAATGGGATTTTCTCCATTCAATCTGCCTATAAGGCTATTTACAGTCACAACAATGAGGTGGAATGGAATAGGTTGGTTTGGAGCCATGCCAACATACCTAAATGCTCTTTCATCGCTTGGCTGATCTGCAGAAGAAGTCTTATTACCAAAGATAAACTGTTGGAGTGGGGGATTGTGGACAATAGTAATTGCATGTTATGCACTAATGGGACTGAAACTTTATCGCACTTATTTGTTGACTGCCCTTACACTAAAGAGGTGTGGATGGAAGTACTTTGCAGGAACCAATGCTACAGGAATATAGGGACGTGGGAGAGAGAGCTAGAGTGGGCTGTGGAGTATGCTAACAACAACAACCTCATCAACAAAGTCAGAACTCTATCTTTCACTACCACCATCTATTGTATTTGGATGGAAAGGAATGGCAGGATGCACAGCAGAGGGGCTAGAACCCCTGGTCAGCTCATGTATGAGATCAATAACATGATGAAGATCAAGATCAGTACTTGGAAGAACACGAATAGAAGCTACACTAATTGGATGGTCTGCAACCAATGGGGGATTCCTGAAACCATGTTGTACCTCTAATGTTATTTTCTTTTGATTTATTTGTTGATGTTTTAGGAGTGTTTTTGCTTCTTTTGATTTCCTATGTTGATGTTTGTTGGGGAGGGGGGTATGCCCCACCTTCTGGTTACTAGCCTCTGGGCTTGGTGTTCTTCTCCTTGTATATATCTTTCTTTTCAATATAATTAAAGTTACCAAAAAAAAAAACTTACCAACCCTAGTACAAATATCACCAAAATTTGTAAAGAAAAATTAGAAAACAAGTAGTTATCAAACTTAACGAATTCACTAGAATGGCAATTATTGAAGCTATTGGTTAATGTTGAGTAATGTTCCAATTTTCTACAATAAATATAAAGAAGAAAAACTAAGTATACATGTAAAGCTAAATCTAGATTTGTTGAAGTACCCTTGAAATTTTTCTTCAAAATATAACCAGTCTAACTCATCTGGGGGTTCCTAGATTCATAACAAGGCTATGGCATAACATTGTCTCTAGGTGGTGCTCATATATCAACTCCAAAATAACCCTATCCTCTTACGAACATGATTCACAAGGCACTCAGACTATAGTTCTTTCAAGTATTAATCTGGAGCATTCAATTCTATTACATTAAATCTAGTATCCATAGAAAAACCCACCATAATGCTCCAACTTCTCTCTAGAACCACCTTCTCCAAAACCGCATCCCGTTCCCTTCTAAACACCCTGTTCTACCCTACTCACACCACCTAATCCTCCATGGAAACCATGGTGAAACTTTCAGGTGATCGACTTGCCAAGCCTACGCGGATGGTGGCTGTGGTCGAAGTGTTAGAAGACGGCCAATGTTCTGTTGATCGCATTGACAACCCAGGGGGGTTTGAAGTGGTGAAGTCCCTCCCTCTACCTCCCACATCATCGCCCGATCTCGGTCCGGCCTGGACTTCCACCGTCGGCACAGGGGGGCAGGGCCAAGCCATTTTGACTGAAGATTCGGGGAACGGTTACATTAGGATAGGCAACGTGGCGGAAGACATTATCCACCGCCAGTCTGACGGTCGGAACGATGGTGAGGTGCTGGCGTTGAGTGTTGTTGAAGGAACTATGGAGAGTAGATCCGACGTAGGGGTTGGTACGGGCTAAATGGTACGGAGTTTTCAGCTGTCATGGGAAAGCTGTCAGGTAAACTGACTAGCGCCCCTGTTTCCCAGACGAAAATGCCTTCCCAACAACTGCCGAGACAAAATGCTAGGACTTGGAGCTCTGTTGCGGCTACTAAGAATCATCCTAGGATCCGTCTCACCTACCACCAACCCTCTGTTGTGGATTCCATCGTGACGGTAACGCCTCCCGCTGCTGTCGCTACCTGTGGCCATAAAAGGTGGGAGAATAGCTTGGTGGGTTATTTTTTGGGGAATAAACTTCCTTTCTCCTACGTGAATAACGCTGCCACCAGAATGTGGAGCAAGTTTGGAATGACCAAAGTTGTAGCACACGATAATGGTTTCTTCTTCTTTCTGTTTGATAACCCCTCACAACGGGATGGAGTTCTAGACCATGGCCCGTGGCACTTTGCGGGGATGTCCATTATTCTGAAGAAATGGGATGCTAGCTTTAGCCTTCACAAGGATACAGTGAAGAAGATACCCATATGGGTGAAGTTCCATGACATTCCCGTCCAGCTGTGGACGGAGGAGGGACTCTGTTACATTGCGAGTTCGGTGGGAATGCCTTTGTTTGCCGACGCTGTCACGGAGGAGATGAATAGGATCTCTTACGCTCGTGTTTGCATTGAGGTGGAAGCAAAGGAGACATATCCCAGTAGCATCAACGTTGTTATGGAGGACGGTGCAATCGCACCGGTGGGTGTTGAATTCGAAGCCAAACCACCCTTGTGCCCTAATTGCCTAGTTTTTGGCCACAATATCAGTAAATGCATGCTAAGCACTGTTCCAAAAACTAATGCGGAAGCTGGTACTAAGAAGACAAAATCTCATGCAGGTTCTGAATGGATTGAGGTAACGAAGAAGCCTATCCCAGTTACTACCTCTGGCCGGGAGATAGGAGAACCGTCGGGAGTGATGATTAAGGATCAGGAGGAGGTTAGGAGTACTGAGAAGGACGGGAGGACTGCCCCTAGCGTGGTCTCCCCCACGATACGGTTATCCAACCAGTTTAGCGCCGTGGACAATGACAACGAGTTTGAGGCAACTCCGGAACCTTCGGCGCTTGCTAGGAGAGTAATGGTCGTGGATGAGCTTGCTTTTAAGCATAAGGGAGAGACGACTAAGGCAAACCAGTCCGGTGGCAAGAACAGGAGAAAGGGGAAGGGGAGCAAAACTTGATGTTGAAGATTGGGTCATGGAACATTAGGGGTCTCAATTCCCCTCATAAACAAAAGGAAGTTAGTAAGTTAATTTTTGACCAGCAGCTTGATATCGTTTGCTTGGTGGAAACTAAAGTTAGGAAGGAAAATTTAGGTAATGTTAAAAATAATTGTTTTTTACATTGGGATCTCATTGATAACTGCCCTTTAGGGGGGTGTTGCCAGGGTGATTGTCGGTTGGAATCCTAGTTGTGTGGCGGTTACGCTGGTCCAGTCTCACCCTCAAGCCATGCTGTGTAGGGTGGAGGTTTGTGGCAGTAATAGAGAGTTTTTTGCAACCTTCATCTATAGGGAAAATCTAGCTCACAGGAGAGAGCCTCTTTGGGAGTTTCTCGAGCTCAATAGGGGTAGCACTGAGGGGCAGCCTTGGATTCTTATGGGGGATTTCAACGTTGTGAGAACCAGTGAGGAGAAGAGCGGGATGCATGGCATTGACGTGGGTGCTACGGAGGCTTTCAACCAGTGTATTAATGATATCCAGGTTGATGACATGACAACGAATGGGCTTTGGTTTACGTGGAACAGGCGACATGGGGGTAGGAACAATGTCCAGTCCAGAATTGATAGGGTTCTTCATAACGACACGTGGAGTACCTACTTTCCGGAGTCTCAGGTGACTGTTCTTCCTCAGGGTGTTTCGGATCATTGCCCGATCATTATCGTGCTTGCTCCCAGGGAGCCTAATAGGCCCAAGCCGTTCAAGTTCAACAACTTTTGGATGGGCCATGCTGATTTCCAGGATGTTCTGACCGAGTCTTGGCACGGGGACGATGCGGGTAACCCCATGGTGAGATTGAGTAAGAAAATGCATAGATTGAAGCTTAACCTCAAAGACTTTAATAAGAAGTTCTACAGACAGATTTCTAGGAGGTTGGAGGAGGCTAAGAGGTTGCTTGATGACGTGCAGATTAGACTTGACAATGACGGAAGCAACTTGAGTTTCCAATTGGAGGAGAGAGAAAAGTTGACGGTTTACTTGGATCTCAGAAGCACCGAGGAGTCCTACTATAAGCAGCGGTCTAGAGTAAAGTGGCAACAGTTGGGGGATGGGAATAACTACTTTTTCCATAAAAGGGCTAATCTTGCTACTGCTAGGAGGAAGATTATCAGCATTGAGGATGAGAATGGGGTGCGGGTCGAGGGCTCTCAGGGGGTGGCTAATACAGCAGTGGGGTTCTTTCGCAACCTTCTGGGCTATCGTAGCACATGTGCGGACCCTGCTCCCATTCTGGATGCGAATGTTGAGAAAAGAGTTAGTGATGTGGATGCCGCGACTATGAGTGCGCCCATTGATGATGACGAGATAAAGGGGGCAATGTTTGCCATTGGTTCGGATAAAGCCCCAGGACCTGACGGCTTCAATGCATTCTTTTTTAAGCAGAACTGGGAGGTGGTGGGGAATGACGTCACTGAGGCTGTTAAGTTCTTCTTCAGGTGTAGCTATCTGCCTAGGCAATGGAATTGTACTGCCCTGGCTCTTATCCTGAAGGTTCCTACCCCTAGCGGTATGCATGATTTTAGACCCATATCTTGTTGCAATACCATTTATAAGTGCATCTCGAAGATTCTTGCTAACAGGATTAAGCCTATCCTCCCACATGTGATCAATCCGTGTCGGGCCGCTTTTGTTAAAGGGAGATCTATTTCTGATAACATCCTTCTTCTCCTGGAGGTTATGAGGAATTACCATGGTGAGCTTAGCCCGCCTAGATGTACATTGAAGATTGATTTGATGAAAGCGTATGACACGGTGGATTGGGGTTTTCTTTTCACCTTGCTGACTCATCTGGGGTTCCCGGCCATTTTCGTTGGGTGGGTTAAAGAATGCATGACTAACACTCGGTTCTCTATCAGTCTGAATGGGCACCTGCATGGCTTCTTTGAGGGAAGGAGAGGGTTGAGGCAAGGTGACCCCCTTTCTCCCTATCTTTTCCTCCTGGTGATGGACTCTCTCTCGTGCATCTTGGACAAAGCCTGCACTAACCCTATGTTTACCTTTCACCCTAAGTGCAAGGAAGTGGGACTTAACCACTTATGTTTCGCCGACGATGTGATAATTCTATGTGGGGGGGACATTCCATCCTGCACCATTGTGAAGAAGGCGGTTGATGATTTCTGCAGCATTGCGGGCCTCACGCCCAATCTGGGTAAGAGTAGCTTTTATAGCACGGGTTTGGAGGAGGATCGGATCGCGCAGATCGGGGATATTCTTGGTTTTGGCCACAGCAACCCCCCTTTCTTGTACCTCGGGGTTCCTCTCAACACCACAAGACTCAAGAAGGAGGATTGTAGTAGGCTTATCGACAGGATTACTGGGAGGATTAAGTGTTGGACTAACAAGCTCCTTAGCTACGCCGGTAGATTGCAGCTTTTTAAGTCTGTCTTGTTCGGGATCCAGGTATATTGGTCTAGTCTGTTCATTTTGCCTAAGGGGGTTATTCTTAAGATTGAGCAGCTGATGAGGGATTTCCTATGGACGGGTTCCAATCTAAAACATTCGGGGGGCAAGGTGGACTGGAATAATCTTTGTAATAGCTTTGAGAGCGGCGGCCTGGGTATCAAAAGCATCGAGAGAGGTGGAATTAGGCGGCCATCATGAAGATGCTTTGGAATCTCTGTAGCAAGAAGGACTACCTTTGGGTCAAGTGGTGCAACGTGTATAAGTTGAAGAGAAGAAGTTTGTGGGCTATTAATTTAGCCAACGATTCGTCTTGGAGCTGGAGGAAGATGATGCAGTTGAGACATCGGATCAGACCTCTTATCAGATGGAGTATCGGTAACGGCAGGGATACCTTTTTATGGCACGATAACTGGCATCCTCTGGGGCCCCTTCATCCTTTGTTTGGGGACCGTGTTATCTATGACGCTGCTAGTAACCATAAGGCTATGGTTGCTGATTACATTGTCGAGGACAGGTGGAGATGGCCAACGGTGGTTACCTGGGGGCTCCTGGATATTAGGAATGCGGCGTTGCCCGGCATTAGGCAAGATACTGCTGATGAGGTGGTCTGGATCCCCAACCAGAAGGATTTTTCTATCTGATCAGCTTATGAGGAGATAACCCCCACCCTCCCACCTGCTCCCTGGCATAATATTGTGTGGAATAAGACTAATATTCCTAAATGCGCTTTTGTACTTTGGATGATTTGTAAGGATGCTATACACACTAAGGACAAGCTCTATAACTGGGGCATTTCGGAGGATAACGTGTGCTGCAGCTGCTCCAATGGGGTCGAGTCCATACCTCACGTGTTCAATGCGTGTCCAGTTGCTAAGGAGGTTTGGGAGGAGGTGAGAACCAGGAATCAGGAATACAGAGAGGCTTTGGATTGGGATGGCGAGATGGCTCATGCTATTTCTTGTTACAGTGGGACTAGTTTTTATAATCGTATTAGGAATATTTCTTTCTCTTCTACTGTGTACTGCCTTTGGATGGAGCGTAACGCTAGACATTTTAAGCGGGTGGCCAAAAGCAAGGATGTCATTGTCAGAGATATCGAGGTTATGATTAGAGCGAGAGTCGTAATGTGGAGCAGGGGGATGAGGAGATTTGAGAACTGGATGGCTTGCATGAACTGGGGCATCCCGGAGAGTGCTCTTGATTAGGGGACTGTGGGGTGTGGGGCTTCTCGCACTTTTCTTTCAGTTGTTTTGTTTTTCTCCCCTTTGGGGTATACCCCTAGGGGAGGTGCTGGGTTTCATCCCCATGTGTACTTGTTGTAGTTGCAGTTGTTGATATATATACATAATTTTTCCCAAAAAAAAAAATCTAGTATCCATAGAGTTTCCATCAGATCCAATGCCAAATTCCTCAATTTATTGTTCATCATCCCCACCTCTTTTATAGTTGGTGGCCTCTGAGTCCTCCTCATTTTCTTTAGGCCCTTGCTGCTCCTCGCTTTCATCCAGCTAAAAAAGGAGGAGAGTCGTAAGTACACCAAATACAAAGAGGATGGGTTTGTTAGAAGAATAAATTTACCAGCAAGCCTATGGGGGTAAGCATATGGTCCGAGTGCCTACGTTGTTCTGCTTCCTACAAGAAATAAAATAGCATGGTTAAGAAAATACACAACCTAACTGATTGGTGAAATAGCCTAGATAGTGACTTTACATCCTATTGGTATAGTCACGGTTGCAATTTCAGTGTATTATCTCAAACTAAGGGAATTTGAAAACTTGTACGATAGTTTGAAAGAGAATTATGACCAGTACATCCGGGACTGTACTAAACAGGACCACCTATGAGATTTAAGTCTAAGGATTAGACTTAGGTAATCCCACACCATTTGCAAAGGGTGCATAGATTCTTAATCCCGAGAGTTATAGGGATTATAATTCTTGCATAATTGTTTCTTTGATTGTAATGGGAAAGATTAATTTTTATTGGATCTCAATATTTGCAAATTGGGAAATCATTGTGTGAGTAGGTTTGAAATCATAATTCAGAGGAATTCGCATCCAAGAGATATCTTGGATTGATATGCCCCCTTAATTGACTTACATCTTTTGTTTCCACCAGTAAAACCCAGTCGGTGGATTATTTTATAATTCGGTGGAGAAGAAAATAATTAAGTCTGAGAATTAAGAAATTGATTTGATGTTGGTTAAAATCAATTAGAAAAAAATTGAATTGACTAAGAGGGTATCAAACACTTAACGTGTGGAATCATATTATGTACCACAGTCAACTTTGCAAATAGTACCTCTTTATCTTGAGTGATTTAGAGATAATTAAATTGGAGAGAAGTCATGATTATTTAATGGAATTAATCACAATTAAATAAATAAAGGAAACAAATTATGGTAATTGTAATTTGGGATTTCTGAGTAGTTATTTAGAAGACTATTTTTTTTGGGGGGCGGGGGAATTGAGTATATATAAGAACAAAAATAATTACAAAAGAGTAATAAAGACCTCAAACAAAAATCCTAGGTACATACCCCAAGGAAAGCAAAGCAAAAAGGCCACAACAAAAACCGCTTTAGCAAGTCATCATAATCCATTCCTATACAAGCCCATGTTCAGGTATATTCCAATACTTACAAGCCAACCAGTTTGCATAATTCCTCCTTGCTTTGTTCCAGGATAGAAACTTGGCTCTGACCATGTCCTCAATGTCTCTAACAATGGTTTCCAAGGATTTGGAAATATTCTTTAAACACCTTGCATTCCTTTCCATCCAAATACAGTAGACTGTAGCAGTGAAAGAGAGGGATCTGATCTTGTTGATGAAGCTCTTTGTGTAATGGTTGAAAATAGCCATCTGTAGCTCAAAGTCCCAATTTTACACCTCTCGATAGCACTAGTTTCTAAGTAACACCTCTTCCCAAATATCTTTACTCAGGCTGCATTGGAAGAAGAGGTGATTGTAGGACTCTTGGTCAGCCCCACACAAACCACACCTATCATTATCAGAGATACCCCATGAAAAGAGATTAACCATGGTATCAATAGCTTTCCTACACACTAACCATGTTATGAAAGAGAATTTGGGGATACACACCCTACTCCAAATGGCCTTACTCCAAGAAACAGGAGGTAGAGAGGAGTGAGCAGCTTCCAAGCAGAGGAGATGGTGAACAAATACTTATGATGATCAAGCCAAACCACTTTATCATTATCATGCTCCCTAATGGGGGCAACACTGCATTCCTCATCTCATTCAACTCCCAAGTCACCGAGGTAGGCCACTTCCATTCATATAAGAGAATGAAATCAGAAACTTTAGCCTTCAAGTTGCTAGCAGAGTAATAAATAATATTATCCCCATAAAGGGGGTGGAGGGTACCATTAGGGTGCCAGTAATCAAACCACGTAAATGTTTGGGATCCATTGCCTATGAAAGACTTAATATGAGGTCTGAATTTCTCCCTCAACTTAAGAATTTTCTTCCATCTCCAAGAGGCATCATTAGGAATCTTCAAAGCCCATATGTTCCTCCCTTTGATCTTGTAAGTGTTACACCATTTAATTTACAAACTATCTTTTTTAATACACATGTTTCAAAGATGTTTGGCCATGGTAGCAATGTTCCATGCCTCAAGGCTTTTCAAATTCAAACCCCCTTCCTCACAAGAAGCGTATAAGTCCTCCCATGCCACCTTAGCCCTAGTGCTTTTGGTTTCATACCCTTTCCATAGGTAATTAGTCATGATTTGCTCAATCTTCTTTATGACACTCTTAGGTAAGATAAAAATGCTAGCCCAATATACACTTGAATGTTGAATATGACAGTTTTGATAATGAGCAACCTCCCTACATAGCTAAGGAACTTATTTGTCCAACATTTGATTCTTGAAGTAATCTTGTCAACAAGGGAGTTACAATCCTTTTTTAAGTCTTATGGTAATAAGAGGCACCCCCAAATACTAGAATGGAGTGGTCCCAAGTTGGATACCAAGAATGGACATTAGATCCACTCTCTCCACTTCATCAATCCCAACAGCATACAGATGGCTCTTCTCAAGATTGACATGAAGACCTGAAAGAGCACTAAACTCAGTGATGGCTTCTTTGATAATATTTCAAGACCTTCTGTCACCTCCAGTAAACAAAATCAAATCATCGGAAAAACTAAGGTGGCTTAAAGTAACCTCCTTGCACTTTGGATGGAAGGTGAATTGCTGTGAATCAGTGGCTTTATTCAAAATCCCTGTGAAGACCTCCATTACAAGGAGGAATAAATAGGGGGAAATAGGATCCCCCTGCCTCAGCCCTCTCCCACCCTTAAAGAAACTATTAAGATCCCCATTCAAACTTATAGAGAATTTAATAGTATACACACACTACTTAATATAGCCAATAACCTTGTTAGGGAAATCAACCTGGTTCAATAAGTCAAATAAGAACTCCTAATTGAGTGTCATATGCTTTGAGGATATCAATCTTGACAGTGCACCTAGGAGGGAAAGAGTCCTTATGATAGTTTCTCATCAATTCTTGCAGCATAAGGATGTTATCAACTATAGATATTCCTTCAACAAAGCAGTTTGGTTGTTACTAATGAGGTTAGGCATCATATTCTTGAGTCTTGAGGTGATCACTTTAGAAATACACTTGTAAATGGTGTTACAACATGATATTGGCCTAAACTCCTTCGTGCTAACATGATTAAAGACCTTAGGAATCAAGGGAAGGGAAGTATAATTCCATTGATCAAAGAACCTACTAGTGAGAAAGAAATAGGAGACAGTCTCACGCACATCATCCCCAGCAATATCCAAATTTTGTTTAAAGAACAGGCTATTAAAACCATCAGGCCCAGGTGCCTTATCAGATCCAATAGAAAACATACCAAGTTTGATTTCTTCAAAATTAACATCTCTCTCAAGCTTTTCAGCCTGACCAGAAGAAACTTTTTCTTGGTAATCACCTCATCAAGAATACTATTAGAATCATCACACCCCATTCTATTCCCCAAAAGGTTCTAAAAGTATTTGACAGCTTCATTGGCCACCTCATCAGTTCCCTCAATCCTCTCCCCTAACTCATACTCAATGCTCAAAATTTTCCTCCTACCCAGACACTGATTAACCTTCTTATGGAAGAAGGCATTATTTTGGTCACCCAGCTGTAGTCATTTAGTACTAGCCTTTTGCCTCAGAAAAGACTCCTCATCATTTCTCATAACCAAATAAGATTTCAACACCTCGTTAGCTTCAACTTCGAGCACAAGATTAGTACCATCACCGTCAAGCTCATTTTGAATGGAATCAAGTATATATTTGAGCACAACCACTCTAGTGGATAACTTGTTGAAGAATGTCTTATTAAAGTTTTTCATAGAGCATTTCACTCTAGTAAGCTTTCTAAAAATCCTCAACATAGGGTTTTCCATATCCTCAACATCCCAAGCCTCATGAAGAAGGATAGGAACAAAGTCATTATGATTCATCCAAAAGTTGTAAAACTTAAAAGGCTTAGGTCTTCTAGAAATGGTAGTATCCATGAAAGTGATGATAGGGCTATGGTCAGACACTCCATAGGCAGGGTGGTGGCTTGGGAATTGGGGAAAGAGGCAGCCCAATAATCATTATGGATCACCCTATCAATACGAAATTGAACACTAAGAGGCCCAAAATGGTTTTTATTCCAAGTGAACCAAAGGCCACTAGAAACCATATCATCAGCACTAAGTTCACATAAAGACTATTTAATTATTAGTCTTGGGTCCTTAGTATAGTCCATTGCCCAGGTAGTGGGCCTAAAACTCTTTGGAATCCTAGTTTACCTAAAGCCCTTGACTTATATATTGGTGTCAGCTGGGCTTTTAGGTTAATGATCATTTATATAAGGTTAGAAAGGGAGAGGAAAACATTATTCATGTTTTTTATAAAGGGGTGCGGAGATAGAAAGTGATTTATCTCATATATCACCAAAGTTTCATCCCCAAGAGTTTTCACACACAAGGCTTACTTTGGGTGGATCATATAATTGAAGATTCAAGATGTTAAAATATCTTTATGAAGGTTTTTGGTAATCTTGGGAGGGAAACAAGATATTCATCTTCATCAACTTATTTATCCTCATATGGATTATAACAAGATTTCCATGGTATTATATTCAAAACCCTATCTTTGTGATTCAAACATACTTCCTGATTTTTACTTTCCATTGCATGATTGATCAAAGTTCTTAGGGCTGAAAATTTTCTTGCATTTATGCCAATCTTCATTTCCAATAATTTCCATTTCTATTGCTAGCATTGCTTCTATCTCTTAGATGAATTAATGTGGCATAACTCCAGTAGGTGTCCTTATGGAGGCCTGATATCCCCATAACAAGTATGGTATCCTATCCTAATCATGGAATCCTTCGATCATCTTGCTTACTATAAAACTTCATGTTCTTATTGGAGGATTCAACAATGCCATGGGTTTATGTAAGGTGAGGGGAAGATTTGTATCTTTAAAAATCACATTCTTTGACGAGCTCTATGACTTCCACTTCAAAAATCATCCCATTATTGGCAATAAATTCAAAAGGTATGCCATAACTATAGGTGATGTTCTTTCCTATGAATTGGGTTACTTTCTTAGCATTCAGTTTAAGGCATGATTCTACTTCAACCCACTTGGTGAAATAATTGATGGCTACCAGAACGAACTCATGACCATTAGAGGCTTTTGGAGTAACCTTTTCCAATGATGACAATTCTCCAAGTTGAAAATGGTCATGGTGATGTCATGTTGCACAGTTCCCTTTGAGGCAAATGTTAAAAATTTATGAATTTTTCGAACTTAGGTCACCTTTGACCATACTTACTACATGTGATGCTGAAGCCTTATCCATTAATATCCTTGGTGGATGATTTTCCTTTCTATCATGTGTTCATTCATGTGGAGACCACAACCTCCTCCTTGGGTTTCTTCCATCACGTTTCTTGCTTCCCCTTTAGCAAGGCATCATAAGTGAGTGCTGCTAGGGTGTCTCTTGTACAGTTGCCCAGTGCACATAATGAATTTGGTGACCCATTGCCTAAGTGTCATCTTATCTTTTTTATTGGATCCTAGAGGGGTTTTTCCTTCTTGAAGGAGTTCTTTTATGTCTTGATACTATGGTCTCCGTTGAGAAGATCTTGTACATTAATCTAGGTCGCTCCTATGTGCATATATCCACAGGCACATTGTCCTTTTCTTTGGGGATATCCACCATTATGAAAAGAGTATCTAAGGCATCAAAACATTTGTTTTAAACTCATGGGGGTAAAATAATTGAACATCCTTGAAAAGGAGGCTATTTTATCCAAGTATGGCAGCAGATTTTCCTCTTTGTTCTTCCAATGACCCAAGATTTGGCAGAAAATGAGGGTAGAGTCTCCAAACATGACGATCCTTTGTATCCCTTCATCATGTTCTATCTCTTGTCTAGAAGTCCAAGCTTCGTATTCAACAATGTTGTTGTTGCAGTTGAATTTTATCTCAATAGTCGTAGGTTATTGTTTCCCATCTGGTGAGATCGACAACATTCTGTAAGGACATATTTTCCATTGTCCATGGTTTACATTGAATATGTCGTATACCGTTACAATTGTCAAAGGAAGTTCACGTTCTCAAGAAGGTGGATCCAAGTATCTTCAACAACGATCCTTTACGAAATTGACGTTTTATGTTTAAGTTTCGTAGATGTTTTACTTTAGTATTGGGATATTTTTCTAAACTGTTTTAAATCAAAATGAGGCATTTTTCTATCTTAAAATGTCTTCTGAAAGACCCATAGGTGGACTTTATAAATAAATATTTTTCGCTCCGGTCGTTCAAACTATATCTCACCGTCGTTCAAACGACATTAAGAAGTCATTCTAACGACCTGCGCTGCCTCAACTTTTTTGTTAGCCTATAAATACTTGCTTTCTTGAAGATTTTATTCAAGACCTTTACTCCACGCAAACTGCATATCTGAAGACTTTTAGGACAAATTTATTTTTTAGATTCACACAAAACATCCCATATACTTTTGTGAATCGTTTTGGAACCCAAAAAACTTCTTTATTGAAGTTTACTCTTGTAGAGAAGGATTCTCTATTGCTGGATTGGTAGTTCTTGCAGGAGCTATTGCTGATGACTACGATCATTGGGGATACTCGAGGGTATTCACTACTAAAGGAGGAGATGCAGCTGTTAAGGTTCTCGAGGGAATCTTTGCTGGTTTGAGGGTTGCGGTCATTATGGATTTTCTACAGGAAATTCAATGCAGATTTCTTAGTGTGTTGTAAGTTACGATTTGCAAACATTATTGAAATAAAAGGTTTTGCCCCTTTCTAGCATTTTTCCTGAATTTGATTATTCCTGATATTGCTGTTGTGATTGTTTGCTTTCCATGTTTGTTTGATTCACATAGATGCAGTTTAGGGTTTAATAACTTGGATTGAAGATTTAATATAGTTAAATAAGTTTAAATAAATTTGAAATTTGCCAATTCCATAAATAATTGATATCACACATTATCAAATTGGTATCGGAGTGGGTTTCACCAAAATATCGCGAGATCCTTTTTTTTTGCAAATTTTTGTGATATCGATTTTTTTTTAAGATTGATTTTGAAAATTTTCATGATTTTTTGGATGTAGAACTTATATAATTGGATTCCCGTCTTTGACGGCACAAATTATGCCTATTAGAAAGCCCGCATGAGATCTTGTTTCAAAGCGACTGATGAGAGGGTTTGGCTCATATGTGAAAGTTGGTAGACTCCTCCCACTGTCAGTAATGAACATGTCACCACTCCCAAACTTGTGTCTGATTGGACTGAGGATGGTTATAAATGGAGTACCTGTAACTCCCGTGGCCTTAGTGCTATTTCTGGAGCCGTCGCCCCTGACGATTTTCACCGTATTATGATATGCACCACGTGTAAAGAGGCATGGGATATCCTCCAATTGACACATGAGGGTACCAATGCAGTTAAGGCATCAAAATTACAAAATTTGACCACCCAATTTGAGATACTATGTTAGAGTCCGAATGTTTTGATGAGTTTTATGCTAGGTTGTCGGACATAATTAACACAAGTTTTAATTCGGGTGAGAAAATTGAGGAGTCGAGAGTTGTGAGAAATATTTTGAGGTCTCTCCCAAAATGTTTTATTCATAAGGTCACTGTTTTGAACTCATTAGGGATATTAGATACACTTAGGTTAGAAGAACTCGTAGGAGATCTTCAAACTTATGAGATCGACGTGTTTCCTAACACTATTAAGCCTAAGGATACAGGGATTGGACTTAGGGCCGAATTTAGAAAGAGTGAGGAAGTGTTTGAGAAGAGAGATAAGAAGAAGAAATAGAGTTGTTGACTGATATACAAACGAAAATGCTCCAACTTCTCTCTAGAACCACCTTCTCCAAAACCGCAACCCGTTCCCTTCTAAACACCCTGTTCTACCCTACTCACACCACCTAATCCTCCATGGCAACCACGGTGAAACTTTCAGGCGACCGACTTGCTAAGCCTGCGCAGGTGGTGGCTGTGGTCGAAGTGTTAGAAGACGGCCAATGTTCTGATGATTGCATTGACAACCCAGGGGGGTTAGAAGTAGTGAAGACCCTCCCTCTGCCTCCCACATCATCGTCTGACCTCGGGCCGGCCTGGACTTCCACCGCCGGCGCAGGGGGGCAGGGCCATGGCATTTTGACTGAAGATCCGGGGATTCGTTACATGAGGAAAGGTAACATGGCAGAAGATATTATCCACCGCCAGTCTGACGGTCAGAACGATGGTAAGGTGCAGGCGTTGAGTGTTGTTGAAGGAACTATGGAGCGTAGTTCCGACGTAGGGGTTGGTAAGGGCTCTGGGCTCAATGGTACAGAGGTTGGTAAAATCTCAGCTGTCATGGGAAAGCTGTTAGGTAATCTGACGAGTGCCCCTGTTTCCCAGACGAATTTGTCTTCCCAACAACTGCCGAGACATGAAGCTAGGACATGGAGCTCTGTTACGGCTACTAAGATTCATCCTAGGATCCATCTCACCTACCACCAACCCTCTGTTGTGGATTCCATCGCCACGGTAACGCGTCCCACTGCTGTAGCTACCGGTGGCCATAAAAGGTAGGAGAATAGCTTGGTGGGTTATTTTTTGGGGAATAAACTTCCTTTCTCCTACGTGAATAACGCTGCCACCAGAATGTGGAGCAAGTTTGGGATGACCAAAGTTGTAGCACACGATAATGGTTTCTTCTTCTTTCTGTTTGATAACCCCTCACAACGGGACGAAGTTCTAGACAATGGCCCGTGGCACTTTGCGGGGATGTCCATTATTCTGAAGAAATGGGATGCTAGCTTTAGCTTTCATAAGGATACTGTGAAGAAGATACCCATATGGGTGAAGTTCCACGACATTCCCGTCCAGCTGTGGACGGAGGAGGGACTCAGTTACATAGCGAGTTCGGTGGGAATTCCTTTGTTTGCCGACGTTGTCACGGAGGAGATGAATATGATCTCTTACGCTCGAGTTTGCATTGAGGTGGAAGCAAAGGAGACATATCCCAGTAGCATCAACGTTGTTATGGAGGACGGTGCATTTGTTCCGGTGCGTGTTGAGTTCCAAGCCAAACCACCCTCGTGCCCTAATTGCCTAGTTTTTGGCCACAATATCAGTAAATGCACGCTAAGCACTGTTCCGAAAACTAATGCGGAAGCTGGTACTAAGAAAACAAAATCTCATGCAGGTTCTGAATGGATTGAGGTAACGAAGAAGCCTATCCTAGTTACTACCTCTGGCCGGGAGATAGGAGAACCGTCGGGAGTGATGATTAAGGATCAGGACGAGACTAGGTGTACAGAGAAGGACGGGGGGACTGCCCCTAGCGTGGTCTCCCCGACGATACGGGTATCCAACCAGTTTAGTGCCGTGGACAATGACAACGAATTTGAGGCAACTCCGGAACCTTCGGCGCTTGCTAGGAGGATGAGCTTGCTTTTAAGCATAAGGGAGAGACGACTAAGGCAAACCATTCCGGTGGCAAGAACGGGAGAAAGGGGAAGGGGAACAAAACTTGATGTTAAAGATTGGGTCATGGAACATTAGGGGCCTCAATTCCCCTCATAAACAAAAGGAAGTTAGTAAGTTAATGTTTGATCAGCAGCTTGATATCGTGTGCTTGGTGGAAACTAAAGTTAGGAAGGAAAATTTAGGTAATGTTAAAAATAATTGTTTTTTACATTGGGATCTCATTGATAACTGCCCTTTAGGGGGGGTGTTGCCAGGGTGATTATCGGTTGGAATCCTAGTTGTGTGGCGATTACGCTGGTCCAGTCTCACCCTCAAGCCATGCTGTGTAGGGTGGAGGTTTGCGGCAGTAATAGAGAGTTTTTTGCAACCTTCATCTACGGGGAAAATCTAGCTCACGGGAGAGAGTCTCTTTGGGAGTTTCTCGAGCTCAATAGGGGTAGCACTGAGGGGCAGCCTTGGATTCTTATGGGGGATTTCAACGTTGTGAGAACCAGTGAGGAGAAGAGTGGGATGCATGGCATTGACGTGGTTGCTACGGAGGCTTTCAACCAGTGTATTAATGATATACAAGTTGATGACATGACTACGAATGGGCTTTGGTTTACGTGGAACAGGCAACAAGGGGGTAGGAACAATGTCCAATCGAGAATTGAAAGGGTTCTTCATAACGACACGTGGAGTACCCACTTTCCGGAGTCTCAGGCGACTGTTCTTCCTCAGGGTGTTTCGGATCATTGCCCGATCATTATCTTGCTTGCTCCCAGGGAGCCTAATAGGCCCAAGCCGTTCAAGTTCTACAACTTTTGGATGGGCCATGTTGACTTCCAGGATGTTTTTATCGAGTCCTGGCACGGGGACGATGTGGGTAACCCCATGGTGAGATTGAGCGAGAAAATGCGTAGATTGAAGTTTAACTTCAACGACTTTAATAAGAAGTTCTACAGCCAGATTTCTAGGAGGGTGGAGGAGGCTAAGAGGTTGCTTGATGACGTGAAGATTAGACTTGACAATGACGGGAGCAACTTGAGCTTTCAATTGGAGGAGAGAGAAAAGTTGACGGTTTACTTGGATCTCAGAAGCGCCGAGGAGTCCTACAATAAGCAGCGGTCTAGAGTAAAGTGGCTACAGTTGGGGGATGGGAATAACTCCTTTTTCCATAAAGGGGCTAATCTTGCTACTGCCAGGAAGAAGATTATCAGCATTGAGGATGAGAATGGGGTGCGGGTCGAGGGCTCACAGGGGGTGGCTAATACGGCAGTGGGGTTCTTTCGCAACCTTCTGGGCTATCGTAGCACATGTACGGACCCTGCTCCCATTTTGGATGCGAATGTTGAGAAAAGAGTCAGTGATGTGGATGCCGCGAGAATGAGTGCGCCCATTGATGATGACGAGATAAAGGGGGCAATGTTCGCCATTGGTTCGGATAAAGCCCCAGGACCTGACGGCTTCAATGCGTTCTTTTTTAAGCAGAACTGGGAGGTGGTGGGGAACGACGTCACAGAGGCTGTTAAGTTCTTCTTCAGGAGTAGCTATCTGCCTAGGCAATGGAATTGTACTGCCCTGGCTCTTATCCCGAAGGTTGCCACCCCTAGCAGTATGCATGATTTTAGACCCATATCTTGTTGCAATACCATTTATAAGTGCATCTCGAAGATTCTTGCCAACAGGATTAAGCCTATCCTCCCACATGTGATTAATCCGTGTCAGGCCGCTTTTGTTAAAGGGAGATCTATTTCTGATAACATCCTTCTTCTCCAGGAGGTTATGAGGAATTATCATTGTGAGCTTAGCCCGCCTAGATGTACATTGAAGATTGATTTGATGAAAGCGTATGACACGGTGGATTGGGGTTTTCTTTTCACCTTGCTGACTCATCTGGGGTTCCCGGCCGTTTTCGTTGAGTGGATTACTGAATGCATGACTAACACTCGGTTTTCTATCAGTCTGAATGGGCACCTGCATGGCTTCTTTGAGGGAAGGAGAGGGTTGAGGCAAGGTGACCCCCTTTCTCCCTATCTTTTCCTCCTGGTGATGGACTCTCTCTCGTGCATCTTGGACAAAGCCTGCTCTAACCCTATGTTTACCTTTCACCCTAAGTGCAAGGAAGTGGGGCTTAACCACTTATGCTTCGCCGACGATGTGATAATTCTATATGGGGGGGGGGGACATTCCTTCCTGCACCATTGTGAAGAAGGCGGTTGATGATTTCTGCAGCATTGCGGGCCTCACGCCCAATCTGGGTAAGAGTAGCTTTTATAGCACGGGTTTGGAGGAGGATCGGATCGCGCAAATCGGGGATATTATTGGTTTTGGCCACAGCAACCCCCCATTTTTGTATCTCGGGGTTCCTCTCATCACCACAAGACTCAAGAAGGAGGATTGTAGTAGGCTTATCGACAGGATCACGGGAATGATTAAGTGTTGGACTAACAAGCTCCTTAGCTACGCCGGTAGATTGCAGCTTATTAAGTCCGTCTTGTTCGGGATCCAGGTATATTGGTCTAGTCTGTTCATTTTGCCTAAGGGGGTTATTCTTAAGATTGAGCAGCTGATGAGGGATTTCCTATGGACGGGTTCCGATCTAAAACATTCGGGGGCCAAGGTGGCTTGGAATGATCTTTGCAATAGCTTTCAGAGCGGTGGCCTGGGTATCAAAAGCATCGAGAGGTGGAATGAGGTGGCCATCATGAAGATGCTTTGGAATCTCTGTAGCAAGAAGGACTGCCTTTGGGTCAAGTGGTGCAACGTGTATAAGTTGAAGAGAAGAAGTTTGTGGGCTATTAACTTAGCCAGCGACTCGTCTTGGAGCTGGAGGAAGATGATGCAGTTGAGACATCGGATCAGACCTCTCATCAGATGGAGAATCGGAAACGGCAGGGATACCTTTTTCTAGCACAATAACTGGCATCCTCTGGGGCCCCTTCATCCTTTGTTTGGTGACCGTGTTATCTATGACGCTGCTAGTAACCATAAGGCTATGGTTGCTGATTTCATTGTCGAGGACTGGTGGAGATGGTCAACGGTGGTTACCTAGGAGCTCCTGGATATTAGGAATGCGGCTTTGCCCGGCATTAGGCATGATACTGCTGATGAGGTGGTCTGGATCCCCAACCGGAAGGATTTTTCTATCAGATCAGCCTATGATGAGATGACCCCCACCCTCCCACCTACTCCCTGGCATAATATTGTGTGGAATAAGTCTAATATTCCTAAATGCGCTTTTGTCCTTTGGATGATTTGTAAGGACGCTATTCACACTAAGGACAAGCTCCATAACTGGGGCATCTCGGAGGATAACGTGTGCTGCAGCTGCTCCAATGGGGTCGAGTCCATACCTCACGTGTTCAATGAGTGTCCAGTTGCTAAGGAGGTTTGGGAGGAGGTGAGAACCAGGAATCAGGAATACAGAGACGCTTTGGATTGGGATGGCGAGATGAGTCATGCTATTTCTTGTTACTGTGGGACTAGTTTTTATAATCGTATTAGGAATATTTCCTTCTCTTCTACTGTGTACTGCCTATGGATGGAGCGTAACGCTAGACATTTTAAGTGTGTGGCCAAAATCAAGGATGTCATTGTCAGAGATATTGAGGTTATGATTAGAGCGAGAGTCGCAATATGGAGCAAGGGGACGAGGAGATTTGAGAACTGGATGGCTTGCATGAACTGGGGTATCCCGGAGAGTGCTCTTGATTAGGGGACTGCGGGGTGTGGGGCTTCTCGCACTTTTCTTTCAGTTGTTTTGTTTTTCTCTCCTTTGGGGTATACCCCTAGGTGAGGCGCTGAGTTTCATCCCTATGTGTACTTGTTGTAGTTGCAGTTGTTGATATATATACATAATTTTTCCCAAAAAAAAAAGAAATAGAGTTTGTGAGTCTGAGTCTGAGGGAGAGTTTGATTTTGATGATGTGGCCTTGTTTGCTAAAATCTTTAAAAAGTTTCTCAAATTTTCCAAAGAAAATTCTTCCAATAAAAAGATTTTTGAGAAAAATTATAAGAAAGAGGAGGCCAATGGGAGCAGTGAGAAAGAGGAAGAGACAAGATATTTTGAGTGAGAGGGCAAAGAGAACAAAGCTTTTGAGTGTCCCATTATACTAAAGAGAAAGGGAAAGAAGATTGCTAATACAACCACTCTTAGTGATAGTGACACTGAAGTGATTGATTCGGGGAATGAATCATCACATGGTATGTGTATTGCCTTTATGGCTAGTCATGTGACATATCTAGTTTGTCCCACAATGATGAGGACAATTGTATACATGAGAGCCCCGATGATGATTTGAGTGTTTCGAGTGATGGTGAGGGTGAAAGTGAACTCCAAAAGGCATTTAGAGATTTGTTCACCGAGACTTTGAAGACGAAGAAGTTAAATAAAGTGTTAGAGGACTTAAGTTGCTTGATTTGGAGAGAGAGAGAGAGAGAGAGAGAGAGAGAGAAATTTTGAGGGAGCATGAGGCGTCAGCAAGTCAGCTCGAGAAGGTGAGAGTTTCTTTATGTGAGCAGTTCATCATCTTAGGCGGGGAAAAGAGTGAATTGACTAACACTGTGGCTAGTCTTATGGGAGATCTTTAATCTTCATTGGGGTCTCATGAGAAACTTGAAGCCCGTGTATCCCAACTCAAGAGAGATCTCGAACGTGCCCGGGAGGTCAAGGTAACTATAGAGGACACATCTAAGAAGGTTAGAAATATGCTTCTCGATCCCGCTTTGGGTAATGTTGAGAGACTAGGAATAGGTTATGACGGTGCGTCTACTTCTCATATTGCACCCGAGTCGGTTCTCAAGTTTGTGATAGATCCATATGGCTCTCGACCTAACCCACCTAGGCATCCGTTTCCTCGTAGGAGAGCGCATCCTAGAAGTTTTGAGAGAGGTATTCCTAGTCCCGTTTATGTTTGCTCCCATTTAAAGAAGAGAGGACACCTTAGGGAATTTTTCTTTAAGTTGGATAGTGTCTCATAGGTTTTTACCTCATTATGCTGCTACACGTGTTCACACACACACACTCCCACACATGATACTCCACATGCTCCCTCACATCACATGAGAGATTTCGAGCATTTTAGAGAGCGAGTTCAGTATTTAGTCAAGACTTCACATGATTTGATGGATGTTTTTCGTAGGATGTCACCACTTTTGGAAAACACCTTCGGACCTAATGATCGAGGTTTAGATTTTTTTACTAGCATAGGATGATTTTCATGATGATGTTTTATGCCTATTGCTAGTATGTACGACCTTTATATTTGTTATTCCATTTTGATATATTTTTCAAAAAACCCAAAATAATTTTGTTTTTAAAATTTTTTGCAAAATACAAAAAGATTTTTTATTTTTTTGAGAAAACGATTGAAAAAGCCAGAAAGATTTTATTTTGATAATTTTTTTTGAAAAACATAAAAAGATTTTTGTATTTCGTTTTACACCGTTTATGGATGGACATTTAGGAAGACCAAGTTACAAATTCATCCCAATATCCATGTGTCTGTTTGATAGTGATTTGAGGCGCATCATTATTTCATTTTGTGCTTTTCGATGTTTGGAGTCATTAAGATGTCATTAGTTGTTACTTCCTACATGTTTGGATCATGATTTCCTTTAATGCACACGTGCATGGATTTATTTGATTATTGTGCTTGTCTATCACATATTGGTCAAAATATTTTCATCTCAGTCCTGTCCTTAAAATGAAGCAAATGCGATAAAACTTGACATTGAAAGTAGTGCATGCAACCGTTGCCCCTGAGGATTTGTTTAAAATTGGAAAAAAATGAAGAGTGTATACGGGAAAGGGCTGCAAGAAAATAATAATCTCGTCGTGAAAGCCACCATTTGAAAAGAGCCCTAAAAAAATTAAGGCATTAAAAGAGCATATTTGCCAAAAATGGGCGAATAGAAAATCTCTAAAAGAGCTATTAGTACCTCATTAGATAAAAAAGAATCATTATTATTTATGAGGGTGTTTAGATTGAAATAAAAAAATGAGTTTGCACGTCCTGACAAAGTCTTGAAAAAACATTACATCGTTTTAGAGTTATTGGTGTGGAAATCATTTTGGACTTTGATGTATTGATTAGATTGAGTCGATGTCATTTAAATTCAACATTTTTACACCCAAGGACAATTTTGAGATCATTCGTTAGGAGTATCCATATTCATTTACACATATGTTATGTTTGATTGAGTTGATTTTCCTATCGAATTTGTTCACACCCATTCATTCCGTATCCATGATTTGGTTATCTTAGTGTAAATTCATGATTTGAGTTGATCTTATTTGATACGTTTGAGATATTTTCTATCCTTGTTGTGACACTCCGTATTTATTTGATTCTTTTCATTGTCTATTTTGGACAAATAAAAAGTGGGAGAACGAATTATGAATTATGGGGGGGATAATTGATTTACTTGATTTGAATTCAAACTCGATACATCAGGAAGGTATTTCTTTTGTTTATTGTGTGTACGACTTTGATGATCATTTGGAAAGCAGACAAAATAAGAGCAAGAAAGCAAAGAGCAAAGAGATTTGAAGATTGAAAGTTGAAGATTCTTTTAAGACTTGCATTTTTAGTATCTTTCCACTTTGGGGTTCATGGGAGGGTATTAGATTTGTATAGGACATTTGATTGATAATTAGGATTGTTTTTATCTTGTACCAACATAGACATATGGGGAGATTTGTGAGGACATATTTTCCACTGTCCATAGTTTACATTAAGTATGTCGTATACCGTTACAATTGTCAAAGGAAGTTTACGTTCATACGTTCAAGAAGGCGGATCCGAATATCAAGTATCTTCAATAATGATCCTCTATAAGATTGATTTTGGTAAGGATTGTGTTTAAGTTTCATAGATGTTTTACTTTAGTATTGGGATATTTTTATAAACTCTTTTAAATCAAAATAAGGCATTTTTCCATCTTAAAATGTTTTCGGAAAGACCTGTAGACGAACTTCAAAAATAAATATTTTTCGCTCCAGTCGTTCAAACGACATAAGGTTATCGTTTCTTAGGTCGCGAGATGGGTCGTTCCTTGCTTGCTTCAAACGACCACGTATTGGATTATTTTTTAATTGGTCGTTTCTTGGGTCATTCAAACGACATCAAGAAGTCGTTCTAACAACCTTCACCACCTCAACTATTTCGTTAGCCAATAAATACCTGCTTTCGTGAAGATTTTGTTCAAGACTTTTACTGCCTGCAAACTGCATATCTGCAAACTTTTAGTCTTCACTTTAGGGAAAATTTATGTTTTATATTCACACAAAACATCCCATTTACTTTTGTGAATCGTTTTGGAACCCAAAACACTTCTTTTTTACTAGAATTAAATAAGTTTTAATAAATTGGAAATTTGCAAATTCCATAAATAATTGATATCACGCATTCTCACATTCCAATATTGTATCCTTTCTAATTGGTTGCCCCATTGAAGTATAGTTTCCATCTATACTCATCTCAACTTTTTGCCATTAAGATGTTTTTGTATGGAAAATGAGCGGTAATATCGTCTGTTCTTTCTAAATGAGATTCGACTAAATAGTCTGTAATGCCTCGTCCTTTAATCGCCTTTTGGTATATGTACTCGATGTCGAATTCTCTGAGCAAGAATAGCCATTTGGCCATTTTTCTTGTTAGTGTAGGCTTTTCGAGTAAGTACTTCAAAGATCCATTCGAGAGATTATCTTGACCTAGAAAGTGATCATATAGTGTCTTAAGTTTTGTGTACCCACAGGAGGGAAAGGTATGATTTTTCTAGAACTATATACCGTTCTTCACAAGTGGTCAATTTTTGACTGACACAGTTTATGGCCCGATATTTTTTGTGATTCTTCGACATATTGGGCCAACATGTCTCCATATGCCTTATTATTTCCCATAAGGTAGAGGAGAAGTTGATATTCGGATCTAGTCAAGGATAATACAATGGGACTATTCAGGTACTGTTTAGCTTTAATGAAAGCCTCTTGGCACAAAGAGTTCCATATCTTGGTTAAGTCTTTACGTATAGTTTGAAGATTGGCTCCCACATGGAGGTCATCTAAGAAATGAACCTACTGATATATTGGAGCCATCCGAACAAATTCCTGACTTCTTTCTCGGTGCATGGAGGTGGCATTTTCATAATGGCCTTAACTTTGGTCGGGTTGACCTTGATTCCTCTTTCACTTATGAGAATTCCTAACAATTTTATTCTAGTAACTTTAAATATTCATTTCTAGGGATTCAAGCACATCTGCTACATCCTTAATCTCTCGAAGAATTTTCTCAAGGATAGAATATGTCCTTCACATGTATCATATCATCCACATATACCTCGATTTCCTTGTGAATCATAGCATGCGTCAAAGTGGTAGCCCCTCATTGGTAAGTAGCACTAGCATTCTTGAGTCCAAAAGTCATTATTGTGTAATAGAATGCCCCCTAAGGTTGTGTGAAAGCCATTTTTTCTTGATCATCTACGTGTATCTTGATTTGGTTATAGCTAGAGAAACCATCCACCAAGGATTTCAATGCATGGTCAACATTGTTATCGATGATCATTTTTTTGGGGAAAATTATGTTTAATATATCATAAAAAAACTTTACAAGTGCATAGGAGGAAATCTTCAAACAAAATCTAAGGGGCATACCCCAACAGAAACAAAGAAGAAAAACAACACCAAGAGGCTTACCCCCTTACCCGCCATCTACAACTTGAACTTATAACTCAAAGCATCTTCCAGTATTCCCCAGTTCAAGCAGGCCAACCAGTTTTAGAAGCTTCTCCTGCCCTTCTTCCAAGTCATGACTCTAGCTATAATCATAACTTCAAGATCTTTCATAATACTCTCCATGGCTTTGGGCCTATTTCTAATGTGTCTTGCATTTCTCTCCATCCAAAGGCAGTAGATGGTGGTGGAAAAAGATATACACCTGATTTTATTATATAGCTTGGTACCTTCATAGTTTTTAATAGCATAATGAACCTCTTCTTCCCAGTTAAGAGCATCTCTATACAATTACTGAATCTAATCTCTAGCCACACTTCTTTAGCAATACAACATTCACTGAATAGGTGAGCAATGGTCTCAATCACATTATTGCAACTGCAGCAGTGGTTATCATCAGTGAGCCCTCAGTTGAGCGGCTTTTCCTTGGTGTGCAAAGCCTTCCAATAAAGCAGCCAAAAGTTGAAGGCACATTTAGGGATGTTATTCTTATTCGAAATAATCTTATTCCAATTGGTGGCAGGGAGACTGGGAGATTGCTCATCATAGGCAGACCCAATAGAGAATCCCTTATGAGAAGGAGCCCAAACAACCTCATCTGTAGTGCCATGCCTAATTACAGGTAGGTTAGCATCTCTCATCTCTAGGAGTTCCCAAGTTATAGTAGTTGGCAATCTCCATCTTTCCTCACGAATGAAATCAGCAACTAAGGCCTTATGATTGCTAGCAGCATCATAAATGACACCATCGCCATAGTGAGCTTGCAAAGGGCCATTAGGATGCTAGTTATCATACCATAAGAAGGTATTCTTCCCATTCCCTATTTTATTCCTGATGAGTGGTCTACCCAGGTGTCTAATTTGTGATATCTTTCTCCAGCTCCAAGTAGTATCATTTGGTATTGGGATAGCCCAAACACTCCTTCTCTTAATTTTATAGGTATTACACCGCTTTACCCAAAGGCAATCCTTCTTGCTGCAAATGTTCTAAAGAAGTTTCATTATAGCTACTTGCTTCCAAATCTACAGGATTTTGATACCTAAACCTCCTACTTAAGTGTTGTTACTCAAGTCCTTCCATGCCACCTTTGTACCTGTGTGCTTCATATCAGCACCAGTCCACAAGAAGTCTTTCATTAGTTTCTCAATTTTGGTAATGACCCCTTTGGGTAAAATGAACAGACTATACCAATAAACTTGATCAATTGTAATCTTCCAGCATAACTCAGGTATTTATTTGCCCATCCCTTAATTCGAGCAGGGATTCTATCAATGAGTCTATTAAAGTCCTCTGCTTTAAGCCTAGAGGTGATGAGAGGCACCCCCAAATACATAAAAGGAGGGTTACTATGAGAGAACCATAGTAGATCCCCAATGCCTAAATTGATGTCCTTATTAATACCTGAAGAATAGAAGTTATGCTTGTTAAGATTGGGCCTTTGACCAGTGATACTGCTGAAGTCTTTTACAGCTTTATTGGCAAGGTTGCCTGAACTAAGATCCCCCAACATAGTATGATTAAATCATCAGCAAAACAAAAATGGCTTAGCTCCACTTCCTTACAATTTGGGTGGTAAGAGAAACCAGGATCTCTACTTGTTCTAACCATGATGCAAGAGAAAGTCTCCATGACTAAGAGGAAAAGGTAAGGTGAAAGGGGGTTACCTTACCTTAGACCTTTCTTCCCCTCAAAGAAGCCATGTAACTGGCCATTTAAAATGATTGAGAATCTGGTGGTGGTGAAACACTCATGAATCCATCCTATAAAAATAGTAGAGAAGCCCAAATAGTTAAGGAGTTTGAAGAGAAAATCCCAACTCACAGTATCATAAGCCTTAAGAAGGTCAATCTGAAGTGTACATCTTGGAGGACTAAGAACCCTATGACAATGTGACACCCCGCCCAATTAAATATCGGGTGATCAGTCCTTTATAAAATTTATAACAGAATGTTCGGTTGGTTCATTCTTAGCATCACTGTCAAAAAATTAAATCCAATTAATTGCCTAACATTTAATTAAGCTAGTGTCAAAACATTTTCCAAATTTAATTTGAAACCAATTAATTCAATTAATTTCTAAACATTGAATTATAAACCACACACCAGAAATGAATGCTGATTGAATTAAATACTGAATAATTAAGACTGGATAAAACCTTCCAGTTCAAAGTCACAAACAAAACCATAATAAATACTCAATCCAAAAGAAATGAACTACAAAGGAACTGTGTACAATCCCGCTAATGAGGATGGGCGACACATGATCTGAACTATGAACTGAATAAAATGAGAGAAGCATCTAATCTCAATGACCCTCAACTTCCACAACAACTGCAGCTCGACAAACCATTCAAGTATCTAGAACCGGTGTCCCCGTGGCTAGGCACCTGTACTAATCTATATATATATATATATAGCAAAAGAGAGAAGAAATACAAGAAACGGGTCAGAGCCCAAGGTGTAAAAATGGTTTAGCAAGTATTTAAAACTGGTTATTAAAACAAGTTTTATACGCATATTAGTTATCGAACTCTCACACGAGTTTCTCACCTCTCATCTATTGTGCACGCCTAACATACATCTAATCTTCCCCTAGTTATACCTTCCAGTCTAACTAGTCAGAAACCATACTAATACTAACTATGCTCACTAGTAGTATTTCCATATCGCCCATACAATACGTTATTCAAATAGTTTATCTCAAATACAAAGTTTCCTTATTCACCGTTTGAATGGTTAATCTTTTATCTACTAAGATTATTTCATTTCTCATTTCCATTTTATCTACTATTTCATAAAGTATAAAGTTACCCAAGTACACTTATACATATATATAGTCTCATCATCCCTATATATATACACTAATCCTGCACCCTTAGGTTGAGACCACTTGGTGCAATATAATGATTATTATTATTACTAAGTCTACTAATTTCACACAGTAGAAATATTCACAAGTTCATATATATATAGTCACATCATCCTTATACATACATATATATATATATATATATATCACCCATTAGTGCGTCTATCAAGAGAATCCTGCATCCCCGAGTTAACACCCATTAATGCACTTATCAATAATAATCCATCACCCCCGGGTTATCACCCATTAGTGCGCCTAACAATAATCATCCTTGTACCCCCGGGTTATCACCCATTAGTACACTTAACAATAGAGTTTTTGCACCCCGAGTTATCACTCATTAGTGCGCTTAACTATAAGATTCTTGCACCCCCGGATTATCATCCATTAGTGCTCTTAACAATAATATCGCATAATAGGCATACGCATGTCCTATTAAGATTTAAAGGTATTTCCCCAACCTACATATATACTTCTCATATGTATTTTAATCACAACTTACATATAGTATAAATATTTAGATTACTATCTCTCTCGTAATCTCCAAGGTACATTCTCTCTCTACAGAAATAATTAAAGTTTAATTCTCACATACTTTCTCAAAATTCGGTCTTGTTTAAGTTTACTATCTATCTGGCAGTTTCTCTCACTCCAATAAATCAGTAAACTCAAAACTAGTCCTAAGAAAATTTCCCAAAAATTCCCTACGTCATTCAAACCAGAAGGGTTGTCGCTTGAACGATTCCCACGTGTCGTTCGAGCGACTTCGCGCGACGCGCACTGGCTCGTCCCCGTTGCCCAAAATTCAGCATTTTCACCATTTTTGAACCTAAAAACCTCTAAGATTCAACACCCAACACCTTATCATCAATACCCATCAACACATAACAGGTTATAACTCATTCCTAACATCCTAGGATCATTAATTCGTCAATAATCATCATAATTATATAAAATCCCCAAATTAATTCATATTAGTTTCCAAATTTTCAATTAAAGAACCTAATCAATCCAGATTCGTTCATCAATATGTAATTCAATTTCATGATTAATCCTCTACATACATGAAGGAATTCCAACCACTAATTAACCCAGTCCTCAATCATAATTTAAATCTCCAATTTTCACCCAATTAACATGTAAATCATGATTTATTTCACCTATTCTAACATGAGTATGATTATTGCTAAAAGAAAGCAAGTAATAAACACTTGCCTCAAATATGACGGTCTGATCCATTGGTGATGTTGGTACATATGCGTTCCTCTCTTCTCGATCTACGCGTTGGTGGTGGTGGTGGTTGTGCAAGGTGGTAATAATTTGGCCTTCCCTCTTGGAAATTGGTTCTCCCTCACACCCTCTATGGCCGTTCTTTCCTTTCTGTGTCTCACAACCCTAAAGGACTTTTCTTGGCTGATAAAATAACTCCCAATTTTCGTCCATTAATTAAACCCAAAAATATAATTTACCATAATGCCCTCTCGGGACGCCGATTAGGCCTAAAATTTCCCCGGGCCCAAACTAAACACCCGGGTATAATATTTTGACCATCTTGACCCTCCCGGACTCAATGGCACACTCGAAATGACCATAAGAGTTAATAAAAATAGATTCTCTTTTTATTCCATTCAATTAGTCCCGACACGACTCACACGCGTATCAGACTTAAATTACCAAACTGCCGTATTTCTCACTTCCAACAATTTATCAAATGTTATAATACCATATTACATATCACACAATAGTATTCAATAATTCTCAACAATAAGTATTAAACCTTGGCACGCTAGTTAATAATTGTTTTAATCCGGATTAATAACAAATTAATTTCTCGCCTTTTAATTTTAATTAATCCAACAACAATAAGTAATTACATACTTATTCCCACAATAATAATTAATCACCTAATTATTTAAATCATCAAAAATACGGGGTGTTACAGATGATTCCTCATAACTTCTTGAAGCAGCAAGACATTATCAGAGATAAATCTCCCTTCAACAAATGTAGCCTGGCTCTGGTTGATAAGATAAGGGAGAATAGGTTTCAATCTTTTGGCAATCACCTTAGAAATACACTTATAAATTGTATTGCAACAGGAAATTGGTCTAAAGTCATGAATTCCATTAGGTGAGGGTTCCTTAGGGATGAGGGCTAGAGCAGTACAATTCCACTATCTCGGGAGGTAGATACTATGGAAAAAGTATTGGATAACTTCTGTCACATCTCCCCTACCACATCCCACTTCTTCTTGAAAAAATGGGCATTGAAACCATCAGGACCTGGGGCCTTATCAGACCCTATGGAGAACATGGCCTCCTTAATCTCCATACCAAGCTTTTAAAGCATTCACCTTCTCATCATTAACTCTATTAAGAACCACCTCATTGAGGATAGGATAAGGGTTCTCATAACTGCTACTAGTACCTAGCAGTTTATGGAAGTAGTCCACTGCTGCATTTTCGACATTATAAGATCCCTCTATTCTAATCCCATTCTCATCCTCAATACTTAAGATCTTTCTTCTAGCTGAAGCTTGATTTTCCTTCTTATGGAAGAAGGTGTTGTTCCCATCCCCTAGATTAAGCCATTTTACTCACATTGTTGCTTGTAAAAAGATTCCTCATCATTTCGCAGCATCCAGTACTTGTTCAACTTATATCTCTCTTCTTCTTGAACTCCAACATTCACACAATCCCTAGCTAGCCTGATTTAGACCTCATCAAGAGCAGCCTTAGCCTCTTCCACCCTCTTAGAGAGATGGTTATAAAACTTCTTATCAAAATATTTCAAATTTCCTTTGAGTCTTTTCATCTTCTTACTTAACCTCTCCATTGGATTACCCCACTCATTGACATGCCAAGAATCCATTTGTAACTCCTGCAAATCATCATGTGCCATCTAGAAATTGTAGAATTTAAAAGTTTTAGGCTCATGAGGGGATAGAATAGATCATAGATTCCTTGAGGAAGGACACTAGCCTAAGACTCAGGGAATTTAGAGAGCCATGTATCATTATGTAAAACTCTATCTAGCCTAGATTGAACATTGTTGCTCCCAGTTTGTTTTTTATTCCAAGTGAATCAGAGCCCATTGTCACCATATTATCATCTTAAAGGTCATTAATGCACTCGTTGAATGCATCACTAGGATTCAAATCAATGCTATGGATTCCCCTCTTCTCCTCATGTGATCTAACAACATTGAAATACCCCATCAAGATGCATGGATGGTCATTAACAATCCCTTTGTTAAGCCTAAGGAAGTTCCCATAATTGAAGCCTATGAACTAGCATGTTTTCCTCGTATATGAAATAAGTAAAAAAGGTGGAGGTACTCCCACAAATCCTCACCTTGTAAAGCATTGCTTGATGGTGAGCCTGAACCAAGTTAACCTTCACAGTTTTTGAATTCCATCTCATTATAACTCTAGCTACCCCCGCCACCCAATCAATGGGGCAATTATCTAAGTACTCCTAATGAAAGAAGCAATTATTTTTTTTTACTGAAATTAAGTTATTTCTCCTCACCTTTCAAGCAAACATATCAAGTCAAGTCTATGGTCCTTTATGATTTTATTCACTTCACGTTGCTTGTTAGGGGAATTGAGACCCCTAATGTTCCAAGAGCCTATCTTTAACATTTACCTCCTCTAGTCTCTTGCTTCTTCTTGCCCTTCCCACTAGAGTTACTCTTATTTCCTTTCCCAATATTCTTTTCCACCAGCTCATCCACAAGACCTTTCTTGCCAATGCAATGGGTTAAGGTGTAGACTCTAATTCACTTTCATTGTCCACAGTTATGAAGGAATTGGAAATGATGAGGATGTTAATGTTTTCTTCAATAGTATACTTCCCTTGCAGCAAATCTTTCAGCTCTTTCGCAGCTCCTAATTCCTTTCTTTCATAAGGTCCTTCCACCTCATGTATGGTTGGTCTCCCTCCCTCACTAGCATTCGACATCTTTTGCTTGTTCTTCACTAGGGTGCACTCTTCAGTTTCTCCGTTCTTGACCATATCAATGGTTGCATCTCCATCCACAGTTGTAGGTTGGCCTTATTTGGTCTTCCATATGCATTTGACCTTTGTACACTTGTTGATAGAGTGTCCAAAGGTAATGCAATGGGAGCACATAAGGGGCAGGCTTTTTTTTTTTTGGGGGGGGGGGGATTATGTATATTAGAACCAAGAAACAAAAACATCAACAAGCAATCAAAGAAAAAATCCATTAATTTAAGGTAGGCTTTGGTATTCAATGTTAATAGTTGTAGTATTCCAATCTTCTAATGATATTCATTGATTTAGGGAAAGTCGCTTGGGATTCAATGTCCACACATACTCTTGCACTCATACGCTTCATATCTTTAATGATTGTATCAGCATGTATAGGAATACCCACTGCACTGGCAATGTAACTCAGCCCCTCTTCAGTCCAGTATTGCATTGGGATATTATGGAATTGAACCCAAACTGGGACTCGTCTCTCAGTTGATCTAGTATACTTGAAGTTGGGTTGCCATTTTTGTAGCATTACAAGTTGGTTTGCCATATGGCAAGGGCCATTCTCCACCACATCATCTCTACATCTTGTGTTATCAAACTTAAAGAAGTAGAATCCTTGTTCATGGGAAATGACTTGAACAAGCCCGAATTTATCCCAAAGCTTATGTGCCTCTTTGACTTCACCGGTTGGAAAGGGAGTTGTCATCCAAGAAAAAAACCACACAAGTGATTTCCCATTTAGCATAGCCAGCTCTAGCCACCTCCACTGGAGGCTTCACTAGTATCCCTACCTCAGTCACCTCCGACTTGTGGTAAGTGAGTTTGAACTCAGCCTCTCTTCTCTCTGTTACAACTGAGCTCCAGGATTTGCTCCCACTTGTGTTTCCCATGCTACTGGTTAGCCCCCCATTCAAAGTTTTCCCTTCTTTATTTTTCGGAGGATTCACCTTTCCTAGGTCTTTTATATTGCCCTCCATTGAAATGGACATCCTTGTAAAAGTATGAGGGTTATCACCATTCTGATGCAAGGTGTTCGTTGGTGGTGGCACCACTCCTGCCATCTGGTTAGAGGTACTCCCTCCCCTATTGCCCTTTTCAAGACCCATGGGAGTGTTCTCTCTGTTCTAGTTACTTTTAGGGTTAAGACTATGAATCTCCTCATGGGTGTAACCCATGTTCAGCAAGAAATATAGGTACAGGTTGTTATCTTCATGCAGCTCCTTCATTCTTCCCGCATCAGTATAACCATGGGGAATTTTGTTTCTTTTAGGGGCTCCTTTATCACTTTCCACAAACTGACCTTCTTCTTTGTCAACAAAAAAAGCTCATCGCATAAGACAGCGGGAATAGAGACCATATCATAGTGGATGATTGCTTTAACAACAATGGGTGGGAAGGGTAGGAGCGGGGGCATCGCTGCCATGGTGGAGGGGATATGACCAGAGGGTAGGGTGGTTGGCCTACCTCTCTGGGCGACAGGCAGATTTGACATGGTGCAGGGCTATTGTAGTAGAGAGTTGGTGGTGGCAAGGGTGGTTTGGTGGGTTTGGTGGGCTCCAGAGTTAAGAATCCTAGAGACAAAGGGGAGCAGTTTTGGTTTTTGACTTTGTTAGATTGTTGATGATCATGTTGATGTTTAGTAAAGGTTAGTTATCTTTGGGACTGGATTTGTTCAAGTCTTTATAGTCGACACATATTCCCACCTTCCCTCATCTCTTTGGAATACGTATGATATTTGCTAACCATGTATGTTATTCGACCACTCAGAAAACCTACCTTGAGTTGCTTCATTACTTCTTCTTTAACCTTAAGGGACCACTCAGGTATGAGCATACGAAGCTTCTTCTTAATGGGTTTGCAATCTTGGTATGTTGGTATACGATGGATGACGTTTTAGGGTCAATCCGTGGCATGTCATCATAATACAGGTGAATACGTCAATATACTCATTGTGGAGTTGGATTAGCTCAGACTTCTTTAGATCATCTAAGGAAGAAACTATTTTGACTTTTTTATCTCATTTTGAGATCCTAAGTTAATCATTGTTATTTTGTTAATGGTTCGTGCACGATTGGCTTTTTTATTATTAAGATCTTTTATGTGGTCTTCTAGTTCTCATTATATAAATTAGATTCATTACTTTGATTTGTACGTTTGCCCATAAGGATACTCAAAGTTAAACTTTATTTCTTCTACAAAGGGATTCACACGATCCAGTACATCAACGTAATAAGCCTTAAGGGCATTCTCCTCAAATGGGAGGTTACAAATAATAGTAGGCCATTCCTCTAGAATCACATAGGTAATATCGTCTTCGAAAGGCTTCTTAGTTACCTATAGGTGGTAAAACGTTCAGTTCTTTTCATCATCCATCATCACCTCTGAGAAGAGCTTAGTGTTCCTCAGATTTTGAATTTGGTACCAATCTACAAAGGGCTTCCCTAGATTGTTGATTATATTTCTACCTCCTTCACCTGATTCTCTACCAAAGATGGACGGTCTTTGAAAAAAAAATTCCATCCAGGTATTTGTTTACTGGAGTTGGTGTCTACCCATGGTTCAAAAAAGCCATAAAAGGGGAAATCACTCCCCCTCCTTAATGAAGTTTTCGTCGAATTCAGATCCTTTGGATTTTAATGCTCTGGTTCCAGACTTGTTTTTCTTATGTTTATATCCTATCCCTTGGGTATTGGATTTCTAGGATACCCCGATAGATTAGTTGATCCCTTGATGATTCTGAGGCCCATTCCTAGTAGATATTTTTTCATTTTCATCATAGGTGGCGAAACTTGTTCTTCATGTCATCCAAGATGACCTTCATGGGTGGGTCTAGTTGGAGTCCAGTGAGGTAGATATTCTATTTCCAAGAATGATGTCCTTGTTCCTTCTCCTTCGAATAGGTCGGCATCCCTTGATATGGTGATCAAGTTTCCTTTGTAGAAGAACTTTGTCAAGGAGTCATGTGTTACACAAAAGTAGGCTTAAGGAGGCCAATATGTCGATCATTTGAAATTACATAAGACTACCTAGTGGATCGATCTCTAGTTCAATCTTAATGGAACCCATCACCTCCCATTTAGCATTTTCGTAAGCTTTTTTGACAACTTCAATTATTAGTGTGAGGTCCTCATGTTTGATCCCTAGGAACTTGGTTGTCATTAGCGAACAAACTTTTATAGTAATCCACTGTCAATGAGGACCATAGGGATCCTTTGTCCCTTGATGTTTACTGTGATGCTCAGATCCATATTATTACGTGGCCTTGTCTTTGGTAGTTCTGCACGTGCGAATAATATAACTTTTGCGAGGTTCAGACTCCTTACAATTTTTCCATGAATTATTTAGGACTAGAATAGATAGGTACCACCGTTTGAGTAAACTGCTTCAAGATGAAATCTTTATGGAGTTGAGATGACATGAGGATCCCCATATTGAGATGTTAACTCGAGTCTTATTTATTTTTCTAGGACTCTGCTTTCCTCAGTTATGCTTAGTAAATTCTCTTCAATTACACCCTTTCCTCTTTCTCTGTCCTTTTATCCAAAAGGAATCAGTGTAGTATCTTTTTATAACCTTCTGGATCGAATGAGGTAATCAACTTCCATGGATTCCCAATTTGGAGTTAGGAATTAAGCCATGATCGCATTGAAATCTAGAGTGCCGATGTAATTGGTATCTTCATGTGATGAAGAAATAAGCAAGTCGTCAAAATGAAATATCAGACACTCCTCTAATGATTTCTCAGGCATTGATTTGTCTTGTATTGGCCAAGCCTAAGAGTCTTGGCTATCTTCTACAGTAAACTATTCTCCCCACCTAGTGGGGATGACCTCCTCATTTTCTGGTCCTAGTGTGTACCCAGGTGCTTGTTTCGGTTCATTGTACATGATCTCCCAATGTTCAAAAAGATTTTCATATTAGTGAATGGTTTCTGACTAGAGGACATCATAATTTTCTTGTAATACCCCATATTTTCTATGTATTATTTAAATTTCAAAATTTATTATATTTTCCTGTTGTGACATGTGATGTCACCATTTATCCTTTATATGGGTTATATATTGGTAAAATATGAGTTAATACATGGTAATGAAATAATTAAATATTGAGTAGTGACTTAGTATTATGGGCTACTATGGAATGTTCGGGAACTAGGTGTCGAGGATTTCCTTGTTTGTATTATTCCCTCAGTGTCAGATCCCACCATTCATGGAGTAGTTTCTTACAATATTATGTCATGCTTAACCAATAAATAATTAAAATAATTGATTTTATTTGACTCGTACCAACTTATATATAGATTTATTTAGGTATTTGATTCATTAGAAATTATCCCATTTTAAGTTGGTATTGGGGACATTTACAATGTACGTTTTACCTTAAAATAATAGTTTTTAAGTCTATTGGATTAGTACGTGGCTTGGGTGGGGGTTTGGGCCATTATTTGGGCTCATTGGAAATTGTTTGCTGCCAAACGTTTCCCACTCATATGTCACTAAATCCATGGTCTGACCCCCGAGAAGAGTGGGAAGCACGTCCATACCAGGAACCATCGGCTTACCAGGAATAGCAAGACGAGCCACATCCATGGATGGCTGACAAATGATCTCCTGCTGAGAGGTACCCAAACAAAGCTCATTGACATCGGACAAAGCGCCAGCCAAATAAGTTATAGGGTTTGGTAGAATCCTCTTAGAGGTAGGAGGGGTTTTCGTGCAGGCCATATAATCCATGAAGTGTTTAACGGGCGAAACAAGTGTTAGACATGGTGGGTAGAAGAAGGATTTGGAAAGGGGGAGTCTAGAGAGAAGGAGAACTTTTTGCTAGTCTCTCTTCTCGGGGGTTAGATCATGGATTTAGCGCTATATGATGCAGTTGTTGTCCCTTTCGAATCTGTGATGGGCCTCTTTTCAAGCGATTTGGAGCTTGAAGAAGGTCTGGTGGTGGTGGCCTCATCGGATAACACCTCCAGGGCGAACAAAAATGTGAGTAAATTAAAAGAGTTGTGTGATGAAAAAAATGCTTGTTGGGAGTTTCTTAGAAGCGAGGGTTATACCCATGAAGATGTTAAGAAGTTTAGGTTTCCTGATGACCGGAGAGATAATGGAGCCAACTCACCTGAGGTTGAGGGTAGGATTGATGGGGAACAGATTGATGGTGTGCCTGGTAGCAGCGTGGGGCTCAAAAACTCTGACAGAGGTAAGGGAGTTGGTGTTACCAACCTTAACAACACGTCCCATGTCAGGTCTGATATCCGTACTACAACTTCTGGGTTGAGTACTATCAATAGCAAGGCAGAAGGGAAGTTTACTCCTAGCATGGCAAACTCGACCCAAGTGGTAAGACTTGGAGCTCCGTCACTGCTACCAGGAAACAACCGAAAAGGTCAGACTTTCCTACCACCAGCCTGTGGTGGTAGACTCCATAATCACTGTTAAACCACCACTAGAGGTGGCATTTAGAGGTCATGGATGATGGGTGAACAGTATGGTGGGATATTTTCTAGGGACTACACTAACCTATTCTCTTGTGAATACGGTGACGTTTAAATTATGGGGGAAGTGTGGCCTAACCAAGGTCATTGCACATGATAAGGGCTTCTACTTCTTTCTCTTTGATAACCCTAACCAAAGAGACGAGGTGATTAATAATGGGCAGTGGCATTTTGCTGGCATTACCATCATCCTAAAAAATGGCAACCAAACTTTAACTTTGATAAAGACACACTGAAGAAGATACCTATGTGGGTTAAATTTTATGATATTCCAGTACAACTTTGGACTGAAGAGGGTCTCAGTTACGTTGCCAGCTCTGTGGGACTCCCATTGTATGCTGATGCGATGATGGAAGATATGAATAAGATTACCTTTGCCCGTATATGTATTGATGTGGAGGCGAAGGAGACTTACCCTTCAAGCATTAATGTGGTGATGGAAGATGGCACTGCTGTGGTTAAGGTGGAATTCCAAGCCAAACCACCATCTTGCCCACATTGCCTCGTGTTTGGCCATAGTCTTAGTGGATGCCCCAAAGATAAAGATAAAGGTGATGGTGTTTATAAGGTCAACAACCCACATGTTAGCAAATCTCCCCCCGCTACTGTTGGTGGCTGGACTCAGGTCGTTAAGAAGATGAGAGTCGACGTCAGTTCTGTGAAAGAAGTGGGTGAGACATCGTGTACTGCCAATGCTGAGAAGGACCCATGCACAGTCAGTCTTCTGTGTAGTGCTATTGCAGAGAAGGATTTTGAAGTTGAATGCCCTATTCAGAAAAAAGGAAAACCTAATCTCTTCACCACCTATTCCACTGTCGAACTCTTTCAGTGGAATTTGCATGGATAGCGTTGTTGATTTAATGCCCGCCCCTATAGCCCTTGCAAAGCAGGTTACCAAAGTGGACGAACTTGCACAAAAAATGGTGGGGGAAGAGAAAGCCATGGGCAATAGTAGTGGGAAGAACAAGAGGAAGGGGAAAGTAAAGAAAACTAGATGATCAAGTTAGCTTCTTGGAACATTAGGGGCCTTAATTACCCAAACAAACAAAGGGAAGTCAATGAGCTGATTAGAGATAAGCATCTTGATTTGATGTGTATGATTGAAACTAAAGTTAGGAAAAATAACTTAGATTGTGTTTTGAGTAATTTCTGTTTTCAATGGGATTATTTGGAGAACTGTCCACTTTGAGGGGGGTTGCCAGAATTATTGTGGCTTGGAACCCCAAGTGTGTTGCTGTGAGTTTGGTTCACACCCACCTCCAGGCCTTGCTTTGTAAGGTGGATATCTGCGGGTTGGGGTTGAGTTTTTTTTATTCTTTCATTTATGGGGATAACCTCCCAAGCTGTAGAAGGAACCTTTGGGATTTTTTGAGGATGAATTCTGGGGGTGTGGGTGAGTCTCTGTGGATATTGATGGGTGATTTTAATGTGGTCAGGTCGCATGATGAGAAGAGAGGCATTCGGGGCATTGATAGGGCTCCCACGGACGAGTTCAATCAATGTATTTATAACTTTCAGGTTGATGATATGGTAACGAATAGGTTGTGGTTTACGTGGAATAAGAGGGATCTGGGCACTGATAATGTTCAATCTAGGTTGGATAGGGTTTTGCATAATGATGTGTGGGCTTCTAGGTTACCTGAGAGTTAAGCTTTTGTCCTTCCTCATGGGGTTTCGGACCACTGCCCTATCATCATTTTAATGTCCCCCTTGGAGTGGAGTAGACCTAAACCGTTCAAATTTTATAATTTTTGGATGGACCATAGCGACTTTAATCAAATTATTAGCGAGTCCTGGCTGGAGGATGATGTGGGGGGGGGGGGGGGATCCTATGCTAAGACTAAGTAGGAAGTTGGGTAGAGTTAAAACTAGGCTGAAAGACTTCAATAAGAGGTTCTTTAGCAGCATCTCTACTAGGGTGGAGGAGGCTAAGACTTTTCTTGATGAGGTTCAGACTAGGGTGGATAGAGATGGGTGCAACACTGATGTGCTTCTCAAAGAGAGGGCAAAGCTTCACACGTATTTGGAGTTGAGGAATGCGGAGGAGTCATTTTTTAAACAAAAGTCCAGAGTCAAGTGGCTCCAGCTGGGGGATGGCAATAATTCCTTTTTCCATAAGAGGTTAACCAAGCTACAGCTGGTAGGAAAATCCTTATTATCTTGGATGACCATGGCGTGAGAATTGAGGGGAGTCAGAATGTGGCTAAGGTGGTTGTTAATTATTTCGGCAACTTTCTTAGCAATCCTAGTTCTTATGGGGATCCACTTCCTATTCTTAGCGAGGTGGTGTGTAAGAGAATCACGCTTGATCAGGGTACTGCATTGAAGGCTCCCATTACTGATATGGAGATCAAGAATGCCATGTTCTCCATTGGGTCCGATAAATCTCCTGAGCCGGACATATTTAATTCCTTTTTCTTCAAAAAGAACTGGGATGTGGTGGGGAGACATGTGATTGATGCCATTATTTTCTTCTTCCATTGTAGCTACTTGCCTAGGCAATGGAACTGCACTGCTTTGGCTCTTATTCCAAAGGCTACTACTCCCTCTGGTATGGAAGACTTCAGGCCTATCTCTTCCTGCAATACCATCTACAAGTGTATCTCTAAAATTATTGCTGATAGGATGAAACCCATTCTCCCTAACTTCATCAATCAGAGTCAGGCTACGTTTGTGAAAGTTTTTTTTTTTTGGGAAAATTATGTATATTAAAACCAAGTATAAACAACGGAACAAATTAGAGGAAGAAAACCCTCAAACCTCCAGAGGGGCATACCCCATCTGGAAAACCAAGGAAACAAATGATAAAGGACCAAACAAACCCAAAATCAATCCTACTCCAGAGCACTCTCTGGAATACCCCAGTTCATGCAAGCCATCCAATTGACGTAGCTTCTTCTCCCCTTCCCCCAAGTCATGACTCTAGCTCTCACCATCTCCTCAATCTTCTTTAAAATGGCCCCAGTATTATCCTTCGTCTTCTTATGAAATCTATTATTTCTCTCCATCCACAGGCAGTAGCAAGTAGCTGAAAAGGAAATGCATCTGATACGATTGTATAACTTAGGCCCCCCATAGTTGGAGATAGCACCTTGTATCTCCCCATCCCAGTCTGTAGCCTCCCTGTATTCCTGATTCCTGAATCTCACTTCCTCCCAGACCTCCCTGGCCACATGGCACTCGTTGAACAGGTGAGAGCAAGTCTCCACTCCGTTAGAGCAGCTGCAGCAAAGGTTGTTATCGGCGATGCCCCAGCTGAAGAGCTTATTCTTCGTTTGCAAGGCGTCCCTACAGACCAGCCAAAGAATGAAGGCACACTTGGGGATATTGTTCTTGTTCCAGACGAGGTTATGCCAGGTGGTGGCAGGGAGACCCGGACTCAGAGCCTCATAAGCCGAACTAATAGTGAACCCGCGTGGCCTCGGGACCCAAACCACCTCATCCGTGGTATCAGGCCTAATACCCGGTAACTCCGCATTCCTTATCTCAAGAAGTTCCACAGTAATCGTAGAGGGCCACCTCCACCCACTCTCCGCGATGTAATCAGCCACCAAAGCCTTGTGATTGCTAGCAGCGTCATAAATAACCCTATCCCCATAGAGGGGGTGCAGGGGCCCAAGGGGATGCCAGTTATCATGCCATAGGAAGGTCCCGTTGCCATCGCCAATGATGCACTTGATGAGAGGCCTGGTTAAGTGTCTAAGTTGCATCATTTTCCTCCAACTCCAAGTAGTATCATTAGCAATATTGATAGCCCACAAGCTCCTCCTCTTTAATTTGTAAATGTTGCACCATTTGACCCACAAACCATCCTTCTTACTGCTGAGGTTCCAAAGGAGTTTCATAATGGCAGCTTCATTCCATCTCTCAATGTTCTTGATTCCCAGTCCCCCCTCTTCAAGATTACAACACAGGTCCTTCCAAGCGACCTTAGCTCCTGAGTGTTTCAAATCGGGCCCAGTCCATAAAAAGTCCTTCATAAGCTGCTCAATACAAAGGATAACTCTTTTAGGCAGGATGAACAGACTAGCCCAGTACACCTGTATACCGAAGAGAACAGACTTAATGAGCTGAAGACGACCAGCGTAGCTGAGGAATCGATTGGTCCAACACTTAATCTTAGCAGTAATCCTGTCAATCAGCCTCTTGCAGTCCTCCCCCTTGAGTCTCGTAGTAATGAGGGGCACACCAAGGTACTGGAAAGGTGGCCTACTGTGAGCGAACTCTAGCATACTACCAATCTGTAAAATCCCACCCTCATCAATACCGGAAGAGTAGAAACTGCTCTTGTTAGGGTTAGGCAGGAGCCCCGAGATGCTACAGAAATCCACAAGCGCTTTCTTAGCAACCGAACAGGAGGCAAAGTCCCCCCCATAAAGAATAATCAGGTCGTCGGCAAAACAAAGGTGGTGAAGACCAATCTCCTTACACCGCGGGTGGAAGGTAAAAGCCGGGTCCGTACTCGCCTTATCCAAAATGCAGGAGAAGGTGTCCATAATCAGGAGAAAAAGATAGGGTGAGAGAGGGTCACCCTGTCTTAACCCCCTCCTTCCCTCGAAGAAACCATGCAGATAGCCATTCATGCTGATAGAGAACCTGGTCGTCGTGCAGCACTCCATAACCCACCCAACAAAACTAGCTGGGAAGCCCAAGTGGTCCAACAGTTTGATCAGAAAGTCCCAACTCACCGTGTCATAAGCCTTTAATAGGTCAATCTTCAAGGTGCATCTGGGGGGGGGTAAGCCCCCTGTGGTAGTTCCTCATAATCTCCTGCAGCAGCAGGATATTATCAGAAATTGATCTCCCTTCCACAAACGCAGCCTGATTAGGACTAATGATGTTGGGGAGAAGAGGCTTGATTCTATTGGCAAGTACCTTAGAGATACACTTATAAATGGTGTTACAACAAGAAATAGGCCGAAAATCATGCATCCCATTGGGAGTGGTAACCTTTGGAATGAGGGCCAAGGCCGTGCAATTCCACTGACGGGGCATGTAACAACACCTAAAGAAGAATTTGATGGCCCTCAGTACATCACTCCCAACCACATCCCAGTTCTCTTTGAAGAAATGCGCATTGAACCCATCAGGTCCGGGAGACTTATCCGAACCAATAGCAAACATGGCCCCTTTAATTTCTTCATCGCTGAAAGGCCCAGTCAGAGCCGCTCTATCTTCATCAGTAATTCTCTTGCAAACATTCGCATTAAGAACAGGAGCAGGGTCCACACAGGTGCTGCTACTACCAAGAAGGTTACGAAAATACTCAACTGCAATATTAGCCACATTCTGGGTTCCTTCCACTCTGTTACCATTCTCGTCATTAACACTTACGATCTTTCTTTTGGCCCTAGCCTGGTTAGCCTTCTTGTGGAAGAAGGCATTGTTACCGTCACCCAGCTGAAGCCATCTAACCCTGGACTGCTGTTTATAGAAAGACTCCTCCGCATTACGAAGCTCCAAATAAATGGATAGCTTGATCTTCTCATCCCTCTGCAAGCTGATGTTATCCCCGTCAGAATCCAGCCTAGCTTGAACATCGTCCAGCTGATCTTTGGCTTCTTTGACTCTCGAAGAAAGATGATTGAAGAAATTTTTGTTGAACCCTTTAAGTTTAACCTTAAGACTCCTCATCTTCATGCTCAATCTAGCCATGGGGTTTCCCTTCACTCTTTCGTTCCACGCATCATTAAGAATCTCTTTAAAATCGGCATGGGACGTCCAAAAGTTGAAGAATTTGAAAGGTTTAGGACCGCTAGGCTCATCATGGGAAAGAACCACAATGATTGGACAATGATCCGAAACACCGTGAGGTAATACAGTTGCTTGGGAATCAGGAAACCCCGCGTTCCAAGCATCATTTTGGAGAACTCTGTCCAGCCTAGATTGAATATTATCCTCCCCCTCCTGCTTCTTATTCCACGTGAACCATAACCCCTGCGTAGTCATATCATCCACACGGATATCGTAGATACATTGGTTAAAAGCATCCGTTGCATCCTCATCAATGCCATGCAACCCCTTCTTCTCATCATGGGATCTCACAACATTAAAGTCCCCCATTAGCACCCAAGGTTGGTCGTTGACGACAGCACTGTTGGATCTCAAAAACTCCCAAAGCGCGAGTCTACTACTCGGAAGGTTCTCTCCATAAATAAAGGTAGCCCAAAAGCAAGCATTCCTCCCCCCAACCTCCACCTTACACAGCATGGCTTGAGGTGAGATTGAACCAACGTCACCGTGACACTACCCGGATTCCACCCCACCAGGACCCTAGCAACACCTCCTCCACTAGGACAATTGTCTATGTACTCCCACTTAAAGAAGCAGTTACTCGTAACCATATTCAAATTATTAAACCTAACTTTGGACTCAAGTAAACACACCAAGTCAAGCTGATGGTCTCTAATAATCTTATTCACTTCCCGCTGTTTGTGAGGGGAATTAAGCCCTCTAATATTCCAAGACCCTATCTTGACCATTTGGTTTTATTCCCCTTCCCTTTCTTCCTGCTTCTCGTCCCAGTATGCCCCATACAAATCATCTCTCCTTTCTGTTTACTGACAAGTTCGTCAACAGCCAAAACTCTTCTGGCAAGGGCATTTGGCTCAGGAGTAGTCTCGCTCTCCAATTCATCATCCAATGCCAAAAACGCATTAACCAGCGGAAGGTCCACATGAGGCATCTGAGTACATGGTTTTACAGCCTAGGCACTTTCCTTACGTTGGTCAACGGGAACAGGGGTAATCTCACCGTCTTCCACTGGGATCATAGCATCCTCCACGTAACCAGCCCAGACGTTAATAGGATCCATAGAGTCCGGTGTAGCTTTGAGGGCTCCACTAGACCCCTCCCCTCCCTCAATACCTCTAGCTCCAGACGTCTCCCCCGTCTCAAAGGCCCCTTGGGGTTTGGATGTGCCCTTCCTGCTGACCGTCTTCCACTCGGCGTTCACCTGTGACGGCGCTTTCGCAGCCTCATTAGGGGCAGTCTGAGAACTCATCGTAACCTTAGCTTTGGAGCATTTATTAAGCGTGTGCCCAAACTCAAGGCAGTGCGGGCATGAAGGTGGCTTAGCTTGGTATTCAATACGCACAGGAGCATAAGTTCCATCTTCCATGACTACGTTGATGCTGTCAGCGTAGGATTCCTTAGCTTCCACCTCAACACATATACGCGCAAACGAGATTCTATTCATTTCTTCTGTGACGGCGTCAGCGTACAACGGTAGACCCACCGAACTTGCGACGTAGCTTAGACCCTCCTCAGTCCAAAGCTGGACTGGGATATCATGTAGCTTAACCCAAATGGGTATTTTCTTCACGCTTTCTTTGCAGAAGACGAAGTTGGGTTGCCACTTCTTCAGCATGATGGTCATGCCGGCAAAATGCCATGGCCCATTATCAAGAACCTCATCCCTACGGTAATGGTCCTCAAAAATGAAGAAGAAAAAGCCATTATCGTGAGCCAAAACCTTGGTCAGTCCAAACTTGCTCCACATCCTCATAGCAATATTTTTGACAAAAGTATATGGGAGTTTTTTCCCAAGAAAATAACCCACCATGCTGTTCATCCATCTCCCATGTCCCTCTCTTGTCACTTCAACCGGCGGCGTGACAGTGACAACGTTGTCAACCACAGAGGGTTGGTGAAAAGTGAGTCTGAGTTTCGTATACCTCTTCACAGCAGCAACAGAGCTCCAGGTCTTGTCATTGGGACCCCCGCTTTTGTTAGTCAGCTTCGTATAACCATACCGACTATCAACTGACTCCTTTAACTTGTCAGCCAACACCTCGTTATTCTGGGAACCTTTCTGGCCGTCACCGTCAATAGCACCCCTATCCGGGTTGACCTCAGATGATGTCACCTGACCGGCCAGTGAGCGTTCTCCGTCACCGCCCCTACCAGAGGCTTTGGAAAAGAGATCCACATCTTCTGGAGAGAAGCCTTTGCTTCTTAAGAACTCCCAGACGTCATTATCATGACCCTTCTCATGGCCATTCTTACGTACATCATCCTTCCCAACGCAAGGGGCATCAGTGGTTGAGGTGGCAACAGCGGGTGATTCATGCCTGTCCAGGCTAGGCAACGTCGGGGGTTCAGCCATGGTGGCAGTAGCGGGGAAGGACATAGGGTTTAGAGGAAGGAGGGGAGGGTAGCAAGCTGAGAGGTAACGGCTAGTTTAGGCAAGGGAAGTCTAGAGAGAAGGAGGAGCATTTTCAATTTACGTTTGTGAAAGTTAGGTCAATCTCTGACAACATTTTACTGCTCCAGGAGCTTATGAGGAATTATCATCGTGAGCTTACTCCCCCTAGGTGTACTCTTAAGATTGATCTACTTAAGGCCTATGATACTGTTAGTTGGGAGTTTTTACTCAAACTTCTTGTGCATATTGGCTTCCCATCTATGTTTGTTGGGTGGGTGAAGGAGTGTATCACCACGACTCGATTCTCTATCAGCTTGGATGGGTGCTTACAAGGCTTCTTTGAGGGGAAGAGGGGGTTGAGACAAGGTGACCCTATCTCTCCATTCTTATTCCTATTGGTTATGGATACTTTCTCTTGTATTATGGACAAGGCTAGTCTCAGTTCGGATTTCAGTTTTCATCCTAAGTGCAAGGAAGTGGGCCTTAATCATCTCCACTTTGCGGATGATTTGATCATTCTTTGTGGTGGCGACCCTTCTTTGTGTTGCATTGCTAAGAGAGCTATTGAGGTTTTCTCTCCAATCTCTGGTCTTTACCCCAATACTAACAAGAGTAGTTTCCACTACACTGGTGTTGATGTTGTTGGGGTGAGAAGGTTGAGGGAGGTTATTGGTTTCTCCCATAGTTATCCACCTTCTTGTATCTTAGGGTTCCTCTTATTACTACTAGGTTGAAGTCCGAGGATTGTGAGACGTTGATTGACAAGATAATGAGTAGGATTAAGTGTTGGATGAATAGATTTCTTAGTTTTACTGGGAGACTTCAGCTCATCAACTCGGTCTTGTTTGGTATTTAGGTCTACTGGTCTTGACTGTTCATTCTGCCGAAAGGGGTTATTAGACGTATTGACCAACTTATGAAAGACTTCTTGTGGATGAGTACTAATTCCAAACATACTGGGGCGAAGGTAGCCTGGAAATATCTGACTTGTAGGCATGAGGAAGGGGGGTTAGGCATTAAGAATGTGGAATTATGGAACAAAGTTGTTATTTTCAAGCTCCTTTGGAACCATTGTAGTAAGAAGGATTGCCTGTGGGTCAAATAGTACAATGTGTACAAGATCAAGAATATAAGTATTTGGGCCACTAATATACCAAATGATTCTTCTTGGAGTTGGAGAAAGCTACTGCAGTTGAGGGATGTGTGACACCCCGACTAATTAAATACCGGGTAGCTACTCCTTTATTAAATTAATACAAAATGCCAAGTTGGTTCAGTTAATAGCATCACTGTTGAAAACATTTTAATGATTACTAACCACCTAGTATTTAAAAAGTAAGATGCCAATTTTAAATTAAATCTGATTAACATGCGATAAAAGAAATATAAGAGAATAACATCACCATTCACAATAAAATCTCAATAAGGTAACCAACAAATAATAAAGAGTCTGGAGGAAATACTCCTCACAACAATCCCACAACTGAAATAATAAAACAAGTCTGAATCCTGAATTAATTACAATCCACAATCTGAATAACGAAAATAAGAAATGTCTCTAATAGAAATGGGCGACATGCCCTACAAATGATGAAAACTGAATAGAGTTAAGACAAAAGAAGCGTCTACTAGCAAGGTCCTGTAACTTCCACAAACAGCTACAGCTCGTCACCTGAATGGAAATCCTATGCACGGTGTCCTTGTGGCTGGGCACCTAAAAGGTTTTTACAAAAATAGATTTGAAAGCAAACGGGTCAGAGCCGAAAGTGGAGAGTATTTTAAAAACAGCAAGTGCTTTAATAACATTAAAACAATGAATGCAAAATACATGTTAGGACGTGCACTCACATGAAATCCTCACCTCTCGACTAAGTGTGCACTCCTAACGTACTGTACCCATCTAAGTGATATTCATATCCAACTAAACCGTCATAAGTTCTAACCTTTCTACTCGATTCGTACTATAAGTTCCAACGTTACCAATTAAATAGAGAGCGTTACTTAAATTCCCGAATTCCCAATTATTAGCAATACAAATTTACTGGTGGTTATCCCCTTATTTATCTTCTCAATGCGTTACCATAATCATTCTCACAATATAAACATGACAAGTTCTTTTCCTTTAACCGTATATTATTCTCAACATAAATATACAATATTAGCACCCCGAGACTAAGCTGTGGTGCACACATACTCTGCTATCCATCCCGGTACATCACGTACATAAGGATCACGCATTCCGAATCTCTCAGGAATCGTTATCAGATAACAACAATCACAAACAATGGAGGCGAACACAGTCACATCACATGGGTCACGCACATACCTACGCTCCCATGATCAGCAGACTTATTAACTTCCCAATAAGTCCTTCTTTGACCTATGTCCTCGAGGTACCAATCTATATCCCCCCCGTAGGCACACAAAGATTAGATGGCCCTAAACGAACGCAAACCTCCCGTGATAGCAAGTATGGTAGGTATGTCATACACATAAAATCATTCATACTAAGCATGCACATATCTTAGTAATTACCATATTTTATTAGTGGTATACTTCTCATTCTTATACAAACCTTTAATGTCACGCAAATCATATGTCCCCGGTTTAAATGTATTCAAGTCATTTATTATCCTCGCATCGTGATTAGTCACTCGCGTCCTAATCTACCAATATCATTTGGTTCAAATCATTCTTCTATATTTTACTCCTCAATATATCCCGAATATCCCAACTATATCAATTAGTCATCAAGGAAATGTTATCTCTACAATTACACAAGGTTACGGGACACTAGAAATCAAATCAGGCCAAAAAGGCCAATCTGTCAACTCGTTAGAAGTCTCGTTCGAACGAGGTCGTTCGAACGAGAGTTCGTTCGAACGAAGTGGGCATCTAACGAACATCCAACTCGTTAGAAGGCAAACTGTCAACTCGTTAGAAGCTCGTTCGAACGACCTGGGCAGGTCTTCTAACGAGGTGACAGTTTCGAGCCCAAAATTTCTAAATTCGTTTTTCCTCCAACTTTCTCTTCTCAAAACTCATCCAAACATTATCCCAACAGTGTTTTAAGGTTCCTAATTCCTAAACATACTTAGGTCATATTTTAACATATTCATGGGATAAATCTTCCTATACAACACCTAATTATCAAATCTCCCAAAGTTTTTCCCCAAATCTTATGAGTAAGAACCCTAGAATATAAAATCATAAATTTCCGTAAATAAATCCGTTTTTGTAACATAAAGAGTAGTAATTCTTTTAGTTCAATCACCCAATAACAATTCTACATGCAAACCTATATCAAACTCTGAATTTATAACTCCAATCTCATGGGTTTTTATAAATCTTCCAATATAATGCGATTATATAATTTTCTAATCATGGAAGAAACATTCGCTTGAAATTAACGTAATTAAACCACTTGCCTTGGATTATTCTCTGAATTTGATGTTGGATTGATGAAGGTTGCTCTTTCCTTTTCTCCCAAGGTTGAAGGTTGAAGATGGAGGTTAAGGTTTTCTCTTTTGGGAACCTCTCCTAACTTCTCATGAAACCCCCGTAGCCCTCTAATCAGTTAAGTGCTGGTAATGGGTTAGTGGGTTAATAAATTCCCTATTTTTAATTCCCAAAATTCGTTGGTCAAAATTCCCCAAATTTCAAAATTACCTAAATACCCTTATAAGTTGCCGGTATGGCCCAAAAATGCCCCGGGACCCAAACTAAACCCCCGACTAGTGTTTTCTGACTATTTCGACCCTTCCGGACACGTTGGCGCACTCAAAATGACCATACGGTTGATAAAAATAAAATTCACTTTTTAATTAAAATAATTATATTCCTGACGCGACTGTCACACGCGTCCCAACAAAATTTCCAAATCCAAATTGCCGTATTTCTATCTCACGACAAATTCAATATTTTCAATATTCATATATTGCCATATATACGCATTATAATCAAATAATTCTCAATTAATACACATTTAATTTAATTAATCCCATATATAAATATCGATAAAAATGCGGGGTATTACATACTCCCCCCCTAATAACAGAATTTCGTCCCGAAATTCGGAACTAAAAAGTACCTGGTAAAAATAACTCTGGATAACATTCGCGCATCTCATCCTCGCGCTCCCATGTGGACTCCTCGGCATTATGATGCCGCCACTGAACACGCACTAACAGAACTATCTTTGATCGCAGTTTCCGTTCACTTCGATCCAAAATAGCAATCGGCCCCTCCTCGTAGGAGCTATCAGGCTGGAGATCGATGTCCTCCAAAGCAATGTGAGAATGAGCCAAATCGTCTCTAAGATATTTCCTTAGCGAGGAAATATGAAACACATCATGAATCCTGTGTAAATGCTCCGGTAACCCAAGTCTATATGCAACAGACCCAATCCTCTCGATGATTGGAAATGGCCCCACATATCTTGGTGCCAACTTCCCCTTCTTCCCAAATCGCATAATCCCCTTTATAGGAGATACTCTGAGTAAAACTTGGTCCCCCACTTGGAACTCCCTGAAGAATCTCTTCGCATCAGCGTAGCTCTTCTGCCGATCCTGAGCTACCCGAATGCGACTCCGTATCAATTCTATCCTCGCCGAAGTATCCTGAATCACTTCCGGCCCAAGTAGTTTGTTGTCCCCCACCTCCAACCAACATGCTGGGGAACGACAAGGTCTACCGTACAACGCCTCAAATGGAGCCATGCCAATGGTGAACTGGTAGGAGTTGTTGTAAGTAAACTCCACCAGTGGAAGATACTGCTCCCATCCACCCCCGAAATCAATGATGCACATACGCAACATGTCCTCCAACATCTGATTTGTACGCTCGGTTTGCCCATCGGTCTGCGGATGATAAGCCGTACTCAACCGCAATTCTGTGCCCATGGCCTCCTGAAAACTCTCCCAAAACCGTGAAACGAATATCTTGTCTCTATCAGACACGATATTTAGGGGCACACCGTGAAGTCTCACTATTTCTGCAATATCTATTGTCTTTGGTTGGAGAGGAATGCGAGATTTTTCCAAGGAAAGGCCAAGAATTGTGAGATGATTGTCAGAGATATTGTTGCTATGGTTTGTGCGAGGGCCTCTAAGTGGAAGAACAATAGGAGAAGCTTCACCAACTGGATGGCATGTATGAACTGGGACATCCCCGAATCGGTGTTATCTTAGTTGATTTGTTTTGTGTTTGGTAGTTTGTGTCCTTTGGGGTATGCCCCTAGGATTGTGGTTCTCCCTTGTTTATTGTTTGTAAATTGCTTTCCTGAGTTCTAATATACATAATTTTCCCAAAAAAAAAGAGCTGGGCATACTGTCCCGTAGTGTAATCTGTCCTTACGGGTAGAAAATGAGCGACTTTGGTCAACCTGTCCACAATTACCCATATGGAGTCGTGACCTCTCTGTGATGTAGGCAACCACGTGATAAAGTCCATGGATATGCTCTCCCACATCCACATCGGGACCTCTAATGGCTGTAGAAGTCCTGCCGGTCTCTGATGATCCACTTTTACCAGCTGACAAGTGGCGCATTTAGAAACAAACACGGCAATATCCTTCTTCATCCCGTTCCACCAATACTGTCTTCTCATGTCTTGGTACATTTTGTCCCCACCGGGATGTACCGCGAACCGTGAGCCGTGCGACTCTGCCATCACTACGTGTCGCAATTCCTCCCCTTTCGGAACTACCAGTCTCCCATTGAAGCGTAATCCCCCGTCTGAACTAACGGTATAGGACTCGGCTCCCTCTGCTAGTAATCGAACTATCTGCTTCTAACAGAACGAGTCATTTGCCTGTACCCTTACCACCTTCGCGACAATCTGCGGTGTAACAGTCATCACAGACATGAACGATCGGGCCACTGCATCCTGGTGTCCCAACTCCTTCCACTTTGCCTTCCACACCCCTGCCACCTTATCTACTGGCCTACGGCTCAACGCGTCTGCCACTACGTTAGCCTTCCCCGGGTGATATTGGATATCAAACTGATAGTCCTTCATAAACTCAAGCCACCTCCTTTGCCGCATATTCAACTCCTTCTACGTGAATAGGTACTGTAGGGACTTGTGGTCCATGAACAATCAAAACTTCTCCCCCAAAAGGTAATGTCTCCAAATCCGAAGGGCAAATACAACTACCGCTAACTCCAAATCATGAGTGGGGTAATTCTTCTCGTGAGGCTTAAGCTTACGGGAAGCATAAGTTGTGGCCTGACTCTCCTGCTGCAATACACCTCCAAGTCCTTGTAAGGATGCATCGGTGTAAACTAGATACTCAACTCTCGGTCTCGGCAATGCTAACACAGGTGCTGAGGTCAACTTATCCTTCAACTCATCGAATGCCAACTGACAGGCATCACTCCAGATGAATGGCACACCCTTACGAGTCAGATGTGCCAAAGAACCCGCTATCTTGGAGAAATCCCGAATAAACCTCCGGTAGTATCCTGCTAGGCCCAAGAAACTACGGATCTCAGTCGGTGTCGTGGGCTGTCCCCACTCCCTTACCCCGGATACCTTCCCCGGATCAACAGATATCCCTCGGTCGGAAATAATATGCCCCAAAAATTGAACCTCCTTCAGCCAGAATCCGCACTTCTCATACTTTGCATACAGCTCGTTCTGACGTAGCGTCTGCAAAACCTGCCTCAAATGCTCGGCGTGCTCCTCCTCTGTCTGGGAATAGACCAGAATGTCATCAATGAAGACAATGACGAACTGATCTAGGAACTCTCTGAACACCCTATTCATCAAGTCCATAAACACGGCTGGAGCATTGGTCAAACCAAAAGGCATAACTCGAAACTCGTAGGAACCATATCTCGATAAGAAAGCAGTCTTCGAGATGTCCTCCTCCCTGATACGCAACTGATGGTATCCCGATCGCAAATCAATCTTTGAGAAGAAAGAAGCTCCCCTCAGCTGGTCGAATAAGTCATCGATTCGGGGCAACGGATACTTATTCCGTATCGTGACCTTATTCAACTCCCGGTAATCTACACACAACCTCAACGATCCATCCCTCTTCTTAACGAACAACACAGGGGCACCCCATGGCGAAGTACTCCTCCGAATAAACCCCTGACCCAACAACTGCTCAATCTGATCCCGTAATTCTCTCATCTCAGCTGGAGCCATACGGTAAGGTGCGCGGGCAATAGGCCGAGTGTCCGGCGTCAAGTCGATCACAAAATCTATCTCTCTACTCGGAGGTAATCCAGGTATATCCTAAAATACATCGGCAAACTCTCGAACAACCGGAATCGAATCAAGTGGTATCACCACTTCCTTAGCGGTCTCCTCCTATATATAGTACAAGTGAGTGGACGATCCTCCCTCAGGGCGAGGCATCGCCACCAAAAAACATCTCCTGCCCGGGAATGGCAAAGATAATGCTCCCACTAAAACAGTCAATCATGGCTCGGTACGCAACTAGCCAATCCATACCAATAATGGCATCATACTCGGTCATCTCTAACACTAACATATCCACGGGTAAAGTAAACCTCCCGATCTTTATACCCACGCCTCTACATACAAGGGAAATCACGGAACCCCTACTCAACGGCGAATCTATACAAGTAACCGTACTCTCGGCGGTGTCTAACAACCCAATGGTGCGTGCAAATCTCATAGCAATATAACAGTGTGTGGCCCCCGTGTCAAACAAAATACGCCCCAGAGTCCTCTGAATAGAGAACATACCCTCAATGGCCAGTGGATCCTGTGGGGCTGCGGCCTGCTGGAGCTGATATACTCTCCCATACTGCAGTTGTCCCTGCTGAACTGGGACCGCTGGAATGGGTGGTAATGCTGCCATCTGTGGTGGTGCTGGGAGGGCGACGGGAAATATAGGCCTCTGGGGCTCCTGTCGAGCACTCTGCTGCTGCTGCTGCGGGGCCCTGCCCCTATCAGGACAATCCTGGCGTTTATGGCCAGTCTTGCCACAAACGTAACACTTCCCCGGGAAGTTCCCCCCTCTCTATCCCTGCTGCCCTCGGCCCTGGTGGCCGTTACCATTCCTCCCCTGGCCCTGCTGAAACTGTTGTTGACCATTCTGCCCCTGCTGGCCCTGATGGTCGTTCGGACCCTGATGGCCCTGCCTAAAACCTCCCTGTCCGTGCCTGAAATTCCCTGATCTGAACCTCTTATGATCCCCCTGCTGGGAACCCTGGTCACCCTGCCTCTGCCCCTGAGTAGATTGTGCCCCACTAGCACCATTTCCTCCAGTCCTGCCATGATGGCTGGACTCTCCTGATATCTTGCTCTCAGCCATGTGAAAGCGGTGATCTTGGCAGTGTAACAGTGCAGCATTAACCACGTGAGAATAAGTGGCCAACGAGAGGTTCCCCAACAAATGCTGACGGATCCTCCATGTCAATCCATTGGTAAACTTCTGAATCTTCTTCTCTTCTGTCGGTATCTCATCCGGGACAATATTCAGCAAATTTGTGAATTCGGCCTCATACTCGGCCACAGTCTTACCCCCTGCCTGAGATTCATTAACTTCCTCCTCATTTCCGTGTGAACGGCTGACGGAAAATACTTGCGGTCGAACCGCACCCAAAACTCCTGTATCGTGAGAGTATCTCTCTCCTCCACGGTGGTAATAGACTCCCACCACTGCAGTGCAGATCCCACTAGCTTGAAAGTAGCTAGTACCTGCTTCTGAACGTCGGTGCACTCATACATCCTCAAGTGCCTCTGAATGTCTTTCCTCCACTGACTTGAAACCACAACATCGGAGTTACCTGCAAACTCCGGCGGGTGCGCTTTCTGAAAAGCATCTCGTACACGTTCCCAAGCAGACGGGAATGCATGTGCCTAAACTGGCGCGGCTACTGGCGCCTGAGGTGGTGCCTGCTGTACAACGACAAGAACGGCGTTTACCGCTTGGGCTACAATGGCTGCAACCTCAGCGGCATTCATGGTGCCCTGTACTGGTGCTGGCTGTGGCTCTGGCTGTGCATCCCTAGGAACTCGTGGTGCACGTCGTGGAGGCATCTGAAATAAGAGTAAGGTCTATAAGTTCGCAGTTATAAACCCAAAATAGCTGAAGAGCGAAGCATACATAAAAGAATACAAAAGTCCTAAAATATAGGGCTCTACATCAAAGAAAGCTCAGCGGAAACATAATAAAAGCCGTACAGATCCTAAAGGACACTAGAACCTGATGCTCTGATACCACCTGTGACACCCCGACTAATTAAATACCGGGTAGCTACTCCTTTATTAAATTAATACAAAAGGCCAAGTTGGTTCAGTTAATAGCATCACTGTCGAAAACATTTTTATGATTACTAACCACCTAGTATTTAAAAAGTAAGATGCCAATTTTAAATTAAATCTGATTAACATGCGATAAAAGAAATATAAGAGAATAACATCACCATTCACAATAAAAATCTCAATAAGGTAACCAACAAATAATAAAGAGTCTGGAGGAAATACTCCTCACAACAATCCCCCAGCTGAAATAATAAAACAAGTCTGAATCCTGAATTAATTACAATCCACAATCTGAATAACGGAAATAAGAAATGTCTCTAATAGAAATGGGCGACATGCCCTACAAATGATGAAAACTGAATAGAGTCAAGACAAAAGAAGCGTCTACTAGCAAGGTCCTGTAACTTCCACAAACAGCTACAGCTCGTCACCTGAATGGAAATCCTATGCACGGTGTCCTTGTGGCTGGGCACCTAAAAGGTTTTTACAAAAATAGATTTGAAAGCAAACGGGTCAGAGCCCGAAAGTGGAGAGTATTTTAAAAATAGCAAGTGCTTTAATAACATTAAAACAATGAATGCAAAATACATGTTAGGACGTGCACTCACATGAAATCCTCACCTCTCGACTAAGTGTGCACTCCTAACGTACTGTACCCATCTAAGTGATAATCATATCCAACTAAACCGTCATAAGTTCTAACCTTTCTACTCGATTCGTACTATAAGTTCCAACGTTACCAATTAAATAGAGAGCGTTACTTAAATTCTCGAATTCCCAATTATTAGCAATACAAATTTACTGGAGGTTATCGCCTTATTTATCTTCTCAATGCGTTACCATAATCATTCTCACAATATAAACATGACAAGTTCTTTTCCTTTAATCGTATATTATTCTCAACATAAATATACAATATTAGCACCCCGAGACTAAGCTGCGGTACACACATACTCTGCTATCCATCCCGGTACATCACGTACATAAGGATCACGCATTCCGAATCTCTCAGGAATCGTTCTCAGATAACAACAATCACAAACAATGGAGGCGAACACAGTCACATCACATGGGTCACGCACATACCTACGCTCCCATGATCAGCAGACTTATTAACTTCCCAATAAGTCCTTCTTTGACCTATGTCCTCGAGGTACCAATCTATATCCCCCCGTAGGCACACAAAGATTAGATGGCCCTAAACGAACGCAAACCTCCCGTGATAGCAAGTATGGTAGGTATGTCATACACATAAAATCATTCATACTAAGCATGCACATATCTTATTAATTACCATATTTTATTAGTGGTATACTTTTGATTCTTATACCAACCTTTAATGTCACGCAAATCATATGTCCCCGGTTTAAATGTATTCAAGTCATTTATTATCCTCGCATCGTGATTAGTCACTCGCGTCCTAATCTACCAATATCATTTGGTTCAAATCATTCTTCTATATTTTACTCCTCAATATATCCCGAATATCCCAACTAAATATTAGTCATCAAGGAAATGTTATCTCTACAATTACACAAGGTTACGGGACACTAGAAATCAAATCAGGCCAAAAAGGCCAATCTGTCAACTCGTTAGAAGTCTCGTTCGAACGAAGTGGGCATCTAACGAACATCCAACTCGTTAGAAGGCAAACTGTCAACTCGTTAGAAGCTCGTTCGAACGACCTGGGCAGGTCTTCTAACGAGGTGACAGTTTCGAGCCCAAAATTTCTAAATTCGTTTTTCCTCCAACTTTCTCTTCTCAAAACTCATCCAAACATTATCCCAACAGTGTTTTAAGGTTCCTAATCATTCCTAAACATACTTAGGTCATATTTTAACATATTCATGGTATAAATCTTCCTATACAACACCTAATTATCAAATCTCCCAAAGTTTTTCCCCAAATCTTATGAGTAAGAACCCTAGAATATAAAATCATAAATTTCCATAAATAAATCCGTTTTTGTAACATAAAGAGTAGTAATTCTTTTAGTTCAATCACCCAATAACAATTCTACATGCAAACCTATATCAAACTCTGGAATTAAAACTCCAATCTCATGGGTTTTTATAAATCTTCCAATATAATGCGATTATATAATTTTCTAATCATGGAAGAAACATTCGCTTGAAATTAACGTAATTAAACCACTTGCCTTGGATTATTATCTGAATTTGATGTTGGATTGATGAAGGTTGCTCTTTCCTTTTCTCCCAAGGTTGAAGGTTGAAGATGGAGGTTAAGGTTTTCTCTTTTGGGAACCTCTCCTAACTTCTCATGAAACCCCCGTAGCCCTCTAATCAGTTAAGTGCTGGTAATGGGTTAGTGGGTTAATAAATTCCCTATTTTTAATTCCCAAAATTCGTTGGTCAAAATTCCCCAAATTTCAAAATTACCTAAATACCCTTATAAGTTGCCGGTATGGCCCAAAAATGCCCCGGGACCCAAACTAAACCCCCGACTAGTGTTTTCTGACTATTTCGACCCTTCCGGACACGTTGGCGCACTCAAAATGACCATACGATTGATAAAAATAAAATTCACTTTTTAATTAAAATAATTATATTCCTGACGCGACTGTCACACGCGTCCCAATAAAATTTCCAAATCCAAATTGCCGTATTTCTATCTCACGACAAATTCAATATTTTCAATATTCATATATTGCCATATATACGCATTATAATCAAATACCAGCTCACATCTCGTTAGTATTTTATCCGGATTAATTCTCAATTAATACACATTTAATTTAATTAATCCCATAAATAAATATCGATAAAAATGCGGGGTATTACAGGATGTGGCCAAGCCACTCTTCAAGTCCAGCATTGGTAATGGGGAAGATACTTTTGTGTGGTACGACAACCGGCATCCGTTAGGTCCGCTGATCGATCGCTATAGGGAAAGACTTATTTATGATGCGGCTAGCAATCATAAGGCTAGAGTGGCCGACTTTATCGATGGTGACAGGTGGAGGTGGCCTTCTTCTGTTACTTGGGAGCTGTTGAAGATTAGGAATACTGAGCTGCCTGTGATTCATCAAGGGGTTAGTGATGAGGTGGTATGGAATTCCAACCAGGGTGGCTTCTCCATTGGATCAGCTTTTGCGGCTCTTACTACCTCTCGTCATCTATACAATCATCACAAGTTAATATGGAACGTCAATAATATACCGAAGTGTGCTTTTAGTTTATGGTCATATGTAGGAATGCTCTTCATACAAGGGATAAACTGTTTAGCTGGGGTATTTCCAATAACAACTTGTGTTGCACCTGTGGTGAGGAGGTGGAAAATCGAGATCACTTGTTTGTTGAGTGTAATATTGCTAAGGAGGTTTGGCGTGAGGTTAGATGTGACACCCCGACTAATTAAATACCGGGTAGCTACTCCTTTATTAAATTAAATCAAAACGCCAAGTTGGCTCAGTTAATAGCATCACTGTCGAAAACATTTTTTATTATTTCTAACCACCTAGTATTTAAAAAGTAAGTTGCCAAATTTTAATTTAAAGTCTGATTAACATGCAATAAGAGTAATGAAGAAATAATAACACCATTCACCATAATGAAGTAATAGAATAACCGTAACATGATATAAATAAAACTGGAGGAAAAACTCCTCATGATACAATCTCACAACTGAAGTAAGTAATGAAATACTGAATACTGAAATGAATACATGCCAAAGTCTGAAAACTGAAATGGAAATGTATCTAATAGAACTTGGGCAACATGCCCTACAACTGAGGAATAATGAATAAGGAATCCAAATGATATAAGCGTCTAAAAGCAAATCCCTGTAGCTTCCACAACCAGCTACAGCTCGTCATCAGAATGGAAATCCTATGCATGGTGACCTTGTGGCTGGGCACCTAAAATGGTTTTACAAAAAGATAGATTTGAAAGCAAACGGGTCAGAGCCCGAATGTGGAGATATTTTAAAAACCTGCAAGTGCTTTAAAAACATTTAAAATAGTATATGCAAAGTACATGTTAGGACGTGCTCTCACATGATATACTCACCTCTCGTCTAACTGTGCACTCCTAACGTTCCTGTACCCATTCATGTGTTATCTCATAACTATCTAAGAGTTCTACACTATTGCTTGGTTCACGTTAAATTTCCAACCTTAATAATTAAATAGAGAGTTCTACTTTAATTCCCGGATTCACAATTATTAACAATACCATTTATAGATAAAAGTTCCCTGTTTATCTTTTCAAAATATTAACATAATTATACTCACGATTTAACATCTTAAATTACTTCTCATATAACCGTATATATTTCACATCATAAATATACAATACAAGCACCCAAAGGATAAGCGGCGGTGCACACATACTCTGCTATCCATCCCGGTACATCACGTACATAAGGATTACGAATTTCGAATCTCTCAGGAATTGTTGGAATAAACACCACACACATAAATGGAGGCGAACATAATTCAATCATATCCATGGTCACGTACATACCTACGCTCCATAGTCAGCTGGCTCATCAACTCACAAATGAGTCGTTCGTTTAAATTATGTCCTCTAGGCACCAATCTAAATCCGGGCAACACAAGGATAAGAAGGTCCTAAGCGAACGTAACCTCCGTGATAGCAAGTATGGTAGGTATGTCATACACGTAAAATTATATACTAAGCATTCACACATCTTAGATATCTCAATGTTAATAAAGGTATACTCTACAGCATTATACCATTATTCCCAATTCATATATTTCAAGTATCTCGATAATATATAATTTAAAATAGTCGACACGTCTCACGTCGAAATTTTCTTAAACTTAAACCTATCTCAAATAGACTATTAAGTTCCAATAATTCCCTTATATAACATCGCTATACTTAAGGTCCTTACTTCTGCCCCAAACCTTATTTCATCAAATTATTCAAATTTGTACTATTAACCCAAATATTATCTCACGTAACGAATCTCATTAATTTAGAATAAATCCTCAAATTAAATTCCAATTAAAGTCCAATCTCATAATCATGCCTACTGGTCTTCCTTAAAGTTAAGGGTAATCACAATGTCTCCAATAATATTAATCAAGGGTTATCACCATTAAAATCCAATTTAAGGAAAACTTTATTTATTCTGGGAAGGTCGATCGATCGACCTTGACCTTCGATCGATCGATTGTGGTCGATCGATCGACTGATGAATGTCGATCGATCGATTACACAGGTCTGTTACGGGCTGCTTCGTTTTGCAGTTACAGTTTCGTCCCAAAACTCCATTTTTAAGCATGAAACTCCAAGGTAAGGTTACTATAACATGATACTAACATTCTACAACGGTTTTAACATTCTAAGTCTCATAATTCATCATTTAAAAGCTTAGTTTAGATCAAAACTATATCAAACTATTTTCCAGAATTCTTCCATTCAAGAACATTATGAAATTCCTTCTAATTCCACTTTTAGATCATCATAGGTTCTGTTTATCACATATAAATTCGTCCAGAATATACTACATGCAATTCCTACATAAATCATGGCTTTTAACTTTCAATTCATGGGTCTAATTTATCTCCAAAAATCAATTTCGAAAATTCCTACACATGGATACATATCTTGAATTAAAAGAGTTTAAATCACTTGCCTTAATTATCTCAGAATTTGGTGTAGAATCTTTGTAACTAAGTTGTTCCTCCTCTTTCTTTTCTGCAGAATTCTTCCCTTCTCTCTCTCTCTCTCAAGCTCTTCTCAAGGTTCCCTTCTCTCTCTCTCTCAAGCTTTTCCCAAGGTTGAAGATAATGGAATATGGAGTTGTGTTTGGTATTTGGAAGTTGAAATGATATATCAACTTCTCCCGTAGCCCATAATGACATATAGTGGGGTTAGTGGGTTAAGTGGGTTGAGGAAATAGTCAGATTTTTAATTCCCATTTTCGTCACTTTTTAATTCCCCAAAAATGCAATTTACCAAAATGCCCTTTATGATGCCGGTATGGCCCACAAATATCCCGGGACCCAAACTTAACTTCCGGCTAGTGTTTTCTGACTATCTCGACCCTTCCGGACGCGTTGGCGCACTCAAAACGACCATACGATTAATGGAACTAAAATTCACTTTTTTTTTTAATTATGTAACACAATACTATGACGTGGCGGTCACACGCCTCAAGCAAAATTCCCAAATTGCCGTATTTATATCTCACGACAATATCAATATTACCAATATTTATATAATGCCAAGTATGCACATTATAATAAAATACTAACTCACATCTCGTTAATATTATTATCCGGATTAATTTCCAATTAATAAACATTTAATTCAATTAATCCCCAGAAATAAATAACGCAGAAAATACGGGGTATTACATTAGATTCAAGAACCAGGAGGACAAATAGGCTCTTAGTTGGGAGGGAGAATTGGATTTTGCTAATTCTGAATATATGGGAAAAAGTTTCTATAATAGACTTAGGTGTCTATCCTTTTCCACCACTATCTACTGTGGATTGAGAGGAATGCGAGATTTTTCAAAGGCAGGGCCCAAAGTATTGATATGATTGTCAGAGATATTGTTGCCATGGTTTGCGCCAGGGCTTCGAAGTGGACGAACAATAGGAGGAGCTATACCAACTGGATGGCATGCATGAATTGGAACATCCCAGAATGCGTGTTATCTTAGTTGGTTCTGTTTTTTGTGTCCTTTGGGGTATGCCCCATCGGATTGTGGTTTTTTCTTTGTTGGTTGGTTGTAATTAGCTTTTCTTGGTTCTAATATACATAATTTCCCCCCCCCCCCCCCCCCCCAAAAAAAATGTAGTTAGTTTTTATTCTAAAACTAGAATTGAAGCTTCTAAACCATCCAACATCTTTGTTCATGTGAAAGAAGCTAAGACTCAGCTTGACTTGCTTCAAACTAACCTCGACAGTGATGGGCCCAACATCCAACTTAGACAGGTACTTTATAGTTCACTTAGAGCTGTTGAAGAAGCATTCGACAGAAAGAAGTGCAAAATTAAATGGCTGTAACTGGGTGACATGAACACTGCCTTCTTTCACAAAAAAGACAAGGCCAATATTTTTAGAAGGAAAATTCTAAGTATTCAGAATGCGAGAGGGGATATTATTGAAGGTATGGTGGTTGTGGTTGCTGAGGCAATCTCCTATTTTATCTATCTTCTTAGAAGGAATAGGAGTGGTTATAGCCATAATATTCCCTTGAATATCATGGTTAGAAAGCTTGATCGTGCCCAAGTCAATGGCCTTACTGATCAAGTCACTAAGACAGAGACCAAACATGCCATGTTTTCTATTGAATCAAATAAATCCCCAGGTGCCAATGGGTTTAATGTTGGATTCTTTAAGAAGAATTTGAATGTGGTGAGTTAGGATGTAGTTAATGTTGTCAAGCACTTCTTCTCCAATGGTTACATATGCCTAGGCAAAGGAATTGTACTGCTCTTTCCCTTATCCCTAAAATTCCTAATCCAAACTCTATGAAAGACTTTAGACCAATTTCTTACTACAATACAATCTACAAGTGTATTTCCAAGATTATTAATTCCACAATCAAACCTCTAATGCCTCACCTAATCAGTGAAACACAAGAAACTTTTGTTCGTGGTAGGTCCATTACTGACAACATTTTGCTCCTCGAAGAATTAATAAGGAACTATCATAGAGACTCCTCCCCTCCTAAATGCACTTTGAAGATTAACATCATGAAATCCTATGACATAATGGATTGCAACTTCCTTTTTGCAGTACTGGAACAAGTTAAATTCCCTACCAGACTTATCTCATGGATTCAAGCTTGTGTTACTAATGTTTGGTACTCTATCATCCTTAATTGTGACCCTAGTGGATTCTTTATTAGGACTAGAGGGTTGAGGCCGGGGGACTTTCTCTATCCTTACTTATTTCTATTAGTAATGAATGGAGTCTCTATCATGCATTCTAGACAAACATTATATCACCTACCTTCAACTTCCACTGCATTTATAAGGAAATCAATATTAACCATATGTGTTTTGCTGGTGACCTTGTTATTTTTGGTGGAGTGGACATCCAATCTGTGGATTGTGTTAAGGAAGCTCGTGATGAATTTTTTGAGTTATCTGGCAGCTCTCCGAATTTGTAAAAGAGTAACCTTTATAGCTCCGGGGGCGGTGGATATGGATATCTAGATCATGACCTCTAGGCTGGGCATCGGTCATCACAGCCCACCTTTTAAGTACTTAGGAGTTCCCCTCAATTCTACCAGACTCAAAGTTATTGATTGCATAGACCTTATCGACAAAATTATTAATAGAGTTAAGACTTTGACTACTAGATTCCTAATTTATGCTAGTAGGATTCATCTTGACATTTTAGTCCTCTTTAGCATCCAAATCTATCAGGATTCCATTTTTATGTTGCCAAAACGATTTTTGAGAACTATTGTGCAATGAATTAGAGATTTCAATTGAATTAGAACTGATATCAAGCATAGTGGGGCCGAAGTAGGTTGGGAGGAGATTTGCAAGCCTAAGAGGTAAGGGCATCAAAAGCTTGGAGCAGTGGAATAAGACTACCACCATGAAAAATTTGGGTCAAATGGTGCTATACTTACAAGATTACAAGGAGAAGCATTTGGGCTATTAATATCCCAAAAGGTTCCTCTTGGAGCTAAAGGAAAATTCTAAAACTAGAGGGGAATGTAAATTGCTCATGAAGACTTCAATTGGCAATGGGATGAATAATTTTACGTGGCATGATAAATGGAACCACCTTGGGCATCTTTAACCCCTATATGGGGATATAACCATTTTATGATGCTACTAGTAAGTCCAAAGCTCAAGTGTCAGACTTTATCGATGGGAGAAATTGGAAATTACCTGCAACTGTGCATGGGAGCTCAATGATATCCCGAACTCCCCTATTCTAGATATTAGTTAGAACACTGATGATTGTGTTATGTGGACTACCAGTGGTAATGGTGTGTTCTCCATTGCCTCATCGTATGAAGCCCTCATACTATAATGTTCCAATGTCTAGTGGTATAGGCTGGTGGGGAACAAGTACTATATTCCAACATGCTCCTTCATCCTTTGGTTAACTTGTAGAAGTGCATTAGTAACCAAGGACAAAATGGTAGAGTGGGGTCTGACTGATAATGCCAACTTCATTTTATGTAATAATGGCAAAAAATCTGTTAGACACATCATGAATGAAAATCCCTTTTCTTCTCTTGTTTGAGAATATGTATTCAACCGAAATCAAATGTACAGAGATGGGAACTTGGGATATGGATATTACTAATGTAGCTAATAAGGCAAATGGTAACTCTTTTCTTTGCAAACTGAGAACAGTTTCCTTCTCAGCCACTACCTACTGCATTTGGATGGAAAGGAACAATAGGCTCCACAACAGAGGGCCCAAGCCAAGTGTGACAGCGATCAGGGATATTAATGAGATGGTGAAAGCTAAAGCTTTTACTAGAAGAAGACTAGGAGAACCTATGCTAATTTCATGGCCTAAAATTTGTGGGGCTTACCTCATTCTATTATGTATAATTAGTCGACTTGCTACTGCTGCGATTTGCTTTGTATGTTATGCCTTAAAGCCATGTGTTGGGGCTTGATAGCAGTTTCTAGCTTCCTCAATTTAGACTGCTTTGGCTCCATTTATTGGATAGTTTATTTTACTCTATGCTGTCTTTTAGTTCATGTAACTAGTTAGACTTTGAGGTTTCTCCCTTTGTACATTCCATTTCTTTTCATTACACTAATAATTTACCTAAAAAATCCTATAATTGAACAAAATTTGAGACTAATTGAGTAAAACTATGAACCTAGGGTTCTTAATGATATAATCTAGAATTAACCCTTAAATCCATGTTAGAATCAGGTAATACTTGTAGATATAGGTTAGTAATGATGTTATGTAACTTATATCTAAAGGAGGATAGAGGATTTTGAATTAGGTTTTGTTAATATTAATGGTGGATTTTGAAATTTGAAGAAGATGAACTGTGTGCATCTCATTCAAAAGAGATTTGGACCCTGTTATAACGAGATTTGGGTTCTTGTTAGAGTGAGCCAAGAATTCATTAGAAGGACTTTCAGTATTTCGCTCAAATCAGGTAAAACTTGTAGATATAGATCAGTAATGATGTTAGTGATATTTAAAGGTTTCTGAATTAGTTTTTTTTCTATTAATGGTGGATTTTAATATTTGGAGAAGATGAACTACGTGCATCTCATTTGAATGAGATCTGGGTTCTCGTTAGAAAGAGCCAAGAATTTTTTAGAATGACTTTGGGTATTTCGTTTGAACGACTTGGGTGGTTGTCCGAACAATATGGGGGATTTTGTTAAAATGGGTTAGGGACCTAAAACGAGTTTGGGTCAGATTGACTTTTTAATTCTTAATTAATTTGGGATGATTAATTTAAGAATTCTGAGATATGCTTTAGTAATCTAGGAGAGTATTGGATTGATGTATTTGAATTAATGCGTAAGCATACCATGAATGAGCACTCGTGGGGGACGTACTAGGAAGGATTCTTTATGGAGTCATGTATGATGTCTACCACGCTAGTACCGAGGTAATAGAGATGGTCTTACCTTGGTTATTTTATCCCGGGTCCTACTGCTGACATACCAGTATTCTGAGGAGCAAAATAAATAGGGGTGCTCTTGGGTATGACGAATGGAGAGAAGACATATCCCTTTTCTGATGCTTTGAGGTTATAATAGCCTATAACTATACGTAGTACACATGAGTTATCCCCGAAGGCGATAGGGATATCCCTCCATATTTATATGCGGGCTCGTTCATAGACTATTTACTTGTATGTTTCGAGGACCATACTTATATCGATACTAGACTTTAGGATTATCTTTCCTTATTGATAATATACTCGAGATGTATACACTACATTTAATATGGAACCATTTAGTTATAATCAATCAAGAAGAATTCTAATTAATAATTAGGTTCACTTGGGTCTGGGATTAGAACGGCATGTTATATTTAGGGTTATTTGGGTTAGGATAATTTTTTTGGGGGGGAAATTATGTATATTAGAACTAAGAAACAATAATTACAACAAGCAATCGAAGAAAAACCTCAATCCGATGGGGCATAAATTAAAAACAAAAAGTGCTCCCATTTTTCCACCTCCTCATTACAAGTGAAACACAAGTTGTTATTAGGTTAGGATAAATTAAAAACAACTCAAATATGAGAGGAGACGTGGGTTATTATTGTTGCTAAAATTCAGTTAAATTTGAACTCTTTATAGACTTGTTATTAATGTTGTCATTGAAATCTATTTTCAGGTCCTAGGCTATTGTTGCAACTACAACCCTAATCTTGCTTGCATTTAGTTTATGATCTTATATACAAGTGTTAAGCCTTTGTGCTCATTCCTTTATGTCATTTTACATTTCCAATCATATAAGATTATTGTATTAATTATTATTTTATTTGGAGTTGGTTTACATTTGAGACAATGGATATTTTCCCGTGATAAATTTTATTTATTGTTGGGATTATGGTATCACAGTATGTTAGCTTATTCATATTGCTATGTATTAGATTATTACGCACGTTGCTTTATTTTTAGTCATGCTTAGAATGGTATTCCATTGTTTAGACTCCCGTATTATTTATTTTTGGACCTGATCAATCTAGCTATAGATTTAATGGGATTTCATAGTTGGTATCAGAGCATTCCAGGTTCTAGTGTCCTAGGGTCTCGAGTGCGTCCATCATTTTTTTCGCGTGGCATTATTTAATATTTTAAAGTTTTATTATTTAGATTGTTGTACTCTTATTGTCGTGCATGTACTTAAAACATTTTTATTTACTATCTTTCGGATGGTGAGTACTAGGAAGGAGGAAACATAATCGAGATTCATCGCAAGTGCTAAGTCCGAGGTAGCAGTGCCTCAATAGTAGCAGCAGTGGCAGACAATTGCTTTATCTTTGACTAATATGATGGCCATTATTGCACAGATCGTAGCTAATACAGTGGCTTCCATGCACTAGGAGCCTCCACCACCAGCAGCTGTACCTGTACCTGCCCCTCACACTTTATCTACTTAGAAGTGAGCCAGGAGTTCCTTCAAAAAAGGCAACTCGTCGGATGATCACTAACCCCCTTTACTGCTATCACTCACCCCCCATTATATGAGCTTGTCCTTAGTAACTAGGGCTTTCTTACAAATTAGTCATAGTATGAAGGAGCCATTAGGAATGTTACTCTTGTTCCAAACCAATTTGTACCAGTGATTGGTAGAAAGATGATCACTAATTTCTCTCATGGCAGAGGAAGTACTATACGTCCCATTAGCAGCAAGGAGCCAAGTGATTGAGTCATCCACCAATGGGTTGATAGTTGGAAGGTGGTTCCCAAGTAGTAGAAGCAGGCACTCACTAGCAGCATTATATATACTTTTATCCCAATATATTGGTTGTAGAGGTCATTTAGAGTGCCAACGGTCAAACTACATGAATTTATTCTTACCATCCCCAATGGTGGATCTAATTAGTGGTATACCAATCTCCCTAAGCTTTAGTAGTGTCTTCAACTCCATAAAGCATCATTGGGAATACCTATTCTTGATCTTGTAAGTGTGGTACCATTTGACCCATAAATTATCCTTTTTCTTGCATAGATTCCATAGATGTCTAAGCATTGTGGCTTTGTTCCACCATTGCAAATAGTTGATTCCCAACTTGCCTTCCTCCTTAGGGACAGAATCATCCTTCCCCCCCCTTTGGCTCCAGAGTGCTTTGAGATCAGTTCCATTCCATAAAAAATCTGTGAGAATTTGATCCACGGAGTTAAGCACTTTTTGGGGAAGAATAAAGAGGCTAGAACAATAGACTTGAGTCCTAAAAAGAACAGTTTTTACAAGCAGTAATCTCTCGACATAGCTTAAAAGTTTAAAGGTCTAACACTTGATTTTTGGGCAATTCTCTCAATAAGTATACTACAATCATCATACTTCATCCTATTGGTAATGAGCAGCTGGACAAAGTATCTGAAAGGAGGCTTTTCTACACTTAACTCAAGAGTAGCAGACATAGCATTCAACACATCCTCCTCCAATCCAAAGTCGTATATGGTGCTTTTAAAAATAGCAGTCATAGCATTCAACACATCCTCCTCCAATCCAAAGTTGTGTATGTTACTTTTAGAAATGTTGGGACTAAGGCCAGAGAAGGTATTGAACTCATCCAAATATCTAAAAACTACCTCTCTCTAGCCAAACACAACCACCAACTAACCACTCCCCACCCCCACTAAAAATTCCCTACTATCCCTATCATGCCATCGACCAAACTGCCTCCTACCATTAGAGACAAAGAAGTCACCCACTTCCTTTAAGACCCACCCCCAACATGGTTGGTGCACCTCCTTATTTGGATGCTTCCATAACAGTTCAAAGCCATAGCTATGCTGCTCTAATCCCCTATGATGACGTGCCTATCCCCATCTCTATTGACATTGATGATAGTGACTTTGATGAAGTTGAAGAAGGTCAGAATTATAACCCGAAGGTTAGTACTAAAAAACAATTACCTATGGTGATAGACTAAAAGAGCTAAATGAGGAGGATAATGCTTAGTTTATCCAAAACAAAGGCTTCAAACATGAAGACATTAAGAACTTCAGGTTCCCCACTAATGAACACAGACCCAAGGTAGCTCGGGTGCATGCTAATAATGGTTTTCATGGTGGTGCAACAACCAAGATGGTGGGTAGAACCTCAGCAGCCCTAACCCAGAAAAACCCAACAAAAGGTTTACAACCAAAGATTCTATCTATGGACCAGTCTGCCACAATAACCAATGCGGATTTATATGTGCACAAGTTGTCTATACCAGTCGCTAGTACTCCAAACTAGTCCATGCGTGTACTTCCATTGACTTGGATAAGAATATGGGCATGATTGGTAACATATCCAACCTTCTAATAGATCCTCCAACCCTAACATATTGATATTCGATAGTGGACCAACTGCTACTGCCACGTGTAATACCCCGTATTTTTATGGCTTTTAATTATGGGGTTTTTATGGCTTTTAATTATGAGGTTAATTAAATGGAATTACTTTTAATTATGGGATTTATTAAATTAATTGGGGATAATTAATTGGAATATTAATTCGTATTTAAAAGCTAGCGGGACGAGAGTTAGTATTTGGTATTATTATGTTGTGGAATATTATTGAGTGATTATGGTAATATGTGATCATCAATTTTATTAAAATTGTCGTGAGTTGAAAATACGACAGTTTCGGTAATTAAGTTGGGACGCGCGTGTTAGTCGCGTCAGGAATGAATTTAATTAGATTATAAAGTAAAGTATAATTTTATCAACCGAATGGTCATTTTGAGTGCACCAACGTGTCCGGAGGGATCGAAATAGTCAGAAAACACTAGCCGGGGGTTTAGTTTGGGTCCGGGGGCATTTTTAGGCCAAACCGGCTACCTAGAGGGGTAGTTTGGTAATTTTAAAAATTAGGGAATTATAACCCACGAAAATTGGAGTTAATATTTATTATATTAAAGGGGCCACTAAGGCCATTACCAGCCAAAAGCTTTAGAAGTGGGCTACGCGAGTTAGAGAGGAGTTACCATAGGATTCCAAACCAAAAACACTCACCACCATCAAATTGGAAAGGATTTGTGACGGGAAAAAGGAGAGAATCAACCTCGAATCATCGACAACACATCAGAAGAACAAATCTGAGGCAAGTGATTTGATATTTTTATGTGCATTGAATATTTCTTCTATGTTTAGTGTAGGAACAATTTTTGTCTTGAAAGTTTTGAGGAAAACTAATGAAATTGTTGGAGAAACTCTAAATTTGGGATAGGATTTGCATGTAGAATGACTATGAACGAACTTAGTATTCGAAGACTTAAATATGATGATTTAAAAATGGATTTATGATGAGTAATTGGGCACAATAAAATTTTTGGGTTCATGTTCATAGGGTTTGGGGTAAAATTTGGGGATGGATGATAATTACATGTTGTTTAGGAGGATTTGACCCCAAAAATACATTAAGAAACGATCTAAGAGGGTTTAGAGAAGTTTAAGAACATTAAAATGCTATTGGGATGGTCTTAGGATGAATTTAGAGAAGAGAAAAATGAAGAAAAAACGTGGTGAAGAATTTCTGGGCGCAAACTGCCATCTCGTTAGAAGACCTGCCCAGGTCGTTCGAACGACCTCGTTCGAACGAGACTTCTAACGAGATGACAGTACCCTTCTAACGAGTTGGTAGTTTGTTCGAAGCCATTCGTTCGAACGACCTCGTTCGAACGAGATTTCTAACGAGTTGATAGAATGGTCTTTTAGGCCTGATTTTATTTCAAACATCCAGAAGACTTATATAATTGAGTGAAATCCTTCCCTTATTGATTTGTGGATATAGTTGTGTAACTGGAAGTATGTCGAGGATTAAAACTTTGAGTTTTGTAGCAAACCGGGTGATGTTTATGGATTAGGATATAAGTATCTAAAACTTCGACGTGAGGAGAGTTGATAACTTAAATGTATATGAATCGGGGACTTGTAAACGTGAAACATGAAATGACGGTATAGGAATGAGATATATACCCCTTGTAATATTATGGAATACCGGAGACGTGTGAATGCTTGGTATATGTAGTTATTTTTGTATAACATACCTACCATACTTGCTATCACGGGTGGTCGGCGTTCGATCAGGGCCATCTTATCCTTGTGTGCCTGCGGGGGGGATTTAGATTGGTACCTCGAGGACATAGGTCAGAGAAGGACTTATTGAGAAGTTAATAAGTCTGCTGATCATGGGAGCGTAGGTATGTGCGTGACCCATGTGATTTGAACTATGTTCGCCTCCGTTGTTTGTGATTGTTGTTTATTAAAAATGATTCCTGAGAGATTTGGAATGCGTAGCCCTTATGTACGTGATGTACCGGGATTGGATAGCAGAGTATGTGTGCACCGCAACTTAGCCTTGGGGAGCCAGTATTGTATATTTATGATGAGAAAAATATACTATTAATTGAAATGAATTGTCATGTATAAATGTAAGTGTGAATAATGGCAACATGGTAGTAGAATTAAAAATGGAAAATCTCTAGTGAATAGTATTATTTATTTTGGTAACCGAGAAGAAAAGTAAAACTCTTTGTTTAAATTAAAATGCCGCGAATTGAATCGTGAATTGTACAGGAATGTTAGATTGTGTAGGGGAGGTATGGGAATAACTAGAACGGGTACGGGTATGATAGGTGTGCACAATTAGTTGAGAGGTGTCCATGTGAGTGCACACTATCATGTACTTTATATTCACTATTTAATGATATTAAACCACTTGCTGTATTTTAAACTATTTTCACAATCGGGCTCTGACCCGTTTGCTTTCAAATCTATTTTTGTAAAAACCTTTTTAGGTGCCCAGCCACAAGGACACCAAGCATAGGAGTTCTATTCCCGTGACGTGTTGTAGTTGCTGTGGAAGTTACAGGACCTCGATAGTAGACCCCTCCACTTTCTGTGTTGACTCTATTTCAGATTTACTCATCTGTAGGGCATGTTGCCCCATTTCTTTTAGAGATATCTCATTTTACCTATTCAGTTTATTTCAAATTTTGGGTTGTAATTAATTAATGATTCAAACTTTCTGTTTGTTTATTTCAGTATTCGGATTGTTGTGAGGAGTATTCCTCCAGATTCTTTATTATTCTAGGGTTATTCTATTGTGACTATGTTATGGTTGTATGTTAGCATTTCACAATCTTACTCATTGCATGTTAATTGAATTTAATTAAAATTTGACAACTCACTTTTTAAATATTAGGTGGCTAGTAATTGTTAAAACGTTTTCGACAGTGATGCTATGAATTGAGGCAACTTGACATTTTGTATTAATTTGAATAAAGGAGTAGCTAACCGGTATTTAATTAGTCGGGGTGTCACACCACGACCAAGAGTGGTGTGAACACAACTGTGCAACCTGACCAATTTCTACTACCACGAGCAAGAGTGGTGTAAACACAGCTGTGCAACTTCCTCAAGACAAGTCATGGAAGGATGCATTGAGGTTAAGGAGGATTTAGGATTTCAGAGGTGATTGGGAATGCCCAAGTGGTATAGCCACGTTGAAAATGCAGCGGCAATAAAGAGGTTGGAATCGTATGAAGCGGAGATAATGTTTAAAACCGTATGAGTGGATTATAAGGGGTGTAGACATCTTGGTTTGCTAACGTAGAAATCGCCGGAAGAAGGAATGTAGATGGGATTAAACGTCTCTAGTGAAAGTGTTAATGAATATCAGGTGCAACCAGTGTAGCAAGTCCGAATTTGGAGAAAAGGCAGTGAAAAGCCATTTAATAAGGGGTATCTCTTGAGAAGGCAAATATTTAATTATTATGGACAATTTGAAGTAGAGATCCGACCAATCAAATGTTGAGGGTGACTCAAGAGTAAATAGAATGAGGATGTCAATAGGGTATAAAGGGTCCAGAGGTGCACAACGTGGTGAAAATTGCAAGGGTCAAAACTTTTGGTATACGTCGAAAGGAGAACATTAAGTATCACTTAACGGGAAATATCATACGTGAAAGTCGGCATTGAAAAGGGTATAGTAAGTAGTAGATCGGTTGGGGTAAGATGACCAACCAGATAATTTTGTATCAAGCCGACGAATCCAGGGATGGAAGAGTCAAGTTGGTAAATTTCCTTAAGGGGTTGCCAACTTATAGATAAGTATCGAGTTCCTTCGAATATGTGGGACAGATTGTCGAGAAGGAGAGAAATTATTATATATTTGGGTGATTTACACTATGAGATAGTGGACACGCCGGTAAGTGGTCCTACGCAGTATTATTCAATACTAAGAGGAGATCACCGAAATCCATCTTCAACGTGGGGTAACAAGAAGTTGTGGGATTACGTTTCATTCGGAGAAGGTTGTATCACCTATAGCCCGAGGTGTAGGCGCATGGTGATTGACGACTGGTGGATTGTATGAAAGAAATTTTGGATTCATTGCGATCTTTTCATTTCCAAATCGGGTATAACTAGTAAGTGAGGTATATTGTGATAATGGGGAGAAGATATTAACCAATGGTAGAGTTGGGGGAAAAGCACCCATAGTGGACTAGGTGCTTACAAATGTTTTGTGTAACACCAACCGACTGAAGTGGTTTTCCCTTGTGTAAAGGTCACAACGTCGGGAACAGAGATTCAACGAATGGGCAAAAGAAGTCAGATGTTTTATTGATTTCCTCCAGAGTAGGAGCTTGGTGTTTTGATAAACGCAGGAATTAATGCGTAGTGAAGTGCGGACTCACAATAATATTGAGATAATGCGGCCATTGATGTATAGGCTATATTTTTTTTTATTCAAATGTTGTTTAATAAGAGCACAACGTGAAGTGCATTCATTGAAGTGTAACCCAATAACTGATAAAGTATCAAGTCTGTGAAGCGAGGGCTTTATTGATTGAGCCTTTCTTTATATTTTGTTTTGAGTACTGGAGGATACCTCAATTTTTCTAGGTATGCCTTACTTTTTGAATTTCGGAACGAAATTCCGTTATTTGGGGGGAAGTATGTAATACCCCGTATTTTTATGGCTTTTAATTATGAGGTTTTTATGGCTTTTAATTATGAGGTTAATTAAATGGAATTACTTTTAATTATGGGATTTATTAAATTAATTGGGGATAATTAATTGGAATATTAATTCGTATTTAAAATGCTAGCGGGACGAGAGTTAGTATTTGGTATTATTATGTTGTGGAATATTATTGAGTGATTATGGTAATATGTGATCATCAATTTTATTAAAATTATCGTGAGTTGAAAATACGACAGTTTCGATAATTAAGTTGGGACGCGCGTGTCAGTCGCGTCAGGAATGAATTTAATTAGATTATAAAGTAAAGTATAATTTTATCAACCGAATGGTCATTTTGAGTGCACCAACGTGTCCGGAGGGGTCGAAATAGTCAGAAAACACTAGCCGGGGGTTTAGTTTGGGTCCGAGGGCATTTTTAGGTCAAATCGGCTACCTAGAGGGGTAGTTTGGTAATTTTAAAAATTAGAGAATTATAACCCACGAAAATTGGAGTTAATATTTATTATATTAAAGGGGCCACTAAGGCCATTACCAGCCAAAAGCTTTAGAAGTGGGCTACGCGAGTTAGAGAGGAGTTACCATAGGGTTCCAAACCAAAAACACTCACCACCATCAAATTGGAAAGGATTTGTGATCGGAAAAAGGAGAGAATCAACCTCGAATCATCGACAACACATCAGAAGAACAAATCTGAGGCAAGTGATTTGATATTTTTATGTGCATTGAATATTTCTTCTATGTTTAGTGTAGGAACAATTTTTGTCTTGAAAGTTTTGAGGAAAACTAATGAAATTGTTGGAGAAACTCTAAATTGGGATAGGATTTGCATGTAGAATGACTATGGACGAACTTAGTATTCGAAGACTTAAATATGATGATTTAAAAATGGATTTATGATGAGTAATTGGGCACAATAAAAATTTTGGGTTCATGTTCATAGGGTTTGGGGTAAAATTTGGGGATGGATGATAATTACATGTTGTTTAGGAGGATTTGACCCCAAAAATACATTAAGAAACGACCTAAGAGGGTTTAGAGAAGTTTAAGAGCATTAAAATGCTATTGGGATGGTCTTAGGATGAATTTAGAGAAGAGAAAAATGAAGAAAAAACGTGGTGAAAAATTTCTGGGCGCAAACTGCCATCTCGTTAGAAGACCTTCCCAGGTCGTTCGAACGACCTCGTTCGAACGAGACTTCTAACGAGATGACAGTACCCCTTCTAACGAGTTGGTAGTTTGTTCGAAGCCATTCGTTCGAACGACCTCGTTCGAACGAGATTTCTAACGAGTTGACAGAATGGTCTTTTAGGCCTGATTTTATTTCGAACATCCAGAAGACTTATATAATTGAGTGAAATCCTTCCCTTATTGATTTGTGGATATAGTTGTGTAACTGGAAGAATGTCGAGGATTAAAACTTTGAGTTTTGTAGCAAACCGGGTGATGTTTATGGATTAGGATATAAGTATCTAAAACTTCGACATGAGGAGAGTTGATAACTTAAATGTATATGAACCGGGGACTTGTAAACGTGAAACAGGAAATGACGGTATAGGAATGAGATATATACCTCTTGTAATATTATGGAATACCGGAGATGTGTGAATGCTTGGTATATGTAGTTATTTTTGTATAACATACCTACCATACTTGCTATCACGGGTGGTCGGCGTTCGATCAGGGCCATCTTATCCTTGTGTGCCTACGGGGGGGATTTAGATTGGTACCTCGAGGACATAGGTCAGAGAAGGACTTATTGAGAAGTTAATAAGTCTGCTGATCATGGGAGCGTAGGTATGTGCGTGACCCATGTGATTTGAACTATGTTCGCCTCCATTGTTTGTGATTGTTGTTTATTAAAAACGATTCCTGAGAGATTTGGAATGCGTAGCCCTTATGTACGTGATGTACCGAGATTGGATAGCTGAGTATGTGTACACCGCAACTTAGCCTCGGGGAGCCAGTATTGTATATTTATGATGAGAAAAATATACTATTAATTGAAATGAATTGTCATGTATAAATGTAAGTGTGAATAATGGCAACATGGTAGTAGAATTAAAAATGGAAAATCTCTAGTGAATAGTATTATTTATTTTGGTAACCGAGAAGAAAAGTAAAACTCTTTGTTTAAATTAAAATGTCGGGAATTGAATCGTGAATTGTACAGGAATGTTAGATTGTGTATGGGAGGTATGGGAATAACTAGAACGGGTACGGGTATGATAGGTGTGCACAATTAGATGAGAGGTGTCCATGTGAGTGCACACTATCATGTACTTTATATTCACTATTTAATGATATTAAACCACTTGCTGTATTTTAAACTGTTTTCACAATCGGGCTCTGACCCGTTTGCTTTCAAATCTATTTTTGTAAAAACCTTTTTAGGTGCCCAGTCACAAGGACACCAAGCATAGGAGTTCTATTCCCGTGACGTGTTGCTGTGGAAGTTACAGGACCTCGATAGTAGACCCCTCCACTTTCTGTGTTGACTCTATTTCAGATTTACTCATCTGTAGGGCATGTTGCCCCATTTCTTTTAGAGATATCTCATTTTACCTATTCAGTTTATTTCAAATTTTGGGTTGTAATTAATTAATGATTCAAACTTTGTATTTGTTTATTTCAGTATTCGGATTGTTGTGAGGAGTATTCCTCCAGATTCTTTATTATTCTAGGGTTATTCTATTGTGACTATGTAATGGTTGTATGTTAGCATTTCACAATCTTACTCATTGCATGTTAATTGAATTTAATTAAAATTTGACAACTCACTTTTTAAATATTAGGTGGCTAGTAATTGTTAAAACGTTTTCGACAGTGATGCTATGAATTGAGGCAACTTGACATTTTGTATTAATTTGAATAAAGGAGTAGCTAACCGGTATTTAATTAGTCGGGGTGTCACACCACGACCAAGAGTGGTGTGAACACAACTGTGCAACCTGACCAATTTCTACTACCACGAGCAAGAGTGGTGTAAACACAGCTGTGTAACTTGCTCAAGACAAGTCATGGAAGGATGCATTGAGGTTAAGGAGGATTTAGGATTTCAGAGGTGATTGGAAACGCCCAAGTGGTATAGCCACGTTGAAAATGCAGCGGCAATAAAGAGGCTGGAATCGTATGAAGCGGAGATAATGTTTAAAACCGTATGAGTGGGTTATAAGGGGTGTAGACATCTTGGTTTGCTAACGTAGAAATCGCCGGAAGAAGTAGTGTAGATGGGATTAAACGTCACTAGTGAAAGTGTTAATGAATATCAGGTGCAACCAGTGTAGCAAGTCCGAATTTGGTGAAAAGGCAGTGAAAAGCCATTTAATAAGGGGTATCTCTTGAGAAGGCAAATATTTAATTATTATGGACAATTTGAAGTAGAGATCCGACCAATCGAATGTTGAGGGTGACTCAAGAGTAAATAGAATGAGGATGTCAATAGGGTATAAAGGGTCCAGAGGTGCACAACGTGGTGAAAATTGCAAGGGTCAAAACTTTTGGTACACGTCGAAAGGAGAACATTAAGTATCACTTAACGGTAAATATCATACGTGAAAGTCGGCATTGAAAAGGGTATAGTAAGTAGTAGATCGGTTGGGGTAAGATGACCAACCAGATAATTTTGTATCAAGCCGACGAATCCAGGGATGGAAGAGTCAAGTTGGTAAATTTCCTTAAGGGGTTGCCAACTTATAGATAAGTATCGAGTTCCTTTTAATATGTGGGACAAATTGTCGAGAAGGAGAGAAATTATTATATATTTGGGTGATTTACACTATGAGATAGTGGACACGCCGGTAAGTGGTCCTACGCAGTATTATTCAATACTAAGAGGAGATCACCGAAATCCACCTTCAACGTGGGGTAACAAGAAGTTGTGGGATTACGTTTCATTCGGAGAAGGTTGTATCACCTATTGCCCAAGGTGTAGGCGCATGGTGATTGACGACTGGTGGATTGTATGAAAGAAATTTTGGATTCATTGCGATCTTTTCATTTCCAAATTTGGTATAACTAGTAAGTGAGCTATATTGTGATAATGGGGAGAAGATATTAACTAATGGTAGAGTTGGGGGAAAAGCACCCATAGTGGACTAGGTGCTTACAAATGTTTTGTGTAACACCAACCGACTGAAGTGGTTTTCCCTTGTGTAAAGGTCACAACGTCGGGAAAAGAGATTCAACGAATGGGCAAAAGTAGTCAGATGTTTTATTGATTTCCTCCAGAGTAGGAGCTTGGTGTTTTGATAAACGCGGGAGTTAATGCGTAGTGAAGTGCGGACTCACAATAATATTGAGATAATGCGGCCATTGATGTATAGGCTATATTTTTTTTTATTCAAATGTTGTTTAATAAGAGCACAACGTGAAGTGCATTCATTGAAGTGTAACCCAATAACTGATAAAGTATCAAGTCTGTGAAGCGAGGGCTTTATTGATTGAGCCTTTCTTTATATTTTGTTTTGAGTACTGGAGGATACCTCAATTTTTCTAGGTATGCCTTACTTTTTGAATTTCGGGATTAGGGGGGAAGTATGTAATACCTCGTATTTTTATGGCTTTTAATTATGAGGTTTTTATGGCTTTTAATTATGAGGTTAATTAAATGGAATTACTTTTAATTATGGGATTTATTAAATTAATTGGGGATAATTAATTGGAATATTAATTCGTATTTAAAATGCTAGCGGGACGAGAGTTAGTATTTGGTATTATTATGTTGTGGAATATTATTGAGTGATTATGGTAATATGTGATCATCAATTTTATTAAAATTGTCGTGAGTTGAAAATACGACAGTTTCGGTAATTAAGTTGGGACTCGCGTGTCAGTCGCGTCAGGAATGGATTTAATTAGATTATAAAGTAAAGTATAATTTTATCAACCGAATGGTCATTTTGAGTGCACCAACGTGTCCGGAGGGGTCGAAATAGTCAGAAAACACTAGCCGGGGGTTTAGTTTGGGTCCGGGGGCATTTTTAGGCCAAACCGGCTACCTAGAGGGGTAGTTTGGTAATTTTAAAAATTAGGGAATTATAACCCACGAAAATTGGAGTTAATATTTATTATATTAAAGGGGCCACTAAGGCCATTACCAGCCAAAAGCTTTAGAAGTGGGCTACGCGAGTTAGAGAGGAGTTACCATAGGGTTCCAAACCAAAAACACTCACCACCATCAAATTGGAGAGGATTTGTGACCGGAAAAAGGAGAGAATCAACCTCGAATCATCGACAACACATCAGAAGAACAAATCTGAGGCAAGTGATTTGATATTTTTATGTGCATTGAATATTTCTTCTATGTTTAGTGTAGGAACTATTTTTGTCTTGAAAGTTTTGAGGAAAACTAATGAAATTATTGGAGAAACTCTAAATTTGGGATAGGATTTGCATGTAGAATGACTATGGACGAACTTAGTATTCGAAGACTTAAATATGATGATTTAAAAATGGATTTATGATGAGTAATTAGGCACAATAAAAAATTTGGGTTCATGTTCTAGGGTTTGGGGTAAAATTTGGGGATGGATGATAATTACATGTTGTTTAGGACGATTTGACACCAAAAATACATTAAGAAACGACCTAAGAGGGTTTAGAGAAGTTTAAGAACATTAAAATGCTATTGGGATGGTCTTAGGATGAATTTAGAGAAGAGAAAAATGAAGAAAAAACGTGGTGAAAAATTTCTGGGCGCAAACTGCCATCTCTTTAGAAGACCTGCCCAGGTCGTTCGAACGACCTCGTTCAAATGAGACTTCTAACGAGATGACAGTACCCCTTCTAACGAGTTGGTAGTTTGTTCGAAGCCATTCGTTCGAACGACCTCGTTCGAACGAGTTGATAGAATGGTCTTTTAGGCCTGATTTTATTTCGAACATCCAGAAGACTTATATAATTGAGTGAAATCCTTCCCTTATTGATTTGTGGATATAGTTGTGTAACTGGAAGTATGTCGAGGATTAAAACTTTGAGTTTTGTAGCAAACCGGGTGATGTTTATGGATTAGGATATAAGTATCTAAAACTTCGACGTGAGGAGAGTTGATAACTTAAATGTATATGAGTCGGGGACTTGTAAACGTGAAACATGAAATGACGGTATAGGAATGAGATATATACCTCTTGTAATATTATGGAATACCGAAGATGTGTGAATGCTTGGTATATGTAGTTATTTTTGTATAACATACCTACCATACTTGCTATCACGGGTGGTCGGCGTTCGATCAGGGCCATCTTATCCTTGTGTGCCTACGGGGGGGGGGGGGGATTTAGATTGGTACCTCGAGGACATAGGTCAGAGAAGGACTTATTGAGAAGTTAATAAGTCTGCTGATCATGGGAGCGTAGGTATGTGCGTGACCCATGTGATTTGAACTATGTTCGCCTCCATTGTTTGTGATTGTTGTTTATTAAAAACGATTCCTGAGAGATTTGGAATGCGTAGCCCTTATGTACGTGATGTACCGGGATTGGATAGCAGAGTATGTGTGCACCGCAGCTTAGCCTCGGGGAGCCAGTATTGTATATTTATGATGAGAAAAATATACTATTAATTGAAATGAATTGTCATGTATAAATGTAAGTGTGAATAATGGCAACATGGTAGTAGAATTAAAAATGGAAAATCTCTAGTGAATAGTATTATTTATTTTGGTAACCGAGAAGAAAAGTAAAACTCTTTGTTTAAATTAAAATGTCGGGAATTGAATCGTGAATTGTACAGGAATGTTAGATTGCGTATGGGAGGTATGGGAATAACTAGAACAGGTACGGGTATGATAGGTGTGCACAATTAGTTGAGAGGTGTCCATGTGAGTGCACACTATCATGTACTTTATATTCACTATTTAATGATATTAAACCACTTGCTGTATTTTAAACTGTTTTCACAATCGGGCTCTGACCCGTTTGCTTTCAAATCTATTTTTGTAAAAACCTTTTTAGGTGCCCAGCCACAAGGACACCAAGCATAGGAGTTCTATTCCCGTGACGTGTTGTAGTTGCTGTGGAAGTTACAGGACCTCGATAGTAGACCCCTCCACTTTCTGTGTTGACTCTATTTCAGATTTACTCATCTGTAGGGCATGTTGCCCCATTTCTTTTAGAGATATCTCATTTTACCTATTCAGTTTATTTCAAATTTTGGGTTGTAATTAATTAATGATTCAAACTTTCTGTTTGTTTATTTCAGTATTCGGATTGTTGTGAGGAGTATTCCTCCAGATTCTTTATTATTCTAGGGTTATTCTATTGTGACTATGTTATGGTTGTATGTTAGCATTTCACAATCTTACTCATTGCATGTTAATTGAATTTAATTAAAATTTGACAACTCACTTTTTAAATATTAGGTGGCTAGTAATTGTTAAAACGTTTTCGACAGTGATGCTATGAATTGAGGCAACTTGACATTTTGTATTAATTTGAATAAAGGAGTAGCTAACCGGTATTTAATTAGTCGGGGTGTCACACCACGACCAAGAGTGGTGTGAACACAACTGTGCAGCTGTGCAACTTGCCAAAGGGTATTCAAAATGGGAAAAATAGCATGGTTGGTTGTTTCTTGAGAAGAAAGCTACTTTACTCTGTAATACCCCGTACTTTTGGCTATATTTATTTTTGGGATTAATTAATTAAATGCGTATTAATTGGAAATTAATCCGGGTTATAAATACTGATGTGATGCGAATTGGTATTTGATTATGTGCATATATGATTATATATGTACTTGGTATTATAAAATTTGTCGTGGGATTTATATACGGCATTTTAGAAATTTTGTTGAGACGCGTGGGACCGCCGCGTCATGGTATAATATTTTGATATTAAAAGTGAATTTAAAATCGATAATCCGTATGGTCGTTTTGAGTGCGCCAACACGTCCGGAAGGGTCGAGATAGTCAGAAAACACTAGCCGGGGGTATAGTTTGGGTCCCGGGGTAATTTTAGACCATACCGGTAACTTAAAGGGTATTTTAGTAATTTGGTATTTTTGGGTAATTAAAAGTGACGAAAATTGAGAGTTGTAATCTGATAAGGATTGACCCTAACCAACCCTTATTAACCCAACAAGCTACGGAGGTTTATTAAAATTAGGTTTTCATAAGTTCCCCAAAGCAAACCCTAGCCACCATAGCCTTTTGGAGAAGAAAGCTTAGAGAAGGAGAGAGAGAGAGGAATTTTGCAGAAATTCTACACCGAATCCACCCCAAATTCAGAAATCAAACCAAGGCAAGTGACTTTATTTCATTTAAATTCGAAGAATGTCTTTTCCATGTTAGAAATTGAAGAATCTTGATTGTTCTTGAAAGATTAAAAGAAAACCCATGAAATTCGAAGTTATTATTGAATGTTGGGATAGGTTTGCATGTAGAAACATTGTTGGGAGATTTAATTTCGGATATTTCATATCTAGGTGATGCATAAACGAATTAAAATCTGGGAATTTATGATGAGAAAAAGTTAGGGTTTATGTTCTTGAAGAAAATTGGGAATTAAAGTAGAAATTGTGATTTAATGATGTTTAGATGATATCAAACCCTTTAATGATGTTAGTATAGCCCCTTAACATGTTTGAGGATGATTAGAGAACTCAATATATTGTGGGAACGAATTTTAGAAGAGGTTTGAGGAGTAAAAATGGTGAAAAACGATTTTTGGGAAATTCTGGGCCGTAACTGGCATCTCGTTAGAAGCAGCCCCCAGGTCGTTCGAACGAGCTCGTTCGAACGAGCTTCTAACGAGTTGACCAGTCGTTATTAACGAGTAGGATTTTCGTTCGATATCTCGTTCGAACGAGATATCGTTAGAAGAGTCAGTTCGTTCGAACGAACTGGGACCTCGTTCGAACAGCCTCGTTCGAACGAGACTTCTAACGACCTGACAGTCCAAACTCGTTCGAAGCCTCGTTCGAACGAGACTTCTAACGAGTTGACAGTTTGACCCTTTTTGGACTGTTTTGACTTTTGGAGTTCCGGGAGATGATTCAAGGGTAGAGTTAGCATCCCGTTGATGATATAGTGATTGATTTGGGACTTTTGGGTTGTTGGGATGAGTAAATCATATACGAGAGTTATTTTCAATGAATCAATTGGGTTGAGACGTGAGTGTCTACTACGATGTGAGGATGAATTATAGCGCGTATAATTACAAACCGGAATACTACGAATCGTGATAATTATAGTTAGTACGAGAGTGCAATATGTACTACGATTAAAATACGGTATTACTAAGATGTGTGTTTACTTAGTATTGTTATATGGATTATGTGTATGACATACCTATCATACTTGCTATCACGGGAGGTTTACGTTCGCTTAGGACCCTCTAATCCTTGTGTGCCTACGGGGGGGATATAGACTGGTACCTTGATGAACATAGGTCATAGAAAGACTTATTGTGACATTAATAAGTCCGCTGACCATGGGAGCGTAGGTATGTGCGTGACCCATGTGATGGTGACTATGTTCGCCTCCACTATTTGTGATTTGTGTTATCTGAACTATTCCTGAGAGATTCGGAATATGTGATCCTTATGTACGTGATGTACCGGGATGGATAGCAGAGTATGTATGCACTACAGCTTAAATTGCGGGGTGCTTGTATTGTATATTTATGAGATGAATAATATACATTAGATTACTGGAAATCCTCATGTTAATGTTGTAAAAATATTACGGTATTGTTTCGAGGTATATAATGAGTTAGCTGATAGTTATATCAATGGCATAGTTAGTAACTGAGTTTACGTTAAACCTCTATTAAATTACGAGCGTTGTTATGTTAAATTAACCGAGTAAAATGGGTAGAACCTTTGGTAGTCTAGCGAGTTACGTTGTCACTTAGCTAGTGGAAAGGGTAGTCATAGATGGGTACTTATGTTAGGAGTGCACAGTTAGTCGAGAGGTGAGAATTTAATGTGAGTGCACGTCCTAACATGTACTTTGCATTTAATGTTTTAAATGTTTTTAAAGCACTTGCAGGTTTTTAAAATGATTTCCACTTTCGGGCTCTGACCCATTTGCTTTCAAATATATTTTCTTGTAAAACCATTTTAGGTGCCCAGCCACAAGGACACCAAGCATAGGATTCTCATTCAGGTGACGAGCTGTAGCTGTTTGTGGAAGCTACAGGGATTTGCATGTAGACGCTTCTCTCATTTGGATTCCAGTCTCAGCATCTATCAGTCGTAGGGCATGTTGCCCAATTCTATTAGACATTTTTACATTTCAGTTTTCAGACTCTAGCATGTATTGCTCAGTATTCAGATGTGTTTCAGGAGATACCAGGCTTACCACCCAGTCGAGAGATAGATTTCGTTATTGATTTACTACCGGGTACGAGACCTATAGCACGTGCACCGTACCGTATGGCTCCAGCTGAGATGCGAGAGTTACGGGATCAGATAGAGCAGCTGTTAGGGCAGGGCTTTATTCGCAGGAGTACCTCACCTTGGGGCGCTCCAGTTTTGTTTGTGAAGAAGAGGGATGGTTCACTGAGATTGTGCGTGGACTACCGAGAGTTGAATAAGGTCACGATACGGAATAAGTATCCGTTGCCTCGAATCGATGACTTATTCGACCAGTTGAGAGGAGCTTCTTTCTTCTCGAAGATTGATTTGAGATCGGGATACCATCAATTGCGTATCAGGGAGGAGGATGTCTCGAAGACTGCGTTCTTGTCGAGATATGGTTCTTATGAATTTCGAGTTATGCCTTTCGGCTTGACCAACGCTCCAGCAGTGTTTATGGACTTGATGAACAGAGTGTTCAGGGACTTCTTAGACCAGTTTGTCATTGTCTTCATTGATGATATCCTGGTTTACTCTCAGACAGAGGAGGAGCACGCCGAGCATTTGAGGCAGGTTTTGAAGACACTTCGTCAGAACGAACTGTATGCAAAATATGAGAAGTGCGGGTTTTGGCTGGAGGAGGTCCAGTTCTTGGGTCACATTATTTCCGATCAGGGAATATCTGTTGATCCAGGGAAGGTGTCAGCGGTGAGGGAGTGGGGACAGCCCACGACACCAACAGAGATTCGTAGTTTCTTGGGTTTAGCAGGATACTACAGGAGGTTTATTCGGGGTTTCTCGGAGATAGCAGGTCCTTTGACACATCTTACTCGTAAGGGTGTGCCATACATCTGGAGTGATGCCTGTCAGTTGGCATTCGATGAATTGAAGGACAAATTGACCTCAGCACCTGTGTTAGCATTGCCGAGACCGGGAGTTGAGTATTTGGTTTACACCGACGCATCTTTGCAAGGGCTTGGAGGTGTATTGCAGCAGGAGAGACAGGCCATAGCTTATGCTTCCCGTAAGCTTAAGCCTCATGAGAAGAATTACCCCACGCATGATTTGGAGTTGGCGGCAGTGGTATTTGCCTTACGGATTTGGAGGCACTATCTTCTGGGGGAGAAGTTTCAGCTGTTCACGGACCACAAGTCCCTACAGTATCTGTTCACGCAGAAAGAGTTGAACATGCGGCAGCGTAGGTGGCTTGAATTTGTGAAGGACTACCAGTTCGACATCCAGTACCACCCGGGTAAGGCTAACGTGGTAGCAGACGCGTTGAGCCGCAGGCCAGCAGATGAGGTGGCAGAGGTGTGGAAGGCTAAGTGGAAGGAATTGGGACACCAGGATGCAGTGGCCCGATCTTTCATGTCTGTGATGACCGTTACACCGCAGATTGTCACGAAGGTAGTACGGGCACAGGCTAATGACACGTTCTGTCAGGAGCAGATAGTTCGGTTGCTAGCAGAGGGAGCCGAGTCCTATACCATTAGCTCAGACGGGGGATTGCGCTTCAATGGGAGATTGGTAGTTCCGGAAGGGGAAGAATTACGGCACGATGTAATGGCAGAGTCGCACGGCTCACGGTTCACGGTACATCCCGGAGGGGACAAAATGTACCAAGACATGAGACGACAGTATTGGTGGAGCGGTATGAAGAGAGATATCGCTGAGTTTGTCTCGAAATGCGCCACTTTTCAGCTTGTAAAAGTGGATCATCAGAGACCAGCAGGATTGCTACAGCCGTTGGAGGTTCCGGTGTGGATGTGGGAGAGCATATCCATGGATTTTGTCACGGGGTTGCCTACGTCGCAGAGGGGTCACGACTCTGTTTGGGTAATTGTGGACAGGTTGTCCAAGGTCGCTCACTTTTTACCTGTTAGGACTGATTACACTGCGGGTCAGTATGCCCAGCTCTTCATTTCAGAGATTGTGAGACTTCACGGTGTGCCCCTGAATATCGTGTCTGACAGAGACAAGATATTTGTTTCGAGGTTTTGGGAGAGTTTCCAGGAGGCCATGGGCACGGAATTGCGGTTGAGTACGGCTTATCATCCGCAGACTGATGGGCAGACAGAGCGCACCAATCAGATGTTGGAGGACATGCTACGCATGTGCATTATTGACTTCGGGGGTGGATGGGAGCAGTACCTTCCACTGGTGGAGTTTGCTTACAACAACTCCTATCAGTTCACGATTGGCATGGCTCCGTTTGAGGCATTGTACGGTAGGCCTTGTCGTTCCCCAGCATGTTGGTTGGAGGTGGGGGACAACAAACTACTTGGGCCGGAAGTGATTCAGGATACTTCGGCAAGGATTGAGTTGATTCGGAGTCGCATTCGGGTAGCTCAAGATAGGCAGAAGAGTTATGCTGATGCGAAGAGGTTTTTCAGGGAGTTCCAAGTGGGGGACCAGGTTTTGCTCAGGGTATCTCCGATGAAGGGGATTATGCGATTCGGGAAGAAGGGGAAGTTGGCACCGAGGTATGTGGGGCCGTTTCCTATTATTGAGCGGATCGGACCGGTTGCGTATAGACTCGGGTTACTGGAGCAGTTGCATCGGATTCACGACGTGTTCCATATTTCCTCGCTGAGGAAATACCTTAGGGATGATTTGGCTCATTCTCACATTGCTGTGGAGGACATCGATCTCCAGCCGGATAGCTCTTATGAGGAAGGGCCGATTACTATTTTGGACCGAAGCGAGAGGAAACTACGGTCAAAGATAGTCCCGTTAGTGCGTGTTCAGTGGCGACATCACAATGTCGAGGAGTCCACATGGGAGCGCGAGGATGAGATGCGCGAACGTTATCCAGAGCTGTTTTTAGCAGGTACTTTCTAGTTTCGAATTTCGGGACGAAATTCAGTTATTAGGGGGGGAGTATGTAATACCCCGTACTTTTGGCTATATTTATTTTTGTGATTAATTAATTAAATGCGTATTAATTGGAAATTAATCCGGGTTATAAATACTGATGTGATGCCAATTGGTATTTGATTATGTGCATATATGATTATATATGTACTTGGTATTATAAAATTTGTCGTGGGATTTATATACGGCATTTTAGAAATTTTGTTGAGACGCGTGGGACCGCCGCGTCACGGTATAATATTTTGATATTAAAAGTGAATTTAAAATCGATAATCCGTATGGTCGTTTTGAGTGCGCCAACGCGTCCGGAAGGGTCGAGATAGTCAGAAAACACTAGCCGGGGGTATAGTTTGGGTCCCGGGGTAATTTTAGACCATACCGGTAACTTAAAGGGTATTTTAGTAATTTGGTATTTTTGGGTAATTAAAAGTGACGAAAATTGAGAGTTGTAATCTGATAAGGATTGACCCCAACCAACCCTTATTAACCCAACAAGCTACGGAGGTTTATTAAAATTAGGTTTTCATAAGTTCCCCAAAGCAAACCCTAGCCACCATAGCCTTTTGGAGAAGAAAGCTTAGAGAAGGAGAGAGAGAGAGGAATTCTGCAGAAATTCTACACCGAATCCACACCAAATTCAGAAATCAAACCAAGGCAAGTGACTTTATTTCATTTAAATTCGAAGAATGTCTTTTCCATGTTAGAAATTGAAGAATCTTGATTGTTCTTGAAAGATTAAAAGAAAACCCATGAAATTCGAAGTTATTATTGAATGTTGGGATAGGTTTGCATGTAGAAACATTGTTGGGAGATTTAATTTCGGATATTTCATATCTAGGTGATGCATAAACGAATTAAAATCTGGGAATTTATGATGAGAAAAAGTTAGGGTTTATGTTCTTGAAGAAAATTGGGAATTAAAGTAGAAATTGTGATTTAATGATGTTTAGATGATATCAAACCCTTTAATGATGTTAGTATAGCCCCTTAACATGTTTGAGGATGATTAGAGAACTCAATATATTGTGGGAACGAATTTTAGAAGAGGTTTGAGGAGTAAAAATGGTGAAAAACGATTTTTGGGAAATTCTGGGCCGTAACTGGCATCTCGTTAGAAGCAGCCCCCAGGTCGTTCGAACGAGCTCGTTCGAACGAGTTTCTAACGAGTTGACCAGTCGTTATTAACGAGTAGGATTTTCGTTCGATATCTCGTTCGAACGAGATATCGTTAGAAGAGTCAGTTCGTTCGAACGAACTGGGACCTCGTTCGAACAGCCTCGTTCGAACGAGACTTCTAACGACCTGACAGTCCAAACTCGTTCGAAGCCTCGTTCGAACGAGACTTCTAACGAGTTGACAGTTTGACCCTTTTTGGACTGTTTTGACTTTTGGAGTTCCGGGAGATGATTCAAGGGTAGAGTTAGCATCCCGTTGATGATATAGTGATTGATTTGGGACTTTTGGGTTGTTGGGATGAGTAAATCATATACGAGAGTTATTTTCAATGAATCAATTGGGTTGAGACGTGAGTGTCTACTACGATGTGAGGATGAATTATAGCGCGTATAATTACAAACTGGAATACTACGAATCGTGATAATTATAGTTAGTACGAGAGTGCAATATGTACTACGATTAAAATACGGTATTACTAAGATGTGTGTTTACTTAGTATTGTTATATGGATTATGTGTATGACATACCTATCATACTTGCTATCACGGGAGGTTTACGTTCGCTTAGGACCCTCTAATCCTTGTGTGCCTACGGGGGGGATATAGACTGGTACCTTGATGAACATAGGTCATAGAAAGACTTATTGTGACATTAATAAGTCCGCTGACCATGGGAGCGTAGGTATGTGCGTGACCCATGTGATGGTGACTATGTTCGCCTCCACTATTTGTGATTTGTGTTATCTGAACTATTCCTGAGAGATTCGGAATATGTGATCCTTATGTACGTGATGTACCGGGATGGATAGCAGAGTATGTATGCACTACAGCTTAAATTGCGGGGTGCTTGTATTGTATATTTATGAGATGAATAATATACATTAGATTACTGGAAATCCTCATGTTAATGTTGTAAAAATATTACGGTATTGTTTCGAGGTATATAATGAGTTAGCTGATAGTTATATCAATGGCATAGTTAGTAACTGAGTTTACGTTAAACCTCTATTAAATTACGAGCGTTGTTATGTTAAATTAACCGAGTAAAATGGGTAGAACCTTTGGTAGTCTAGCGAGTTACGTTGTCACTTAGCTAGTGGAAAGGGTAGTCATAGATGGGTACTTACGTTAGGAGTGCACAGTTAGTCGAGAGGTGAGAATTTAATGTGAGTGCACGTCCTAACATGTACTTTGCATTTAATGTTTTAAATGTTTTTAAAGCACTTGCAGGTTTTTAAAATGATTTCCACTTTCGGGCTCTGACCCATTTGCTTTCAAATATATTTTCTTGTAAAACCATTTTAGGTGCCCAGCCACAAGGACACCAAGCATAGGATTCTCATTCAGGTGACGAGTTGTAGCTGTTTGTGGATGCTACAGGGATTTGCATGTAGACGCTTCTCTCATTTGGATTCCAGTCTCAGCATCTATCAGTCGTAGGGCATGTTGCCCAATTCTATTAGACATTTTTACATTTCAGTTTTCAGACTCTAGCATGTATTGCTCAGTATTCAGTTTCAGTTATTTATTTCAGTTTACTTATCAGTTATGGGATTTGTATTGAGGAGTTTTTCCTCCAGAGTTTAGTTACATTTTGTGATGGTTATTCGTTTTACTTCAGTATGGTGAATGGTGTTATTTAGTTATTCATTACTCTTGTTGCATGTTAATCAGATTTAATAAAATTTGGCACTTACTTTTTAAATACTAGGTGGTTAGTAATAATAAAACGTTTTCGACAGTGATGCTATTAACTGAGCCAACTTGGCATTTTGAATTAATTTTATAAAGGAGTAGCTACCCGGTGTTTAATTAGTCGGGGTGTCACATACTCTCTTATGTGTAATACTGCATACAAATTGTGGGATAAGTTTGGCCTATCCCACATTATAGTAATAGATTCTTCTTCTTATTCGATAACTCTAATATGAAGGATGAGGTTCTAGATAATGGACCTTGGAATTTTCTAAGCAACCCCATTATCCTACAAAAATGGCTGCCTAATTTCAACTTCAATAATAAAGCTACCAGGAAAGTACTAGTACGGGTGAAATTTCACAATATCCTAATCCAATAGTATTGGAGTGAGGAAGGTCTCAGTTACATTGCTAGCTCAATTGGTATCCCATTATATGTTGACAATGTTACTAAAGAGATGAAGAGAATTAGCTATGCTAGAATTTGTGTTGGTGGAGCTACCATCATGTGCACACTGTGGCCTTTTTGGACATTCCCTCCTTAAGTGATCCCAAGAAAATAAGGAGGAGAAATATCATGTTACAATCCAACAAGAGATGACCATGGCAATGGAGGAAGGGTGGACTCAAGTGAATATAAAGAACCCCCATCAAGCTGTTGCTACTCAAACTCACAGTGAAATAACATTGGAGATGGTGATGGAAGACAACCACCCTAGCAATGAAGTATGCACATGCCAAATCAGTGGCACTAAAGAGGTTAGCAATACCTCTATAGTGGTGGGAAACCTAATGTACCTGCATCCCCTTTAGTTAAAATTTCAAACTCAATTAATGTGTTTAATGGTGATGATGGAGAGATTAAAGCAACACCTAAACTAATCCCTCATGGTTATAGTTGTTGATGAGTTAGCAGACAAAAGTAAATTAAATAATAATCATAGGAGCACTACCAAAACAAACAATAGTGGAAGTGGGAGGGGAAAAAGGTCTGAAAGCAAACCAAAGAATTCAAGATGATCATGGAACATTAGGGAACTTAACTCCCTCCAGAAATAAGGAGGATTATAGCTTATCATAAGTAATCCCTCATATGCATCCTTTAATCCAAAGTTAGGAAGAATCACATGGCTATGATTATTAATAGTTGTTTCTAGAACTAGAAATCAATACATAACTACCCCAATAAAGGTGGGGTGGCTTGTGTGATTGTGGGATGGTATCCAAACACTCTCAAGTTTGATGTCATCAATGAGAACCCCAAGCTATTTTCTACAAGGTTGAGATGGTTGGGATGGATAAGTTATTTTTTGCCACCTTTGTGTATGGATATAGTCAACCCATGGATAGCTCCTTTATGGAACTTTATCTGATATAATCATGGTTCTATTGATGAGTTACAATGGATTGTCACGGGGGACTTTAATATTGTTAGAAGCAATGATGAAAAGAGGGTAATTTAGGGCATTGATACCAGAGCACTCCAGGAGTTTAACTCTTGTATTTATGATGCTCAATTGGAGGATATGAATAATAATGGCCTTCGATTCACATGGAATAAAAAGAGTATTAACAACTTTAATGTCTAATCCCAAATTAATATAGTGATGCACAACCACCTTTGGAGCTCATACTTCCCAGATTCACAAGCTGATGTTATATGTCTCGGGGTATCAGACCACAACCCTATTCTGATCTACATTTTCCCCAATGAGGAGAGGAGAAATAAACCTATGAAACTTTTCAATTCTTGGATGAATCACACTGACTTTAAGGACATGCTGGTCAACTCTTTGAATGAGGAACATTCTTGTGCCGTTCTTTATAGTTCTCTTACAGCTGCTGAAGAAACATATTACAAGAAAAATTCCAGAATCAAATGGCTCCAGGAGGGTGATCTGAACACTGCCTTTTTCCATAACAAAGTCAAGGCCAACAATGCTAGGAGGAAAATTCCGAGTATACAAAACCAGAGTGGGGTCATTATTGAAGGTATTGATGTTGTTGCTCACGAAGTTGTGGATTATTTCAGCAATCTAATAAGGAGGGATGGGCAAGGCTAATAGCCAAAACATTCATCTAAACCTTATGGTCAGGAAGTTGGATGCTATCTAATGCAGTGGGTTTGTTGAATATGTTACTGAGGCTGAGATCAACGAGGCCTTATTCTCTATTGGATCTAATAAAGCTCCGGGTCCAGATGGATTTAATGCTAGCTTCTTTAAAAATAATTGCGAAGTGGTGGGGGATGATGTGGTTAATGGTATTAAACATTTCTTCTCTTATGGTTACATGCCTAGACAGTGGAATTGCACAATTTTAGCCCTTATACCTGAGGTTCCTAACCTAAACTCCATGAAGGACTTTAGACCCATTGCTTATTGCAGCACTATTTATAAATGCATTCCCAAAATTCTTACCAACAGACTTAAACCTACATGACTCACCTTATCAGTGATAGACAGGTTGCATTTGTTCATAGAAGGTCAATCTCTGTTAATATTCTTCTCCTACAAGATTTGATGAGGAACTATCACAGGGACTCTGAAACTCCTAAGTGTGCCATGAAGTTGGATATCATGAAATCTTATGACACAGTGGACTGGAATTTCCCCTTTACTATCCTGCAGCAAATCAACCTCCCTACTATTTTTATCTCTTGGATTATATCTTGTGTATATAGTGTTTGGTATTTTATTAGTCTTAATGGAGTGCTCAATGGGTTCTTTACTGGGAAAAGAGGTCTGAGGCAAGGGGATCCCCTCTACCCCTTCCTATTTTTGTTAGTTATGGAAGCTCTTTCTTGCATTCTAGATAGACATACCAACAGGACAACCTTTAACTTCCACCCCAAGTGCAGGAAAATCAATATTACTCATCTTTGCTTTGCTAATGACCCTATTCAGTAGTGGTGACATCCATTCTTTTGGTTGTGTGAAGGATGCTCTTGATGAGTTCGCTAATATGAGTGGCCTTTGTCCCAACCTTTCCAAGAGCAACTTATACTATTTTGGGGTGGAGTCTTCTGTGATCACCACCATGATCTCCTTACTTGGTTTTGAGCACCACAATCCTCCTTTCAAGTACCTCGGTGTTCCTCGCATCTCTACCAGACTCAATGCCACAGATTGAAAGGAACTTATTGATATAATAACTAACAGAGTTAAGAGCTGGACTACCAGGTTCCTGAGCTATGCTGGTTGGCTGCAGCCTGCTACTTTTGTCTTATTCAGTACCCAAATCTATTAGGCATTAAAAGTGTGGCGAAGGCTATTGAGCAATGTATTAGATACTTCATTTGGACTGGGACTGAGCTCAAACATAGTGGGGCCAAAGTTGCATGGGAAGAGGTTTGTAAGCCTAAGAGGGAAGGTGGGCTTGGCATTAAAAGTATGGAGCTATGGAACAAGGTTGTCATCATGAAAAAACTTTGGAACCTATTCACTAAGAAGGATAGCCTATGAGTCAAGTGGTGCCACACTTACAAGATTAAGGTGAGGAGCCTATGGGCTATCAAAACCCTCCAAGACTCCTCTTGGATATGGAGGAAAATTCTTAGAGCAAAAGAGGATTACAGATTAAAGATGAAGGTTTCTATTGGTAGTGGGAAAAAACTTTCATGTGGCATGAACTGGCACTATCTTGGCCCTCTTCATCCTTTATTTATGGATAGACAAATTTATGATACTGCTAGCACTTCGTCTGCTAAAGTCTCTGATTTTATTTGGGGAACTATTTGGAGAGGGCCTGCAACTGTAACATGGGAACTCAATGACATTCAACATTCACCTCTACCTGATATTAATCCTCTTATGGAGGATAGCTTGGTTTGGACTGCTAACACCAAGGGGGAGTTCTCTATTGCTTCTGCCTATGACACTATTACCACTCATGTCACTGCTGCTTCATGGTACATCCTTATTTGGAATAAGACCTATATCCCAAACTGCTCCTTTATTTTTTGGCTTGCTTGCCGTAATGCTCCTATGACAAAAGACAAATTACTTAATTGGGAATTGGTTGATAATTCCAACTGTATTCTTTGCAATAATGGTGATAAGTCTATTGCTCATATCATGAATGATTGCACATTCTCCACCCAGGTTTGGGAGGAGGTTTTACACAAAAACCACTCCTATCGAGGTCTAGGATGTTGGGATGTGGAAGTCAATAGCGCAATTACTGAAGCTAAAGGTAAGACTCTTGTGTCCCTTGTTAGTACTACCTCCTTCTCTGCCATAACTTACTGCTTCACAACAAAGGTGCTAAGAAGGTCGTTGATGTGATTAGAATCATTGAGGAGATTTTGCAAGCCAAATTTAGAAGATGGAAGAAGGTTAGAAGATATTTTGACAACGGATGTCCTGCAACTTATGGGGGTTGCATCAGTCCATTTTGTATGACTAGGCCATTTTGTTGGTCTAAAAATGTGTTACTTGTTCTTATTGTTGCTTGTGCATTATATTTCCTTATCTCTAGTTGCTTGTAACTTGATGCTTGTTGTCCCTTAGGACTTGTACAGTGGTTTATAATATAATTAATTTACCTAAAAAAAGAAGAGTGTAATCATATGTTCAAAATGTCACACAAAATGTAGAGACTGAAACCCATTCTTAGAGATCTAAATTCTAAATTTTATAGTAACATTTCCAATAGAGTGGTGGAGGTGAAAGACCAAATGCACTCTATCCAAAGGCAAATTAATATAAATGATCGCTACCATATACTGTGTTTGGATGGAAAGGAACAATAGAATTTTCAAGAATACTAGATCCAACCATGATAGTGTCATGAATGAAATCACCCTCTTAGTCAGATGCAAGTCTTATAGCTGGAAAAAATCGAGAAGGAATTTCACGAACTCGCTAGCCTGCATGAATTGGGTCCTGGATGAAAGCTTGTTACTTTTGGTTTAATGTATTTTACTATCAGTTGTTTACTTTGGGTCCTTTTCATCTACGAAAATTGACCCGGGGGGGGGGGGGCGGGGGAGGGGGTATGACCCTCCTTAGCCTCCTTGTGTACAATTATCTTTTGTTTAATGCTATTCTTATTTACCAATTTTTTTAGAAATGATCACAATGTCTAACTTATTGAGGAGGAGTAAGGTTAGAGAGTATGCTAAATTAAGAGCCTCTAAAATGGCCTATTTCATAAAGAAGTCTAGAATCAATTGGTTAAAATCTAGTGACATGAATACTTCCTTTCTTCCACAAGTGTGTCAATAAGAACACTTATAGAAGGAAACTCATATTGATCAATAATAGCTAGGGGTGTTGAGGGGACCATTGCTATTGCAACTGAATCAGTCTCAATGTACAATTCTCTTATGAATACCATACTGACAGTAATTATCAAACCTTTGATGTGATTATGCCTAGAACACTCAACTAGAACCAACATGATGCTTTAGCCAATCTTGTCTCCCATGATATTCTCTATTGGGTTAGATAAGGCACCTAGCCCAATGGTTACAATGCTAAAATTTTCAAAGATAATTAGGATGTGGTTAAGGAGAACATGGTTGATGTCGTGTGCCATTTTGATTAGGCATAAATTCTTCCAAATTTACCCCCTAATTTAGAGACATTTATTACCTCGGACAACGTAAAATGAATTAAATTATCTCATATCTTGGCTAACAATTTCGTCTAATAAGTATCCCGAGTTTCGTGTATTTCTTATTAATTTTACAAGTATTTAACAAATGAAAGAAAGAAAGAAACCGGAAGAAGCAAGAGAAAAGAAATGAGACCAATCAAAAGGGCAAAAGCATAATTTCTACCAGGAATCCGGTCGAGGACCCAAAATAAAAGTAGAAGAGCTCGAATTTACGAACACGTAGGAAGAAACGACATCCCAATCTGAGTTCTGGATTAGAAGTTATGAAGACCCGAAGATGTGAGAAAATCATGAGATTTTGAAGAGATATTGAAGAGAAGTTGAAGAAGGCAACCCGAACCAATCCGGTCTACTAGAAAAATGGACCAGTCTGGAGTCCTAAATCACTGAATAAAATGATGTTTAGTGAACCAATCCGGTATCCCAAAAAAATGGATTGGTCCGGCCCTTAAAATCACGGCATAACAACCTGTTTAGCGGACCAATCTGGTTTGTTTGGAAAACAGATCAGCCCGGTTGCTGACCGGACCAGTCCAGTATGTCTTAACCGGATCGATCCGGTGCTCAAGATTTGATCTGATCTTCTCTTCTTCTCAGAGTTTTGCATCAATCCAACTCTTGTAAATTACGTAGAATATAAATTTAAAAGAACTCCCAGAAAAAAGGGGGCTTGGAATTCGTTTTTAGAGAGCTCTGTAATTAGTTTAGAGAAGAACACAAAAGAAAAACCCTAGTTTGGTTCCAGTTGCAATTCAAGTAAATTTATTCCAATCTTTGCTTCCATTATTGTAGTAGTTATTTCTTTAGTAGTAACTTCATCTTCAATTGTTAGTAAAAATGTTTTCTTTCATTCAAAATAAGTTTTCTTATAGTTATAATATGTCCAGCTAAGTTTTCAAGGTTGGGGTGCATGAACCCCACCCGATGTGATTCACGATAGTGGAAATAGAAATTGAAATTAAAACCCTAGATGAAATGTATCATAGTTAATATGATACTACTTTAATTCAACCTTTACTTACATACTGTGCAGGCTACAATCCCTCATATATGTAATACTTAGGAGAAATAAAGACCGAATTTTAATCCGACCTTTGCTTATGTACTGTGCGGGCTACGATCCCTCATATATGCAATGCCCGGAGTATTAAAAAGTCGGATTCATTTAAATATTTAATTCTGAATCTAGTATCCTATGAAGTGAACTAGGATGTTGGGGATTGTAACCCGACCTATCTTTCTCATCTTATAGTTAAAGCTTTAGTTTAGTCGTCATTCACCTTTAGGTTAATTAGAAGTAATTGCATTTCATTTAGTCCTTATTTCAGTAGTTAATCATTTTCAAAATTGCATCTAGCTGTAGTCATTTCACAATCTAAATCATCTTTTCGTTTCTTTAGAAGTCAAAGTTAGGTTACCTTTGTCTTTCCAACGTCGTTATGAATCCGTTCGTCCTGTTTCCCTGAGGATCGATACCCGACTTATCGAATTATTACTTGAGCGACAAAGCTTGCACTTGAGCCTAAATTGCACGCACACTAGACACATTTGTGGTCGCATCAAGTTTATGGCGTCGTTGCCGGGGATTTAGGTAGATTTAGGTTAGATCAAGTCAATCTAAAACTTTGACCAACAATTTCCAAAAATCCAAAAAAAAAAAAAAAAAAAATTAAATAAAAAATAAATAAAAAATTCATCATCTCTCAAAGCCTTTAATGTAAAATTCTGAACACAGTCAAACTCTTCACAATACTCCAGTCAGAATCCACGAAAATCCTATAGTTAAGTATAACTCTGAAAACCCCTCACACCTCGTGTCCCACAATTCTGGTTTCCAATTCCCACCCCTGAGCACTCTATCAGTAGTTACACCTTGAGTCAAACTTCGAGTCACACATCTAGGACACCGAGCGAGTACACAAAATCATTTGAAGAGAGCGCGAGTGCGATGTATGACGCTGCGAGTTTTGGTACTGGAGAGGGAAATATTCCCTATCGTCCCATGAAAGATTTACTTTTTCCTGAGCGGACTGTCACCCCTGGTTGCATTTTACTTCCGTATACTACCGATCAGTTCCACTTTCGCAATGGGATGATACAGATTCTCCCTACATTTCATGGCATGGATTTTGAGAAACCCATATTCGTGAGTTCGAAGAGGCATGTGACACATTTGGTGATCAAACTTGCACGCAAGATATCACTCGCCTAAAGCTTTTTCTTTTCTCCTTAAAGGTACAGCCAAGACCTGGCTATGGTCTCTACCCCTGAACTCCGTCACTTCCTAAAGAGATATGCAGTCCAAGTTTGTCTCAAAATTCTGTCCGCATCACAAGACCAACTCTACCAAGACTCAAATCCAAGCTTTTCGACAATACGATAATGAGTCTTTTGACAAATGTTGGGAACGGTTCCAAGAGTTAGTAAGCGCATGCCCCCTTATGGTTTGACAAACACCTAGTGATATCTTTCTTCTATAATGGTTTGACAATAGCTTCCAAACAACTTGTTCAAACGATGGGTGAAAGACCCTTTTGGGATTTAGACGCATGCGATGCTGAGGCCCACCTTAAGTAGGTCTTAGAGACTACTCAAGCATGGTACACATCTGATCCCAACCAAGCTCGACCTAGACAACCATCTACCAATCAAAATACCTCTGATCTATACCATTTGGATAGCAATACCTTAATAGACCGTCGATTTGATCAGTTTTAGAGAGATATGAAGGAGTGGTTTGATGGTTGATTGAGGAATATCTCTGGATCCAGCCATGGTTCGAAAGAAAAAGTGTGTGCTATCTGTGAGGCGGGCCACTCCACAAAGGCCTGCCCAACGATCTCTGCCTACAAGGCCATGCACACCGAGCAGGTGGATGCTATAGGAGGATTCAAGGGGAATTCTAATGCCCCGCATGGGAATTATTACAACCCTTCATGGAGCAACCATCATGGTTTCAACTATGGCAACCACAAGCTGCGATGAACCCACATTCACATGTTGTTCCACCTCCACCACCTCCTCAATACCAACAAGCGCCACCACCTCCAATACCATATGTAGCCCCACAACGGAGGAGCCTCGAGGATACAATGAACCAATTCATAAATTCTCAAGGTGCACACAATGCTCGATATGAACGCTTGTTCACCGAAATAAATGCAAACATCTCCAAGATGCAAGCCTCATTGAGCACCCAAGAGAATGGTAAGTTTCTTGCCCAAGGACAAAGACCTCCCCAAGGTCAACCTAGTGTTAGCTCCACTTCTACCGAACAGCAGGAGCACTGCCAAGAAATAACCACTCTTCGTAGTGGGAGAGTTGTTGATTTATCACCTCCCCCACACGGCGTTTCAAAAGACAAGGAGAATTCTCCCGGTACGAAAGAGGTCGAAGATATATCCTTGAACGAGAGTGAAAAGGAAAACACTAGTGAGCCCGAGGTAGTCGTAAAACCACCCTCCGCTGCACCATTTCCTCAAAGGTTGGTTCCTGCCCATAAAGGGACCATAAGTGAAGAAGTGCTAGAAGTGTTCAAGAACGTAAAGCTGAACTTACCTTTCCTCGACGCAATAAGGCAAATTCCATCCTATGCAAAAGTCATAAAAGACTTATTGACAGTTAAGAGGAGGATGAAGGTAAAGAAGAACGTGTTTCTAGCACAAAATGTGAGCTCGGTCTTTCTTAATGATCTCCCACTTAAATATAAAGATCTCGGTACCCCCACCATTTCCTGCACCATTGGAGAGAACAAATTAGAAAAAGCCTTACTCGATTTAGGGGCAAGTGTCAATATCCTCCCCTATTTGATTTATAAGAATCTTGATCTGGGTGATCTTAAGCCCACAAGGATCACTCTCCAGTTAGCGGATCAAACCGTGAAGATATCGCGAGGTATAGTTGAGGACGTGATAGTCCAAGTGGACACTTTCTACAACTAGATAGATTTTGTCATTTGGGACACGGATCCCTCCTTCGCCTCGAAAAATCATGTTCCCATCATCCTTGGATGCCCATTTTTAGCCATGGCTAACGCAGTCATCAATACTAGAAATGGGCAGATGCAAATCACTTTTGGGAACATGACTTTAGAAACAAACATCTTCAACATAGCCCAACAAGCAGGGGGAGAAGATGATCTTCACGCGGTGAGCTTAATTGAGGAGATTGTAGAAGAGCACTTTGAGGAAAATTACTGTGGAGACACCTTAGGAGCTTGCCTAGCTTCTAGTTATGAGAGTGAGGGAGCCTACACCGAGTTCGAGAGGGAGATAGAGGATTTGAGAGGCTTACTCGATGAGAGAGCGTCGGACGAGGATGCGAGAGATGCTAATTGGGTTTCTCGATTCGAAGAGTTACCGCCAAGAGACGCACGCATGGTGCCCTCTAGCGACACATTCCCAACTCCCGAGTTGAAGAAACTACCCTCCAATGTTAAATATGCTTTCCTAGGTAAAAGCGAGACATTTCTTGTTATTGTCTCCTCTAGCTTAGATGAAGAGCAAGAGGGTAAACTAACAAAGATTTTGAAGGGGACAAGCCCTCTAATTTGCACTCACAAGATTCACCTCGAAGAGGATTTTAAGCCCTCGAGAGAAATGCAAAGACGACTAAACCCCACAATAAAAGATATGGTGAGAACTGAAATTATAAAGTTGTTGGATGCCGGAATTATCTACCCAATCTCGGATAGCAAGTGGGTGAGCCCCGTTCAAGTAATCCCAAAGAAGTCGGGCATGATTGTGATTAAAAATGCCAAGGGAGAGTTAGTTCCCCAATGTACCACTAGTGGGTGGCGCATTTGCATTGATTACCGAAAACTCAATGCGGGAACTAGAAAAGACCATTTCCCCTTGCCATTTATCGATCAAATGCTTGAAAGAGTAGCGGGCTACCCCTATTATTGCTTCCTAGATGGTTATTCCGGATATAACTAAATTGAGGTAGATGTACTTGATCAAAAGAAGACGACCTTCACTTGTCCTTTTGGAACGTTTGCCTACAAATGTATGCCATTTGGCTTGTGTAATGCACCGACGACCTTTCAAAGTTGCATGTTGAGTTTATTCAGTGACATGGTTGAGAGAGGACTAGAGGTGTTTATGGACGACTTTAGTGTTTTTGGCACCTCCTTCGACCTATGTTTAGCTAATCTTGAAAAAGTACTAGCCCGGTGTGTGGAAAAAAACTTAGTGCTGAATTGGGAAAAATGCCATTTCATGGTAACCGAGGGTATAGTTCTTGGCCACATTGTGTCATCCAAAGGGATCGAGGTTGATCGAGAAAAAATAGATGTCATAGCTGACCTACCCCCACCTAAATCGCTGAAAGACGTGCGCTCTTTCTTGGGCCACGCAGGATTTTATAGAAGGTTCATTAAGGACTTTAGCGCCCTCGCTAGACCCTTAAGAAATCTTCTTATGAAGGACACCCCATTTGAGTGGACGGAAGCATGCCAAAGCGCTTTTAAAAAAATGAAAAACATGCTAGTGTCCGCTCCCATTATGCAAGCTCCGAATTGGTCCTTACCATTCGAGCTTATGTGTGATGCTAGCGAGTAAACGATAGGGGATGTTTTGGGCCAAAAAAAGACAACAAGGCTCATGTCATCTACTACGCTAGCCAGACCCTTACCGGACCACAACTTAATTACTCCACCACGGAGAAGGAGTTGCTAGAGGTAGTGTTTGATCTTGATAAGGTTTGGTCCTATCTTATCGGTTCCCCCATCACTTGTTTCACTGACCATGCGACTTTAAAATGTCTAATTGCGAAGAAAGACGCAAAGTCGCGTCTCATAAGGTGGATCCTACTCCTACAAGAGTTTAATCTCTCCATTAAAGACAAGAAAGGAGTAGAAAACGTCGTTGTCAACCACTTATCATGGCTTTCGTCCGACGTACCTAGTGATCCCACACCCATAGACGAGTATTTTCTGGATGAGCAACTCTTTGCCACCTCTTCTTTGCCCTGGTTTGCGGATATAGTGAAATATCTTGTCACGGGAGTTGTCCCTCTCGATTGGACACCGCAAGATAAGAAGAGGTTCATTACTTGGTCGCGCATGTTTTTCTATGATGATCCATTCCTTTTTAAATATTTCGCTGATCAAATCATTCGACGATGTGTACCGGATGACGAAATTCCAAAGGTCATCCAATTCTATCATTTGGAAGCATGTGGAGGCCACTTTTCCGTGAAAAAGACAATCGCAAAAATTCTCCAATGCAGTTTGTATTGGCCCACAATGTTTCGAAATGTTAACAATTATTGCAAATCTTGCGACAAGTGTCAACGGATGGGAGCGATCACCCGACGAGACATGATGCCATTAATCCCGATTCTCATCATTGAGATTTTCGACTGCTGGGGTATTGACTTCATGGGCCCTCCCTCGTCCTTTGGATACCTAAACATCCTCGTCCAAGTAGACTATGTTTCTAAATGGGTGGAAGCTATAGCTACCAAGACTAATGACAATAAAGTGGTGATAAAGTTCATGCACGAACACTTACTTTCTTGCTTCGGAGCACCTAAGGCGATAATCAGTGATAACGGCACACACTTTTGCAACAAGCCGTTTGAAAAACTCATGAAAAAGTATGGTGTCATTCACAAGGTTGGAACGACATTTCACCCCTAAACGAATGGGCAGGCCGAGTTGGTCAATCGTGAAATCAAGCACATACCAGAGAAGACCGTCAATCCCGATCGAAAAGATTGGTCCCTTCTATTGAATTCTCTTTGAGCCTACCATACCGCATACAAGAACCCACTCGGAATGTCCCCATTCCACTTTGTGTATGGAAAACCTTGCCATCTTCCCGTTGAGTTAGAGCACAAAGTGTATTGGTCCATTAAGAGATTAAATTACGATATCGACAAAGCCGGTAAAGCTCGCAAGCTTCAACTTCATGAGTTAGAGGAGATACGCAATGACGCGTATGAGAATGCCAAGATTGCAAAAGCCCGGATGAAACTAGCACATGACAAGATTATTCGATGAAGAGAGTTTCAACCGGGACAAAAGGTGCTCCTTTATAACTCCCGGCTTCATCTATTTCCGGGTAAATTACGGTCTCAATGGACTGGCCCATTCATTGTGAAGAGCGTATTCCTCCACGGAGCAGTAAAATTGGAAGAGATGGACAATGCCTAAAGCTATATGTTGAGGCATGCGTAGAAGAGATCGACACCATCTGGTTGTCGAACCCCGTTTACGGGGTCAAGTGAGCTTGAATTGAGAGGTCGTTGCACCCCCGACGTGTATAGGGTGAAGTCTTGTGTATAGTAGCATCACGTAGGTTAGGATGAGTGGAGTCCGTAGGATAACATCACAAGCGGAGAGGAAATCGAGCACCAATACGTCTTACGAGGTGAGAATTTTAGAGCCACAATTTTGAGGAGAGAGGTAATCAGGTCAAACACGTGTCGAATCGTAAGTAAGAGCAACCGAAAGTCATCGGAGGTGGTTATACCAGCCCATAGGGGAACTAGAACATTTCTGGGGGACCGGACCAGTCCGGTCCTGGGCACCCGAACTGGTCCAATTTGGCAATTTTCAAAATAAAAAATACAGGGACTGGACCGATCCGGTCCTGGAGGCGCGAATTGGTCCGGTGTCTGCAACTCTTCCCCTTCCCTAAATTCACCTCCTTTTCCCCCAATCCCTCATTTTCCCTCCATTTCGTCCCTTTCCTTCCTGCCAACCATTTTCCCACCAAATCCTTCCCCCTTTCCCCTCCAAATCTTACCCAACCCTCTCCCCTCACCACTTATAAATTTCACCACTACTCCATCCTCTCCTCTCTTTCCCTTATTCTTCCCAAATACTCCCCTCCCATAACCATGGCCAACCAACCACCTCCCCAAAAATACGATTCCATCACAATTCTCGCCGACGGAGCCGTCGACTACCGCTCCCATCAAGAGCAACGGTGGTGCGAACGTTTTTTCGGTCAACCTCGCAAACTCCAAATGGAGCGACAAGTCATTTGGAATGGCATGCCTAATGCTGTCACCGCCCTCTTCATGGCCCGCGGTTAGTGTCGTTTCCTTAATGAACCCCATGATGCGGTATGGCCCCACACGGTGCTCACTTTCTACCGCTCCCTTGTTTGCACCGACCACCACACGGCTGAAGCTTACATTGGCAGCGCCCGCATTCCTTTCTCTTTGTAACTTCTGTCCCATAAGTTGGCTGCCAAAGATGTACCGAACCCACAACCATATATTTACCAAAACCCTCTCGCTCCGCTTGAAAAAGACGTGTGCATGTCTCGCATCGACCCCAATGCTCATTGGAACACTGAAACCTACCCGGCGGGCTGACTAAGTGACAAAACGTGCTACACTTTCAAAATAGTGTGCGCCAACATTCTCCCCATGGGCATTCAATCGGTGATGCGCCCACATCAAGCCACTCTCGTCTACCACCTTTTCGACCACAACACCCCCATCAACCTGGCTACGTGCATTTACAAAGATATATTCTTCACCCCCATGGATAAAAAAAAGCGTCACACCTCTCCCCTTTCCCCTACTGATCACATCCATGCTAGCCGACGCCGGCATTGCAAAATTGCAAGATTTCCCGTGCCTCCCAGCTCCATTTGCGTCCACCACCCGGACCAAACGGGAACGCGAACAAGCTCGCATCCAAGCCCGACGGGCACAAAAGAGCAACGACGAAGAGGAAAGTGGTGATGAGGAAAGTAGTGATGAAGAGAGCAACGACGAAGAGGAGGAAGATATTGAGATGGGCGAGGGCGACGAAGATTATGACAGTGGTGAAGATTCTTATTTCTCACCCGCCAGCGCTGAAATTAATCGCTATCTCTCGATGGTGGAAACCCGGGTCGATAGTTTCATCACACAACACAATAGGGATCAAGCGGCATATCAACGGGATCAGGAGGCCTACCGAAGGGACACGAGTATGATGCATCGTCTCCAAACTCACATGTACGAACTTAACTTCGGTGGACCCCCTCCAAACTTTTTCTATGACCCTACGATCCCAGCGCACCCGAACCCTCCAATCCACCGCCCCAATGAAGCCCTTGTCTGTTGTTGCTATTTTTGGTGTTGTTGGTTGTTGTTGTTAAAACTGTTGGTTCTACGTTTCCTCCCCCTATCCTTGTAACACAAAATTTATGTTAGCTATATAAAATTCGCATTTCTGTTCTATTTTCTCGCACTTTTAATTCGCTTTGAGTTTGATTTTAGTCCTTTTTTGCTGGAGGACAATGCAAAAGTCTAAGTTAGGGGGGGATCACAAGTGCGTCTTTCTAAAACTTCACAAATTTTCAAAACTGCCTAGAAATTTCAAAAAAATTGAAAATTTTTGAAAAAGCCAAAAATATTTTTCTTCAAAATAAATAAAAATTGGAATTCAAATTTTTCAAAAATATCATTAAAATTTGGCTTAAAGTCTCAAATTGTAAAAACATAATACACAAAGCCGAAATTGACCAAAGATGGAAATTGAGCGAACATAGACGACTTAGTGAATAAATGTGGAGATTAACAAACCCGGTGAGATTCAAACCTTTCCTTATTTTGAGTTCATAAATCAATCCGAGTTAAATGTTAACTCAAAGTTCTTTTCAGCATTCTAATAAGTCGTTGAGGATCTCAAGTCTTTCACTTTGACCGATTATGGAAAATGTGTGTGATATTGCCTTGGAAAACGTGCTAAATAGATCTCTAAATTAAAGTAATCTCGAGACGCATAAGGTAACGCAATTAGTATTTCGAACAATGAAGTAGGCCCTCATTTGTCACCCAAAAATATTGGCCAGAAAAAGTAGCAAAAAATTATCCCTTTTGTAAACCAAAATTGAGCCAAAGAAATTTTTCCCTTTCGTTTGACAACCCGAAAAACCCCAATTGGCTCGAAATTATGAAAATTTATAATTCCAAAAATTAAGTCCAGAAAGTGCATAAAAAGGGGCAAGAAAAGAATAGCTATGCTCAACAAAAATAGCAAGAAAAGAAAAGTGTGAAAAATAGAAAAATCAGAAAAAGGAGCAAAAGCCCCAAAAAACACTAATGGACATCATAAGAAAATTTTCCAATTCCGAAATTCCTAATCACCCCCATTGTTGATGTAAAAAACTAGATTTGATCTAATTAATCGATCACAGATAAATATGAAATAAGACAAAGGAGTTTTAAAGTGGTTCAGCCTTATGAAAATGGCCTACGTCCACTGTTTTGTATCGCCGGATGTTTGCCTTAATCTCAATCACAATTGCCAATGATCAATTACCCGGTTATGGAGGGTGTTACAATGTATTTATAGCCTTGGGGCTGTCAGTATGAATAGACGATATGCCATTAATTAATAGACATATACATTTGTACAATATGGATGTTCATTAAATCCGATGTTCATTGAATGTACAATTGTCGCTTGATCTTCCTGGCCAGATGCTCTGCACGCTGAGTAGCTCGGGGTGATGAGTAGCTCGGTGCTACAAGTTATTCGGTGAGTATAGTTATTTGCCACGTAAGATGACATATGTCTTCATAAAATTTGTCCATGTCAACTGACTAATTTTCGTATCAACAGAAGCCCCCAATGTTTCACAGTTGAGTTTGTATATCGTGTGGAACATTTTACCCAAAAGTTGCTCGGGCACCTTTTTACGTCTGGATTAATTACAGATCTCCAACACTTAGGAATTTTCCCTTTAATCTTGTCATTTGAGCGCGAAATGGCAAACTTGTAAATATTTTGAATCTATGACAGACACTTGGGTATTTGCGTCTTTTTCATCATTTAACCGTCGGAAACGCAATTGTCTTTTCTAGTAATCATTTATTTTCCTACTTCTCGATGCAAGGCATTTAAAAGCGATAGAAAAAGATCGTCATCTACTTTTTACCTTCAGATTTCTAAACTCTTTGTCTTCTCATTCTATCCTTGTACTGTCGTTCTTTCTGTCATCTGCCTTAGAAGATTTCTCAATCCCTCTGTAAGATCTTCTTCTTTCTTTGCTTTAGCCACCATGGTTTATCTTATTGAATCGTTGGATAAGTTCCGAGCTGTTTTTGCGATTCCTTCTTGGGTTATTCTAGAAGAACCTCCTTGCCCTTATGATTTATTTTCTCTAGCTGAGGGACACTGATTTCCCTCCCTTTTTATAGCGGAATGTGGCTTTTCTTTTTCGCCTAATCCCTTGTGTTTGGAGTTTTGCCAATATTTCAATATTGTTCCTGCAAGAGTAGCTCCAAATACATGGAGGGTAGTTGCGTACATAGGTTAAACCAAAGTCTTGGGACTCATTTAGGGATCCATGAGATTATGTTTTGTTATAAATGGGTTGCCAGTGATACCACTTTTTATTTAAAAACTAGGTTTTCCAATAGAGCTTTAGTGGTCAATCTTCCCGATGCTAATAGGGACTATTTTGATCATGGAGTTGTGATGAAAAATTGGCAACACCCCCCATTAAAAGTAAATGATGTTTACCAAGTTCCTAGATGTCCACTTTATGGCAATGGGATATGTTGTTTTTAATTTTTTGATTTAGCTCTGTTTATGTTTGATGAAATGCGTCACTGATATTTATTTTACTTTTTTCAGTTGATAATAAGAGAAAGCCCCCAAAAGAGAGTGACGTTAATATAAAAGATTTGAAACTCATCTGGGGTTTGCATCAATCAGTTGCTAGGGAGCACATTAGAGCTGCTTATTATTTACTGAGATACAAAAACACTACTTCCTCTTTTATTTCTCATCCTCTTGCCCCTCCTGTGATAATTGATCTTGATCAAATTCCATCATCTCGAGCGAGCGTAGAAGAATCTTCTTATGATTTGGGTACCTCTATTGCTGATTTGATGACGAGGAAGAGGAGAATACCTGAATTCTTTGCCAAAGATGTTCCTGGCACTGATGGGGCAAAGAAGAGCAAAGGGGATGTCCCGGCTGAAGGGATGAAGAAAATGGATATGGCTCCATCTAAAGGAACAATTTCAACTGTCAAGGAGGTCGGCAAGAAGCCACCTATTGTCCCAAAAGAGGCAGTACCTTTGATTGAAGGTGTTGTTATTACATAAGAAGAGGCAACACCTTTGATTGAAGGTGCTCCTTTAAGGAGATTGAGGAGAGGTCTTGCAGAAAGACATAGAGAAACTGCTGCTCAACCTTCTGATGTTGAGGATCCTTCTTTGAGAGCTAATACTCCAGCTCTCATTGCTCCGAGCTCGGCAAAAGGTTTGATCAAGTCTTGGACCATTCCTGAATATCAAGCTGTTGAAGGTTCCCTTTCTCAGGAGAAGGTCACCGACTTAGCCGCCCAACATATTACGTCGGTAAGTATCATCATCCTTACTATTTTACCTCCATATAACGTATTCATATTATGATCTGAGCTTCTTTTCTTTTTCAGATTATGATGTGTTTTAATAGTATCCTGGAGAGAGATGAGGCTATCAAGGCTTCAACTTCCTCTAGTGGGGTGGAAGAAGCTTTTGTTGGGTTATCACAATCTTTGAAGGACTCATGGCAGAAGTACGAGGAAGATAAAGCTGCTTGGGAGAAGAAACTTCTATCTGCAGAGACAGCTTGTCGACAAGCTGATACAGTTGAGACCAAGATGTAAATGCCTCTAAGGAGTTGGAGGAAAAATTGAAGGTCGCCATTTCCAGTAAGGAAGAAGCTGATGGCAAGCTTGAAGAGGCTGAACGATGTAAGAAAGATCTGGGGGATAAGGTGAAGCTTGCTGAGGAATATGCTTCTTCTAAGAAGGCGAAAAGAAAAGCTACTGTGAATAAGTCCTTTAGCTCTGGTTGGGACAAAGGATGGAACAAAGCCTTAACTGCTATTACTTGTCAGATTGAGTATGCAAGTTTAAATTACTTCAGAGACGAATGGGTCACAACATTGAAAGAGTTGAGTGTTGCAGACCATTCTGAATTATTTCAGAAACATACTCATGGCCCTCCTCCTACTATTGACGAAGAAGAGGATGAAGGTGCATCTGATGAGTCTTCTATGGTGATAGTAGAACAAGTACCTGTTGTTACCATTCTTTAACCCTCCGAGCAAGTTCAGCAGGCAATAATTTCTATCGAGCAACGTCAACTGCCTTCCGAGAAACCAACTCCTTCGTCCAAACCGACTGATGATGTTGTAGGAAATAAGGAGAAGGTGTAGAGTTGTTTGAATCTTTAATTATGTTGTTCTTCTACTTTTACCTTTTGTTGTAACTTTGGTTGTACTTGCTTCTCAAGTTGATCAATAAAAAGGACATTGCTATCTATTCCGAGTCTTTTACTTTACTTGCTCAACATGTAGTTGCACTGTAGTTGATTGATTCCTCTTTGCCTTGCTCGTTTGTTGCCAGGATGGAAATTTTGTCAGCTCATGATACAAAGTTGATGAAGAAATATAATGATTACTTCAAAGCTGGTCACGCGGACTTTACTGAAGCACAAATAGTTGATATTCTCGAATCTGATGCCTCAGAACGAGCAATTGATGCTTATCAATACTTAAAATATCTGCTTGACTGTGGTGAACAACGTGGCGTACTATAAAATGATGGAGGATCGTCAAGGATTAATCGAAGAACTCCAAATTCAGCTCATAGAAACCACTGCTCTTCTGCACGAAGGTTATGAGAAAAAATACCAGCAGTTGAGTGTTAATCGGGGCTACGAAAAATTCCTCTTAGCCCGTAAGAGGAGAGAAAGTGTGTTGAAACTTGAAGTCGAAGAACATAGGTACATTGCCAAGCTGCTTGAAGAGGGAAATATTGCTTTGAGAGAATAATTGAAATAACTAAAGTTTGCCTCTTCCTCAGGAGCTTTGATCCCAATCAATGATGAGGGGTTTTCATTTTTTGAAACTAAAAATGCTGCCTTAAGAGAAGAATTGGAGGCTTTGAAAAGAACCGGACCTACATCGTCCACTCATGGCAGAGCAAGGCCTTCTATCCGTGGCCGAGCAAGAGCTGGTCGGATTAATATTGAAGAGACGAGGACCCAACTGGCTTTAGAAAATCAAGTCATTCAACTGACGGCAAAAAATCGAGCCTTGGTTGAGATGTCCAAAACAATCCAAAGTCTCACCAAGCAACTTTCCAAACAAAGTTCTACCATGGAGAGTAAAGAGAATTTTGTGAAAAAGCTCCATCAAAATGTTAAGAGATTGACATAATTCCACAAACAACCATGAGAATTCTGGATGGAGGGATATAATGAAGCCTTATGCCACCTTGACGCCATGTTGAAACAGTCAAACAATGAGGGGTATTAGCAAGGGTGGTTGAATGCTCTTGGTGTGATGATTCTTGAGAAAGGAAATTCCCTGTGGGATTGGTATGAACCTGGGTTTCTTAATCTACCAGTACCTCCTTTCAACTTAGATGTTAGTTGGATTCCAGCTCGTGCCCATACCTCAATGTTTGATTTCCAAGTACCTTGGTGATTACAATCTTCATGAAGATTATGAGATATCCCGACCTCCTCATCTGCTTGAGTGGCCAAGTTCGAGCAACACTAGGATGCTATGAGATATGAATTTCATCAATTCTCCTTATGCTTTAGATGACCCTCCAGCTGGGATGGAACATGTACCAAATTCTGAGGGAAAAAGTCCAATAGAATAGGAAATTTGTATTGAATGAAGAAAACTTCATCTTTTGTAATTTGCTTTCCTATATTTAATGAAGGAAAATTTCATCTTTGTTCACTTTTCTTTCCTTGGAAATAGTTTTTAAGATGTTTTTCTTATAACATATTGTCTGTTGATGAATGCATATATATCTATAGCGGGACAATTTGTCCTATTTTGTTTTAATTGCCTAGACAATGGAACTTTGCCCCATTTAGTGACTTGTCACCCATAAGTGCCTAAGGAATGGAATGATTTTCATCCCATGATCCTGCTTAGTTGTAGTAATCTTTTTAGGATTACCTTGGTGCCTAGACAGTGGATGCCCCGTGAGGTCACCCATCTTCTTGCCTAGTTTGGGATTCCCCTTGAGGTCACCGGTGATCAAACAGGCTTTTCCTTATATGATTGTTATGCCAGTATTATTAGTTAAATTTATTGATGCCAACCAACCGTGGTTGGCGGTTGTTGAAATGCCGACCAACCATAGTTGGCGGTTGCTGATATGTCGACCAACCGTAGTTGGTGGTTGCTGATATGCCGACCAACCATAGTTGGTGGTTTAGTGTGTAGCATGAGTACTCCAAAAAAAAATTAAACAAAAAGAATATGGAGAAAATATCATCTTTATTCATATTGAAAGAAATGGGGTACATGTGAATCTGTATTACTGATAATATTTGCGTAGGTGCTCTGCATTCCACGTATTTTTGAATTTTTTTCCTTCTAAGGTTTCTATTTTGTAGGTCCCAGGTCGAACAACCGTAGTTACCCGGTAGGGTCCATGCCAGTTGGCCTCTAGCTTATTATGCTTTTGGATCACTTTCTTGAGCACATAATCTCCCTCTTTAATATCACATTTCTTGACTCTTTTGTTGTAGAACATGGCAATTCGTTACTGGTAAACTAGGTTCCTGATTGCCTCATCTTCTCTTACTTCTTCGAGCATATCTAAGTCTAAACGTCTCATCAAATCGCTTACAGGAGAGTTAAAATTAAGCACCCTGTGTGTGGGTAAGCCCAGTTCATCTGGTTGAAAAAACTATTACTAAAGCCGTTTAATACAAGATTAAACTATTTAAGTAACTCCAAACTATTTTTTGAAGAAACTCTTTTCTAGAAATCAAATCAGTTGAATCACAAGATGTGTTTAAAAAATATGCACGAGATCTGTGCAAGATTTGTTAACAAGTTTTGAAAAACAAAACTGAAACAGTTTTAAATCAGCACACTTATCAGAATGAGATGAGTAGATGTAGAAAGATTAAGGACAACATATTTTTAACGTGGTAAAACCTCAACCAACTGAGGAAACATCCACGACTCCCTCTACAGAGTAAAAAGAAAAATCCACTAAAACAAATATAATAGTTACAAACTATATAACACACACGCACACAAATCAGACCTATACAAGTTTAGGAATGTACCCACTGGTGTCCTAATAACTTTTCTGCAGTTCTGATTGTTGATGTTGTTCTCCCAGTTTGCTAACTTCACTTTGTTAGAGTCTTTACGTCGACTCTTGTATCAAGATCTTATTACCAACACTTTCAGTGTTGTAGTGTGTAAGTGTTTGTGATGGTGATCAAACACATGCATGCACACACTCACGCTTATTTTTACAAACAGTCCTAGCAAATTACAAATCAGATCTATATGCTGTGATTTTCAGTTTCTCTCTTCTTAGGAAACTTGAACCTTATATGACCTTTAAGATTAACCCATAATCCATGGCTACTTGCTCAGAAGACGTATCAAGATCTTAATCAAACTCAGGGTTTTGAAAATATTTTTGAGATTGAAAACCACCAAGTACGATTCCAACTAGGTCAAAGGTTTTGTTTCAAAAGAACTAGAAACATAAAATGTTATTGTTGATTTTGAGTATGAAAACATTTACAGAAAAGAATCAACAACAATTTTCTCAAGATGAGAAACTATAAATGCAGATCTATGTGAAATATAACATAAACTGTTCAGATCTATGATTTCTATGAATAAGAAACACAGATCGAAACTTAATGTTTAAGTTGAAAACAAGATCTTAAAACAAAGAGGTTACAGCACGAAACAACTTAACAAACCAACTCTCAAACTTTCAAACACTCAAGGTTGTGTTTGGTATATAACTAGTTTTGAAAGAGGTTAGGGTTTGAAAGGTGTTTTGGACGATTTAGGGTTAGGGTTTCTAACTCTCTCTCTCTCTGGTTTCTCTCTCTTTTCTCTCTTCTCTCTCTACTCTCTTCTCACTCTAGAAATGACGAAGTGGCAAAAGCTTTTTAAATGCAGAGGGTAAGGCTCCTTATATAGGGGGCTGAGAAGGTTCGAGAACGAGGTTCAAAATCAAGGGCTACGATCTAGTCTTCGGCAATTGACTTTGATCCAACGATATAAGAGAAGCGGTGGATTAAAAATCTTTTGATTGTCTTAAGAGAGGTTCACAGGGATTAAGCTAGAACGCATGCAGATCGTTGATTAAAACTATCCAAGGGCAGGAAATGAGCAAGGCTATGTCTCTCAAAAGAAACACAAAACTGATCGATATCTGGCTGACAGGTGTAAGGCTGAGATTAAGGCTGAAACACGTGCTTTGAAAATAATTACACAAACACCTTGAAGTCTCTAGCGCTTTTGGTTTCTACCCCCGTGAACTTCCAGAGATAAAATCACCAATTCAAAATTGCAGATTGACCCCAAAACTTTTAATTCCATTATTAAATTAAAAAAAATGTTTAAAAATCATTCCAAAATTCCCAAAAAATTATTAAAATTCAAATTAAGGGAAATTAATACACTCAATACACACATAACCAATTATATGCAATATGCAATGTATGAATGCAATACTAATGTGTGTGAGTGTTGGTAAATATACCTTAGATCAAGAGGAATAAAATGTAAAGAAGGTTTGAGGCTCTTTGGTTTCTAGGATGGGACTAAATTTTGTTTCTATTTCCAAATTAGATGAGCACTTATACAATATAGACTCAAGAGAGTCAAGAGTATAAGGTGCTTCACTGGTATGACGGCTTAACTTCCAAAGGCTAGCATGTAGGGAGATTCCCCAGTTGTTGTTAGTGTGATAAGCCCATAACACAAAATGTAGCTCGTTAATCCAATTTCCTTTTGCATCATCCAGCCGTTTCTTCAACCCGTTCAGCAGAGTTATGTTTGTCATTTCAGTTTGTCCATTACTCTGGGGATGGCCTGGTGCAGAATGGATTTTCTGGACATTGGATTGATGACAATATGCAGCGAACTCCTCGTTATCAAATTGGGTACCATGGTCAGTAATGAAAGCATGTGGAAATATTCTTCCAAATAAACTGGTAAACCCTTTCATACGACATGTCAATGAGAGGCTCAGCCTCAACCCACTTGGTGAAATAATCAACAACGGCTACAAAATATTTGAATCTCCCTTTGGTGACCCCACATGGCAAATGGCCAAGGGGAAGTGATGGGTGTTAACAATGCTTGGGGAGTTCCTTGAATGGAAGAGAAACGTTGGCACTTATCACATTTCTTCGCATAAGCTGTACAGTCAGCTCTCATCGTTGGCCAATAGTATCCATGCGTCGTCATCCTCTGCAGGAGAGTTCGACCTGCTACATGAGCTCCATAAGAGCCTTCGTGAATTTTTTTGATTAAATCTTTAACTTCTGAAGGATGCACACATCTCTGTAGACCTGTTATGATACCCCTTCTATACAAAACACCATTGTTCAGAACATACCGAGCAGCTTTAAACTTCAGCCTCTTGGCTGTAAGTTGGTCATTTGGTACAACTCCTTCTTCAATATATGCTCTTACGGGGTCCATCCATGAGGGTCCCATATCCAGGGTGATGAATCTTACCATTAAATCTTTATCTATGCTCTGGTCCGCCCAAATCTCAATAGGAATCGTTCTTTGTAGCTCAGTGCGAGTAGCTGAGGCTAATCGAGCTAGTGCGCCAGCTCTCGCATTTTCTAATCTCGGTATTCTAATCAATTGGATCGCAGAAAAATTGGACACAATCTCCATAGCTTTGGCGTGATATCTTGACATCAAGTCTCCCTTCGCTGCATACAACCCAAGAATCTGATTTATAATTAACTGTGAATCACTAGACATAATAACTTGCTCTGTATTCAGTGTTTGGGTTAAACTGAGGCCCACAATCATAGCTTCATATTCATCTTCATTGTTAGAAGCTTTGAACTGGAAACGCAACGCATATTCTATGTCCAATCCATATGAGCTGCGAAGAATTATACCGGCTCCACTGCCTGTGGTACATGAAGAGACATCAACATACAAATTCCAAATGGGGATGCCATTATTAAACTCTTGGTCTGACAGAGTTCCCTGATGGAATATTGGGTACTTTCTTTTATCATGTCCTAACACTGGGCTGTTGTCTGATGGTTCTTGCTGCTCGGTGCTTGTCCCCCTCGTTACATCTGTTGATAAGAGTTGATCGGGGGTAGTCTCTGATGATTCCTTAGCATCCTCAGGTTGTTCTGCATTAGACCCTTGTTGGTCTGTAGTATTTGGGTAAGTGAATTCCGTAATGAAATCTGCTACCGCCTGCCCTTTGAGTGAGGACCTTGGTTCATAAACAATATCATACTCTCCCAGCTCGACCACCCAATACATCAGTCTTCCAGATTTTTCTGGCTTGTGCAAAGCCTATCTGAGTGGCATATCAGTGTACACCACTATGGTATGGGCCTGGAAATAAGGTTTCATCCTCTACTTGCCTCTATCAATGCTAAGGCTAGCTTCTCCAATCTGGGATATCTTACCTCTGCTCCTCGAAAAGCTTTGCTCGTATAATACAGAGGTTTTTGTACTCCATCTTTAACACTTATCAACGCTGAACTGACTGCGCTCTCAGAGACAGCCAGATATAAGTATAATCTTTCTCCCATCATCGGCCTGGATAACAATGGAGGTGTCCCCAAATATCGTTTCAACTCTTGGAATGCGTTTTCACATTCATCATTCCATTCGAAAGTTTTTCTGAGGGTCTTGAAGAATGGGAGACATTTATCCATTGCTTGTGAAACAAACCTGTTGAGAGCTGCGACACGCCCCGCGAGGATCTGTACCTCCTTCTTCGTAGGTGGGGATCATAGTTCCAAAAGAGCTTTAATCTTTTTTGGATTTGCCTCAATGCCTCGCTAATTCTCAATATACCCGAGGAACATGCCTTCTCGTATGCCAAAAACGCACTTAGTGGGGCTCAGCTTCATCTGATATTTCTCCAGCTGATCAAAAGTTTGGCTCAGGTCAGCTATGTGGTCTACAGCTTTCTTGCTCTTCGTCATCATGTCATCGATATAAACCTCCATGTTATTGCCAATTTGTTCTGTGAACACCTTGTTCATCAATCGCTGGTACATTGCACCCGTATTTTTTTAGACCAAATGGCATACTAGTATGTACCCCTTGGGGTAATAAAAGAAGTACTCTCCATGTCTTCTGGCTTCATCTTAATCTGGTTGTAGCCGGAATAAGCGTCCATGAAACTGAAATATTCATGCCCCGAAGTAGCATCCACCAGTTGGTCTATTCGGGGCAATGGGAAGTGATCATTTGTGCAGGCTTTGTTGAGATCGGTGAAATCTACGCACATCCTCCATTTATTATTATTATTCTTTTTTACCATCACCACATTAGCTAACCAATCAGGATATTTGGCATCCTCAATAAAAGAGGCTTTTTGCAGTTTCTCGACTTCGTCCTTAATAGCTTGGTTCTTCTCTAGGCTAAATAAATACCCTTCTTCGTTGTTTCACTGGCTTGATCTCTTTATTAACATTTAGCTCGTGGCACAAGAAGGCTAGATCTATCCCCAGCATATCTTCATGACTCCACGCCTTAAAAATGCCACTAACTCCTGCTTTATTGATGGGTCCAGTGAGGCGCCAATTTGATTTGTTCATTCTGGACGTTCGTCGTCTAGAATGATGTTCTCCGTAGTCTCCATGACCTGACCCTTCACAAGCTCAGATTCATCTCTAGGGTCCAAAGCCTCAATCTCTGCATCTTCAGACTTCTACATTTAGTATGTGGTGGTCTTTTTCTTAGCTTCCTCCAACTCTTCCTATTCGGCAGATGAATAATAGCATTCCCGAGCTACTTTCTGGTCGCCCTTCACAACTCCGACTCCGAAATTGGTCAGAAACATCAAGCATTGATGTACCGTGGATGGCACTGCCTCGAACTTTTTCATGCCTACCCTCCCCATGATTATCCTTATTCACCTCCTCGGGCGATCCTCTTCCACCAGATTTATTCGCTGTATATAAGAATAGACTAGGGCCTCATTGAGGTAAGCTTTCCTTTAGACAGTATGATCCCCACCTCCTGCATCTCTACCTTTAATCATATTACATTCAAATGTTCCAAAATGGATTGAAAATACCTCACATTCGGGTTGCCTTGCCTTTTTGGGGAGGTTGGGGTCATCTTCTGGATCATCTTCATGGTCCCTCTTCTTGTCATCTTTTGTTCAGCGAGGAGATCTGGACCTTTGCCTTCCTCTTTCGTTATTCTTTCCATCATTCTGACGATCAACGCACCTGCTCAATTTTCCTCGTCGAATAAGTGCTTCAATCTCATTCTGGAGAGCTATGCAGCGCTTGGTTGTATGGTCGTGATCTCTGTGGAACTCACAGTATTTGGACTTATCCCTCTTATCCGGGGCTGTCTTCATTTTCTTCGGCCAAGTTAGCTCCTCGCTATTCTTGATCTCCTCCAGAATATGGTTGATATCCACTTTTAAGGGAGTATAATTCCCATACTTCCTCAATTGCTCTAGCGTTTCCTTGCCTTTCGGCTGCTTGCCACCCCCATTGTGCTTTTGATCCTTCCTCTCAGTTTTACCTTCAGCTTTAGTCTCTGCTTTAGTCTCACCGTTCTTCTTTATAGCCATAGCTTCTTCGGCATTCATAATTTTGGCTGCCTTAGCCATTAATTCTGCCATGGATTTGGGGGGATCTTTAGCTAAAGTATAATACAACTTGTTTGGTAAAAGACCGCTCATTAGAGTAGTGATCGCAGTATTTTCTTCGTATTAATGAACTCAAGTTTCTCGTTATTAAAACGAGTGATGTAATCCTGGTGCTCTCTCCTACTTTCTGCCTTACACTGAGTAGGTGTGCCACTCTCTTAACTGGCTTAACCCCAAAATAGAAATTCCCTATGAAGAGCTCTGCCAGCTGATGGAATGTAGCAATCTACCCCCGAGGAAGGTTGTTGTACCATATTTGGGCTGACCCAGTGATAGTTCCTGAGAATGCTCTACACCTCATCTCATCAGGAATTGCGTAGATATCAGCAAAAGCTTGGTACTGCACTATGTGAAGGACGTGATCAGTTTTTCCATCGTACTTAGGCGTTACTATAGGAGCTTTAAATTTTGATGGTGTGGGAAAATCCACAATTGCCTGCACGAAGCGTGATCCCTTGACGAAAGTTCTTTGGAGAGGGTGGCCTTAGCTATTTCACCTAACCTATCTTCCAACCTATGAATGGAGCCCTTCCATGCATTGTTTCCAGCCTCGGACCTATTTGCTCGAGCAATAGATCGCGTTGAATTCTCCTCTTGGGATCTTTCATTACGAGTTGCTGGTCAGGACTGGGTAAAACCTTCCCTTAGATCATTTGGTCATTGATAATTTCTCGACGCAATCCTAGGGGGATTTCCATTCCTCCTAGGGCCCAAACGGTCAAAGGGAGAGGCTCTACTCAACCTCTCTAGAGCGCTTGTTCGTTCTGGGGCTAAAGTAACACTTCGTTGAGAATCTGTAGCTCTTATAGAAGAGGTCCGACCCAACTGATATGAGGGATTAGGCCTGACAATGGATCAGATTTTATCCGAATTCGAATTTGAATCCGATCCATTTAAGCGGATATGGATCATGCCTAAAATCCGATAATCCGATTATCCGTTTATTAAATAGAGCGGATTTTGATTCATATACTCCGATCCGTTAATAATCCGATCCGATTAATATTTTTAATATATATATATATATATAAATTACATATAAGATATTTTTAATTAATATATATTGTATTTAATATTATTTTAAATATATATTTTAAATATTTATTATAATAGTTCTTTATTTCATTATCTGTTTTTTTGAACATTTGCAAAATAAATTTATGAAGTAAGAGTTGAAAATAAAAATGTTGCAAATTAAGTTTAACATAAACGGATAATTGGATAAATGGATCGGATCCGAATCCGTTTAACATAAATGGATATGGATTTGGATTGCCATGAACCGTTCCGATTAATAAACGGATCAGATTCGAATCCGTTTATCATAAACATATATGGATTTGGATTTGGCTGATCCGGTCCGAATCTGATCCGTTTACAGGCCTATGTTAAAGCATCTTTAAACCTATTCCTAAATAATATCAATATATTATCTTCGATTTATTTAGATATTTTATCCGGCATAGTGGTTATACTTTGTATAGTCAGGCAGAGTATTATGAGTAGTATGGGTAGTTAGGTTCATTAGGTGTGCACATTAGATGAGAGGTGATGATCTCAAGTGAGTACGCTAAGTTAACATGAATAATATATGTGCTAATTAACCAATTTAAGCACTTGTTATATTTAAACTTTTTTCTACTCGCGCTCTGACCCGTTTTTTCTGCAAAACTCTTTTCTTGTTCCTTTATTTTCGGTGCTCAGCCACAGGGACACCAAGCCTAGGAGATTCCATTCAGTTGCCGAGTTGTAGCTACTGCGGAATCTACAAGACATTGCCAGTAGACACTTTATAGTCTATTTTTCTTTATCTATCAGTTATTTACTTCAGTTGGACATGTCGTCCCTTCCGATTTTACATTCATAGATTTAGATGTTTTATTCTGTTAGTAGACTTTTATTTCATGGCTTTGGATTATTGTATGAGATTTTGACTGGAAGTGTTTACTCCAGTTCTCTATTTCAATTCAGCTTGTTCTTTCCTTATGTTTTGGGATGAATGGTATTAATTAATTATTTCCTTACTTGATGATTGGTTAGTAACAAGATAAAATTTTGACATCAACCTTTTTTAAATATTAGGTGGTTAGTTTTAATTAAATAACATTGATGATTTTCGACAGTGATGCTTTATCTGAACCATCTGGATATTCTGGGTTTAATTAATAAAGGACCGATCACCCGGTATTTAATTAGGCGGGGTGTCATTGGTAGTATCAGAGCATCAGGTTCTAGTGTTCTTAGGATCTGTACGGCTTACTATGTTTTCGCGTAGCGTCCTTTGATATAGTGCCCTATATTATAGGATTGTTGTACTCTTTATGCATTTTAGGTTCTTTGGCTATTTTGAGATAATAACTATAGACTTATGAAACTTTTCTCTCCTTTCAGATGCCTCCTCGACCTGCACAGATAATTCCCAGGGATGTTCAGCCCGAGCCTCAGCCTGCACCAGCTCAGGGTATGATGAATGCCACTGAAGTTGCCACCATTGTATCTTAGGCGATAAATTCTGCATTGGCAGTTGTGCAGCATGCACCACCTCAGGCATCGGTGGTGGCTCCAGTTTAGGCCCCGGCCTTCCCATCTGCTTGGAAACGTGTTAGGGATGCTTCTAGAAGGCACATCCTCCGGAGTTTACAGGGAGCTCTGATGTAGTGGCAGCGAGTCAATGGAAGGACATCCTGAGACATTTGAGGATGCATGAGGGCACGGATGTGCAGATTCAGATACTGGACACTTTCACGTTAGTGGGAGCAGCACTTCAGTGGTGGGTGTTTATTACCACCGCAGAGACTTTTCGATGCGGTTCGACCACAAATATTTCCCCTTGGCCATCCAGACAGAGATAAGATGAAAGTTGATGAACTTGAATCAAGAGGGAAAGACCGTAGCAGAATATGAGGTAGAGTTTATCAACCTTCTAAACATTGTACCAAATGAGATCCTGACTGAGGAGAAGAAGATTCAGAGTTTTGTGGATGGGTTGCTATGGAGGATCCGCCAATATTTGATAGGCAATCTCTATTTGGCCACCTTTTCAGACGTGGTTAATGCAGCACTACTCCACTGCCAGGATCACCGTTTTCATCTGTCAGAGGTTAAGCAAGTAAAAGAGTCCAGCCAGTAGGGAAGGACAAGACGAAATGGTGACAGCGGGGCACAGGCAATTCAGGGTTAGCATAGACACAGTGATCAGGGTTTACAGCAAGGGGATCCTAAGAGGTTCAGGTCAGGAGGTTTTAAACATGGGCAGGGAGGCTTTAGACATGGCCAGCAGGGTCAGCACGGCCATCAGGGCCAGCAACAGGTTCAGCATGGCCAACAAGGCCAAGGGAGGGGTGGAAACGGCCATCAGGGCCGGGGACAACAGGGACAAAGGGGAGGACCCTTCCCAGGGAGATGTTTTACTTGTGGAAACACTGGCCACAAGCATCAGGACTTCTCTCAGAAGGGTAGAGGCCAGCAGCAGTAGCAAGGTGCTCACCAGGAGCCCCAACGACCATTTTTTCCCGTAGCTCTCCTAGCACCCTCAAAGATACCATCACTACCACCCATTCCAGCCGTCCCAGTTCATCAGGGGCAGCTTCAGTAGGGACGAGTCTACAATCTTCACCAGGCCGTAGTCCCGCAGGACCCACCCGCGATTGAGGGTATGTTTTTTATCCAGGGGACTTTGGGGCACATTTTATTTGACACGGTGGCCACACACTGTTTTATTGCCATGGGGTTTGCACGTACTACTAGATTATTTGATATAGCAGAGAGTATGGTTACTTGTGTGGATTCTCCATTGAGTAGAGGTTCCGTGATTTCGTTTATTTTTCGGGGAGTGGGTATAGAGATTGGGAGGTTTATCTTACCCGCTGACATGTTTGTATTAGGTATGTCCGAGTATAACGCGATTATAGGTATGAATTGGCTTGTCAGGTTTAGGGCCATGATCGATTGTTTTAGTAGGAGTATAGTTTTTGCCATACCTGGTCAAGAGATGTTCCTAGTGGCGACGCCTCGCCCTGAGGGAGGATAATCCACACATTTATACTACACATAGGAGGAGACCTCTAGGGAGGTGGTGGTATCACTTGACTCGATTCCTAATGTTCGAGAGTTCGTCGATGTGTTTCAGGAGATTTTGGGGTTACCACCAAGTAGAGAGATAGACTTTGTTATTTATTTAGCGCTGGGCACTCAACCGATAGCCCGCGCACCTTACCGTATGGCTCCAGCAGAGATGAGGGAGTTGCATGATCAGATTGAGCAGTTGTTGGCGCAGGGATTTATCCGTAGGAGTACTTCACCGTGGGGTGCTCTCGTACTATTCGTTAAGAAGAGGGATGGATCGTTGAGGTTATGTGTCAATTATCAAGAGTTGAATAAAGTGACGATACGAAACAAATATCCATTGCCTCGAATTGATGACTTATTCGACTAGTTGAGAGAAGCTGCCTTCTTCTCGAAGATTGACTTGAGATTGGGATACCATTAGTTGCGTATCAAGGAGCAGGATGTATCGAAGATGGCCTTCTTAACAAGATATGGTTCCTATGAGTTCAGTGTTATGCCTTTCGGGCTAACCAACGCCCTAGCCATGTTTATGGACTTGATGAACAGGGTGTTCAGAGAGTTCCCGGACCAGTTTGTCATCGTCTTCATAGATGACATTCTGGTCTACTCGTAAACCGAGGAAGAGCATGCTAAGCACGTGAGACAGGTTTTACGGACACTGCGTCAGCATGTGTTGTATGCAAAATACAAGAAAATGTGGATTTTGGCTGAAGGAGGTCCAGTTTTTGGGTCACAACATCTCTGATAGAGGGATATCCGTGGATCCGGGGAAAGTGTTAGCCGTGAGAGAGTGGGGACAGCCCACGACACCGACCGAGATACGTAGTTTCTTGGGCTTAGTCGGATACTATATGAGGTTCATTCGAGGGTTTTTGAAGATAGAGGGTCCTTTGACACATTTGACTTGCAAAGGGGTGTCGTTTATCTGGAGTGACGCCTATCAGTTGGCCTTTGGGGAGTTGAAAGATAAGTTAACCTCAACATCAGTGTTAGCATTTCCCAAGCCGGGAGTGGAGTATTTAGTCTACACTGATGCGTCCTTATTAGGACTTGGGGGTGTACTCCAATAGGAGGATCAGGCTATAGCTTATGCCTCCCGTAAGCTTATGCCTCACGAGAGGAATTACCCCACCCATGACTTGGAGTTGGCGGCGGTCGTATTTGCACTTCAGATTTGGAGACATTACCTACTGGGAGAGAAATTTCGTTTATTCACAGATCACAAGTCATTACAGTACTTATTCACACAGAAGGAGCTGAATATGCGTCAGTGCCGGCGGCTTGAGTTTCTGAAGGATTATCATTTTGATATCCAATACCACCCGGGGAAGGCTAACGTGGTAGCAGACGCGTTGAGATGTAGGCCGGTAGGGGAGGTGGCCGAGGTGTGGAAAGAGAAATGGAAGGAGTTAGGACACCAGGATGCGGTGGCTCGATCATTCATGTCTGTGATGATAGTTACACCCCAGATTATTACGAGAGTAGTACAGCCTCAGGCAGCTGATCCGTACTGCCAGAATTAGATAGTGCAGCTTCTGGCAGAGGGGGCCGAGTCTTACACCGTGGGCTCAGATGGGGGTTTACGTTTCAATGGAAGGTTGATTATTCCTAAGGGAGAAGACTTGCGGCACGAGGTGATGATAGAGTCGCACGGTTTATGATTTATGGTACATCCCGGTGGGGATAAGATGTACCACGATATGCGGAGACAGTATTAGTGGAGCGGGATGAAGAAGGATATTGCTGAGTTTATCTCGAAATGTGCCACTTGTCAGCTAGTAAAGGTGGACCATCAGAGATCGGTGGGACTTCTACAGCCATTAGAGGTTCATCACGGGATTACGTACAACGCAGAGGGGTCACGATTCGATATGGGTGATAGTGGATTGACTGACCAAGGTAGCCCACTTTTTGTTAGCCCAGACGGATTACACCATGGGACAGTACGCCCAGATATTCATAGCAGAGATAGTGAGACTTCACGGGGTGCCTCTCAACATTGTGTCTGATAGAGATAAAGTGTTTGTGTCTCAGTTTTGGGAGAGTTTTCAGGAGGCAATGGGTATGGAGTTGCGGCTGAGTACACCTTGACGGATGGACAGACCGAGCGGAAAAATTAGATGTTAGAGGACATGTTGCATATATGCATCATTGATTTTGGCAGAGGCTGGGAGTTGGTGGAGTTTGCCTATAACAACTCCTACCAGTTTACTATCGGTATGGATCCATTCGAGGCACTATACGACAGACCTTGTTGTTCCCCAGCATATTGGTTAAAGGTGGGAGACAACAAGTTACATGGTCCGGAGGTGATTCAGGATACTTCGGCGAGGATTGAGTTGGTACGAAACCGTATTCGGGTTGCTCAGGATCGACAAAAGAGCTACGCCGATGCCATGTGGTATTTTTGGGAGTTTAATGTGGGGGACCAGGTGTTACTTCGGGTGTCTCCTATGAAGGGAGTTATGCATTTTGGAAAGAAGGGAAAGTTATCGCCTAGGTAGGGCCATTCCCTATTATCGAGAGGATTGGGCCATTTGCGTATAGACTTGGGTTATCGGAGCACTTGCATAGGGTCCATGACGTGTTCCATATCTCTTCACTGAGGAGATATCTTCGAGTTGATTTGGCCCATACTCACATCGCGTTGGAGGAGATTTACTTACAACCTGATAGCTCCTACGAGGAGGGGCCGATTGCTATCCTAGACCGTAGCGAGACGAAGTTGAGGTCAAAGATAGTACCATTAGTCCGTGTTCAGTGGCGGCACCATAATGTTGAGAAATCTACCTGGAAGCGCGAGAATGACATGCGTGAATGTTATCCAGAGTTATTCTTGCCAGGTTTATTTTCATTTTCGAATTTCGGGATGAAATTTTGTTATTAGGGTATGTAATACCTCGTATTTTTTTGCATATTTATTTTATTATGAAATTATGGAAATTAGGATTAATTAATTTAAAGGGAGAAAATTTAATTTATAATTAATCCAATTTTAAGGGTAATAATTACTAGCGTGACGAGAGTTGGTAGTTATCGAAAATAATTATGTTGAAATCATGTTGAGTAATAACTACGTTGAACATTATGTAGTGAATAACGTAATAATAATATGGTCGGGGACGAGATACACGGCAGTTAAGATATAATTATTTGGGACGCGCGTATGAGTCGTGTCACTATTACATATTTGGGGGTTAAAAAGGTAAATTATTTTTATATAAGTCGAATGACTATTTTGAGTGCGCCAGCATGTCCGGAAGGGTCGAAATAGTCAGAAAACACTACTCGGGTATTTTAATTCGAGTCTGGGGCATTTTAGCCCAAAATGACACCCCAGAGGGGTATTTGAGTCTTTTGGGATTTTTGAGTGATTAAATGGACGAAAATGGGATTAAAATAGGAACATCAAGGTTTAGTGGTCTGTGAGTTGCAACATTACGTGATAAAGAGAGATAAAGAGAGAGAGAGAACCAAGGAGGAAGAAGACCCCATAGTAGAACTAAGCCAAGAACTCAAGATTTCCCACCAAGAATTACACCAAAGTGTAGATCGCGACGAGAGGGTCAACCACATATCATATTCAATCATAGAATCAAAAATCCATCCCAAGGCAAGTGTTTATCTTGCTCCTATTTTAGCAAATATTATTCCCGTTGATTTAAATTAGATGATATAAACTTGTTGCAATGAAAACTTAGGTTTAATTAGACTGATTTGTAAAGAAACCTTATGAATTGGAGATAGGGTTGCATGTAGAGGATCTTCCTGTCTTAGACCTATTAAATTTGGTAATTATATGTTTAAATCATGAAATTAATTGGGAGTTTTGAAGGTCTAAAAATTATGGGTTCACATTTGAGGGATTTATTAGGAATTGAAGACATTGTTAAATTCCATTTGAGTATATAAGGGTTTGACCTTTAATTTGTATTAGAAAGTATCTTAGGGTAATTTGGAATACTTTAAGAACATTAAATTAGAGTTGGGTTGAGTTTTGGGTTGATATTGAAGATTGAAAGTTGGAAAAATCGAATTTGGAGAAGAATAGGGGTCTGCCTAGATTTCTTGTTCAAAGTCTGCCCAGGTCATTCGAACGACCTCGTTCGAATGAGACTTCCAACGATAATTCCAATGGCCCTTCTAACAAAATAATGGAGTTCGTCCGAAGTGAGAACTTCGTTCGAACGAACTCGTTCGAGCGAGATTCCCTTGAGTTCTAACGAGATTTCAGAATGGATTTTTAGGGTCCGATCGAGTTAAAAATCGTCCTAGGGTTATCCAAGTGAGGGTAACCACGTGAGTAACGAGAAATGTAATTTCCAATTTTTTAGTGAATTGGGAGTGTGATTGTTCATTGGATATAGAGAGTTTATAGAACTTGGGAGAGTACGTATGTTCGAGAGAGGAATCATATGACTGAATCGCGGGGAGTGGTAGACGTAATAATACTACTTGCGTACTATGGGAATCAGGTTGCGTGAATGCCTATTCAGTTATATAAGTTGTGTACATTCTTATTACTTGAGATATTATGTGTATGACATACCTAGCTACTGGCTATCGAACGGAGGTTAGCGCATTGTGGACGATCATATCTTGTGTGCCTTCGGGGGATTTTGAGTCGTAACACTAGAGGATGGAACCTATGTACGGGCTATTTGTGATAACGAAAGTAGTCACGGTCGTATGGGTGCGTAGGTATGTGTGTAGCCCATCGGCTTGGAACTATGTTCGCCCCCAATACGTGTATATGTTTTATTGGTTCCTGAGAGATTGAATATGTTGTCCTTCATACGTGAGCGTTGCAATGGGACTAGATAGTCGAGTATGCCTAGCACCAGGGGTTTCTTAAGCATGGGTGCAGTATTGATATATGTATTTATATGTATACATATTGAGATTTTATATGTGTATACGGAGTTCCTATTCTGTGTTTCATATTGGCCGCTTTATTATAGTATATACTTATTGGGTCACCAGTTGAGAATTAATAATGTTATGAGAATGAGTTAAAGCATCTTTAAACCTATTCCTAAATAATATCAATATAAGTCTTTAGGTTATTTAGATATTTTATCCGGCATAGTGGTTATACTAAGTATAGTCAGGCAGAGTATCATGACTAGTATGGGTAGTTAGGCTGGTTAGGCGTGGACATTAGATGAGAGGTGGGCATATCAAGTGAGTACGCTAAGTTAACATGAATAATATTTGTGCTAATTAACCAATTTAAGCACTTATTATATTTAAACTGTTTTCTACTCGGGCTCTGACCCATTTTTCTACAAAACTCTTTTCTTATTCCTTTATTTTAGGTGCTCAGCCACAGGGACACCAAGCTTAGGAGATTCTATTTAGTTGCCGAGCTGTAGCTGCTGTGGAAGCTACAAGACATTGCTAGTAGACGCTTCAGAGTCTATTCTTCTTTATCTATTAGTTATTTACTTCAGTTGGACATGTCGTCCCTTCCTATTTTACATTCAGAGATTTAGATATTTTATTCTGTTAATAGACTTTTATTTCATGGCTTTGGATTATTTTATGGGATTTTGACTGGAAGTGTTTACTCTAGCTCGCTATTTTAATTCAGCTAGTTCTTTCCTTATGTTTTGGGGATGAATGGTATTAGTTAATTATTTCCTTACTTGATAATTGGTTAATAACAAGATAAAATTTTGACATCAACCTTTTTTAAATATTAGGTGGTTAGTTTTAATTGAATAAAATTGATGATTTTCGACAGTGATGCATTATCTGAACCAACTGGATATTCTGGATTTAATTAATAAAGGACTGATCACCCGGTATTTATTTAGGCGGGGTGTCATAGGTGGTATCAGAGCATCAAGTTCTAGTGTCCTTAGGATCTGTACGGCTTACTATGTTTCCGCGTAGCGTCCTTTGATATAGAGCCCTATATTATAGGATTGTTGTACTCTTTTTAATTAGGGGGTGTCACAACTATCTCTCGATACATATAATTTGTGACAAGTATAAATTAATGAACCTAGAAATATAAAATTAATGAAACCAAATAATTAAATTAAAATCATACGTAGTGCTTCCCACCCCTTGAATAGGGTGACTAGCCAAGCATAATGAAATAATTAATCATAGTCAAATACATGGAACAACAAATTAAAGAGTAGAGCAAGAAATACAATACACAAAAGTTTCCCTTTGAATTGATTCCTTGAATCGCGTTCATGCATGTGTGTCCAAATGTTCTCAGAAATCCAACACTTGATTACACACACAAAATAAAATAAAAACAAAACCTAAAAATTATTCTAATGCTAAACTAATTTTTTTGGGATTTTTCTAATTTTTTATGTTCCTAATATGTACATAATATACATACCGTCTCTCTATTTTCTCTGTCTCTCATTACCTCTGTGTTGAGAGTCTTCTTTTGATTAATGAGCTGGTGCCTTTTTTATAACGCACAATTTTTTTTCTTTTTCTTTTGGGAGATTCTTTTGGGATTTTATTTTTTGGCCAAGTCCAAGGAGTTTGCACGTGTGTTTTCTTTGAATTGAGACTTGGCAGGTAAAGGGGGAGATAAGGGTTAGCTTTTGTCCCCATTTTGTGGGATATGGGAGGTGGCTTGGTTTAAGGAGAATTGGTTATTGATTGAATATGGGTTTCAGGTTAAAGGGTAGGTATGGTATCGCAGGTGGTTCCGGGTTGGAAAAATGGGGGAGTTGGACTTGGGTCAAGATTGTCACCAGAGGTCTCGAGTTTTCGTTCCGGGTTTTGGGGATCAAGCAGGGGAGCTCGGGTTTGGTCTCGCCGTAGTTGAGATGGGTCGTGATCGGGTTAGGGGTTAAATCGGCGGGTCACGGGTTATATGGTTTGGGGTGAGCTGATGGGGTAGTGGGTTGACCGCAATTTGGTTGGCAGAGATGGGTTAAACCCGGGGTGTTCACGGGTTGGTGGGGGAGGTGATGAGAGAGTGGGTTGGTGGTGTTAATGGAGGTTTGAGGAGAGAGAGTATTGGGAGGTTGAAGAAGGGTAGTTTTGATTTGGTGTGGCAAGGTTTAGGCAAGTTAGTGTGGGGTCTAGGTAATGGTGGAGGTGAGGATTATTTGGTGTGTATTTGTTTAGTTTGTAATTAAAACTAAAATGGCACTACCTAAAAAATAAAAACTAACAAAATAAAAATAAAAATAAAAATAAAATCTATTAAACTAAAAAGATTCTAAATAAAAAGAAAAAAAATATAAATAAAAATTAACAATCTAAAAACAAAATCTAAAAAAATAAATTCCTAAAAAACAACTCATCCTAATAAAAATAAAATAAAGACAAGAAATCAAAATAAACAATACTAAATAAAAAGAAGTGTAAAAAAATTGTAAAAATATCCAAAAAATCTTAAAAGTATAAAATCTAAAAATAAATAAAATTAAATCTTTAAAAAAATTAAATTCCTAATCTATAAAATAAAACTAAAAAAAATAAAAACTATAAATCAAATAAAAGTAAAACCTAAAGTCCTAAAAATATAAAATCTAGTAAAACTAAAAATGAAGACTACAATTAAAAACTAATAAAAATAAAAAATAGAAAGAATTAGAAAATAAATTCTAAAAAATTCTAAATAAATCTAAAATGAATCCTAAAAATAAAACGACTCAAAAAATGTAGAAAAATAATAAAGGTACAAACTCAACACACATAGGCTCGGGTGATGGTCTGGGCTCGATGTAGGATTAGGTTTGGTCTGGGGATTGGGTTTGGGACATCGGAACTCTTAGGGGCAGGCTCAATGGGACTTGTGACTTCACAGTCTCTTTGATTTCTTCGATGAATGCTTTTGACCGCTATTGTGTCGCAATTATACTAATTTAGTACTACTTGTACCGTAACTACGTATTGGCTTGAGTAATAAATAAATACAAACATAAGACCATTTTTATTAAAAATGAGCGACTAAAATACATCTATTCGGGGCATAAATTATACATTTTTTTGGGTGCTTATGTTAATAAAATAAATTACTGATAATTTATTTAATTAGCTTCTTTAACTCTTTGAGTGATCCAACTCAACTTGTTTGTAGTTTCGGATTAACATAATACAGGGTTTGACACATACAAAACTTATAAGCATCTCAAGGTGGTATAACCAGTCTCTCTACCGAGATGTGGTAACTATCCATAAAAGACTTTCACCATACAATATTCACCATTACCCATTCTATCAAGATTATTGATCCAATAATGAATCTCACCCGAAAGGTCAAAGCAACAAATAATTAGTGCATGTGTCCATCAATCATACCGAGATTAAGAGCCTTAAGTAAACCTATTAATCACGAGATTTTCATTGTCTTATAAAATCAGTATAAGGACACTGACCTCAAGGTGGTCTCATTAAATACGCATAAAGTGTACTAGCACAATAAGTTGAAACTATAAAATTTTCCATAATCAAGATAGACTTACTAAAATATTGTGCTACAACCCTACTGATGATGTGTCCAGTTCTATCTAAGACCGTGAACGATAAAACTTATATTCTACAAGAATTAGTGATCTGATCCTCTGTGTGTAAGCCGTACTCTACCCACTTGAATGCCTACTGAGATCGACAATATATAAAATGATGCAAAGATTATGTCCATACATTCATTAAAACAGGAGAAACTTTTTTATTTTAACAATAAATCCATAACTAAAACTATTACATAAAACATCGTTTTAGTCTACTTCTCTAAAAATCTCCCACTTAGACTCAAAGCATGTTGCAATGCATCTCACTCCCATATCCTCTACGTGACTATCAAAAGTCTTGGTTGGTAAGCTCTCCGTGAAAGAGTCTACTAGGTTGTTCTCTGACGCAATCTTCATAACTGGGATATCACCTCATTGCAAAAATTCTCAAATGAGATGATACTTACGCTCAATGTGTTTACCTCTCTTATGTCTCCTATGTCTTTGAGTTAGCAACCACACTACTATTATCACAATAAAGTGTAATAGTCTATTGAACTAAATGTACCACTCCTAGATCCATTAGGAAGTTTTTGAGCCATATTGCTTCCTTGGCGCCACGGAGGCCGCCACATATTTAGTTTCCATGGTGGAATCAACAATGCAAGATTGCTTGATACTCCTCCAACTAATGGCTCCACCTCATAGGATAAACACATATCCAGAGGTAGATTTCATAGAATCTCTATCGGACTAAAAAAAATCTGAATTGGTGTACCCAAGAGGTACTAGACTCTCTGCTTGGTAAACTAGCATATAGTCCAGTGTTCGTTTTAGGTATTTCAATATATGCTTTGTCATAGTCCAGTGTTCTTGCACAGGGTTAGATTAATATCTACTAACCATGCCAAAAGCAAAGAAGATATCACTTTTAATGCATAACATAACATACATAAGGCTCCCAATTGTCGAATCATAAGGGATGCCTTTCATTTTTGGGCTAGTGGTCCTCTTTGGGCCTGACTTTTTTGTGTATCCCTTCTGGAATACTGCATTTTCGGGCCTCTTCCTTGGGCTGATGTGCCTGCCCTCTTTGGTTGGGCTTGATTGTTGTTAATTTTCCTCTTTGGATTGCCTTTGTTTGGGCTTATTTTTTCTTTCTTTTGACGACTGTTTTGTTTTATATATTTTCCGTGTTTAGTCGGGTTGGTCGGGGTTTCCACACTCAAGATGTCGGGTTACTGTTTGTGAGCTACATGTCTTTTGGCTCATGTTTCTTGTTGGCTTTTACATAATGTGCATTAGTCTCGGGAGGGTATGCCCTCTCTTTTGTTGTACCTATTTTTATTTATTTATACTTTTCTTAATTACCAAAAAAAAATCTTCTCTATCTCATCAGGTTTCTTAGGACACTGATCCTTGGAAAGAGAGATTCCATATTCAAAATGGAAGAACCCTTTCTTGAAATCTTTTATGCTAAATCTGACAAGAATGGAATCGATATAAGTTCCTTGTGATAACCCAACATCTTATTCTTGAGATCACGCATAAGATCTATCCTAAGGATGTGACTAGCTTCTCCGAAGTCTTTCATATCGAATTGGCTGGACAACCACACTTTGACTGAAGACAAAACTTCAACATCATTTCCAATGAGAAGAATGTCATTCATATATAATACTTAAAACACCACTACATTTTTGTTGCATTTCCTGTACACACAAGACTCATCTAGACATTGATCAAAACCAAAAGATTTGATTTCCTGATCAAAATAAATGTTCCAAGTTCTAAATGCGCGCAATCCATAAATGGACTTCTTAAGCTTACATAAATTATTCTCTTGGCCTTGGGTAGTAAAACCGTCTGGCTGCACCATATAGACACACTCATCATGATGTCATTAAGAAATGCAGTCTTGACGTCCATTTGCTATATTTCATAATCGAAATGAGCAGCAATGGATAGGAGAATTCAGATGGACTTCATCATAGCTATTGACGAGAAGGTTTCCTCATAATTGATGCCCTATTTCTGAGTAAATCCTTTCGCAACAAGCCGTGCCTTAGAGGTCTCAACCTTCCCGTCCACCCCTCTTTTCCTCTTGTAGACCCACTTGCATCCTATGGGTTTCATCCCTTTGGGTGGATCTACAAAACTCCAGACCTGATTAGAATACGTAGATTCCATCTCAGAATTCATAGCTTTAAGCCAAAGTTTTGCATCTTTATCTTGGATAGCCTCGTTGTAGTTACAGGGATCGACTTCGAGCTCACCAAGGACCCTTTCCATAAGCCCCTCCCTAGAATATAAATCATTCCGGTCGATATATAACCCTCCCACTACGATGAGGTAGTCCCTATGCTGGTGTACTAGTGTCAACACATTGTGTTATTTCATCCTGTATTGGTGGTGTTAAAGAATAGTGTTGGTTCCCTCGCAACTCTTTAAGAACAACTTTACTTTTGGGTTTATGATCCATCATATAATTCTCATCCAAGAAACATGAATTGGTGCAAACAATGACCTTCTGATACTTAGGATAATAGAATAAATAACCCTTAGTTTCCTTAGGATATCCTATAAAGAAATAAACGTCTGATCTTGATTCCAACTTACTAGGATTTCTCTTCAACACATGTGCTGGACTACCCCATATCCGAATATGTTTCATACTAGGCTTGCGCCCAATCCACAATTCCTTGGGTGTAGTAGAGACCACCTTTGAAGGTACCAAGTTCAGTAAATAAGTGGCCTTTTCTAAAGCATGTCCCCAAATGAAATATGGGAGATTTGTATAACTCAACATGAACCTAATCATATTTAAAAGAGTCATATTCGCCTTTTTTGCTACACCATTTTGTCGAGGCATACCAGGTGCAGACAATTAGGATGTGATCCCTTTATCTTCTAGATATTGCTTAAACTCCCCTAAGAGGCACTCGCCACCACGATCATATCATAGTGTCTTGATACTTTTAGCTTGATGCTTCTCCACTTCTGCCCTATAAACTTTGAATTTCTCAAAGGATTCGGACTTATGGAGCACTACATAAACATACTCATACCTTGAGTAATCATCTATGAAAATCATAAAATACTCAAAGCCCCCTCTTTCTCGGGTTATCCTCGATCCACATAGATCATAATGAACTAATTCCAACAGTTCTTTGGCTTTATAGCCCTTGTCCGAGAAAGGCCTCTTGGTCATTTTACCTTCTAAACATGATTCACAAACTGGAAGTGCCTCCACTTCTAGTGAGCTTAGTTGCCCACTTGATACCAGTCTACGAATCCTTTTAGATTAATATGACCTAGGCATAAGTGCCAAAAGATAAATTTGGTTCACTAAGGAGGGTTCCTTTCTCTTTAAATTTGGTCCAATTGAATTATTCAAAATATTACTTTGTTGTGTGGGAGAGATATGATTAATAATATACAGATTATCAACTAATGTACCAGAACAAATAAAATATTTATTATTCTTAATAACCATGAGTTTATTAAAAGAAACTGAATATCCACAAAAGTCTAAACAAGAAATCAAAATCAAATTCCTCCTAATGGAAGGTTCATAAAGGCAATATTATAAAAGTAAACTCCTATCAGTATTAAAGCTTAAATGAACGTCTCCCACGAAAACTATAGCCACTCTCGTAGCATCTCCCATAGTCAGATAAATCTCTCCATCACTTAGTCGCATGGTTTCCTAGAACCCCTGTAAATAATTGCATACATGATTAGTGGCTCTCTCGTATATACACACTGGGTACCGGTAGTACAAACCACAAAACATGATTCAATAACAAATAAATGGAATTTACCTATGCTGTTATATTTATTGCTAAAAACCGAATAATTGTTCTTCCAGTGTCTTGGCTGCTTATATTGGAAACACTTGACCTTAGGCTTTTTCAAACCTCCCTGAGGCCCACGAGCTGCCTGAGGAACCATAACCTGTTTTAAGCTTTCTTCTTCCTTTTTTTCTTGCCCATAGGCTCAGAAGTAGAACCTTTCTTAGTAACAAAAGCACTTACTAACTTCTTAATGAGACCCTCGGCTGCTTGTAGTTCTTTAAGTAGTTTCGCCAAAGAGTAAGAAAGCTTTTTCAAGTAGTAATTTAGGCAGAACTGCTTAAAGGACTTAGGCAGTGACTGGAGAACAATATCGACCTAGGTTTCCCCATCGATTTCTGCTCCAAGGATTTCAAGATCATTGTGAAGAGACATCATCCTTAAAACATGTTCCCTCACTGGGGTCCCTTCAGCCATGTTTGTGTTCATGAGTTCTTTCATGGCAACCTGCCTTGCAACACGATTTGATCCCCAAACATATCTTCGAGGTTCAGCATTATGTCATAGGTGGTCCATCGACTAATACTGATGTTGCAGAACATTTGACATATATGCCAACATGTAACACGGTGTCATCTCATAAGCCTTGATCCATTTCTCATAATCCTGGGTTTCCTTTCGGTCGCCCCCTCACCAGATTTCTTAGGACAAATCTCATAGAGTAAAAACTTGTACCCATCATCAGTCAACACAATATCCAAATTCCTTTTCCAATCATTGTAATTGCTCCAGTTGATTTGTTTTTCTTGAGAATGACAATAAGTGGATTGAAAGAGCTTCCCATCTTAATACTGAGAATCAAATAATAAAATGAATCATTATAGGGCATAAAACCTTTTGAATTCTAAATTAAAATCAATGTTCCCTCTATCAATTTTTAAAGAATTTGTCGACATCCCGATTACGATTTGAATAATATTCCTCTTCAGAGAACCTACTTTCCAAAAAAAAATTAGGCAGGCTTATTCCTTTTAATTTTATTAGATAGACAAAACCTGTGTCAAATAAAATTAAATAGCCATCACTTTGGTCCCACAAAATCATAGCATTCCTCTTTGGAGAACTTATCATTATTTTATGTTCAAGTGTATACCACCAACTAATTTTAGATTATTTCATATCATATAGACTCCTCCTTTGGGGGGCGCCTATGTGAATAATGAATCAAAAATTAACCTTAAGGAAATTTATACCGACTACATCAATAATTTGCATTCCTCGTCATAGGACCTACTTATAATTTAAAGTCTACAAATCGTTGATGGAGACCATGGGATTTTTTCTTGGAAAATTCCTTCTCCCACTTAGTAATTTTAAAAACTATGAGGGTTATAAAAATAAATTTATCCAATTTTTAATTAATTTGAAAAATCTAGGACATTTAATATATTTCCAAAAATACCGGGATATATCTATTTTAATATATCAAGCAAATATGTGATAAATAAAAAAAATTCAAATACCCTTGATCGTATTAAAAAAATGAATACCCATTTTTTTTATTGTCCGACCACACATATTAATGTCCACAATTCAAAAAAATTATGAATTATTCACATTTAGCATCCACATGATTTAAGTGGTGCCACACCTATAAATTGAAAGGGAGAAGCTTATGGCACATCAAAACTCCTACTGATGCATCTTGGACTTGGACAAAGCTTACTAGCCTAAGAAGCAAGATTGGGCCCCTAATCAAAATGATCATTGGCAATGGTAAAAACACCTTCATTTGGCATGACAATTGGCATCCAAATGGTCCCTTATGGACGCTCTATGGAGAGAGAACCATAGACGATGCTGCTAGTAATCACAATGCTAAAGTGGTTGATTTCATCTCTAATAGGAACTGGGCTTGGCCTTCCACAATAACATGGGAGCTGAATGAGATAAAGAATGCTAATATTCCCATTATCAACCACTCTTCTGATGATAGCACTATTTGGTTACCCACGATAAATGGGATCTTCTCTACCAGGTTTGCTTGGAACGCAATTCATCACCACTCCCCTCATCCTAACTAGCCAGGTTTGGTTTGGAACAGTAGCAACATTCCAAAGTGTACCTTCATCCTATGGCTTGTTTGTAATGCCATTAACACCAAGAAGAAGACGTTCAACTGGGGTAGCAGCCTTAATAACAACCATGTGTTTTGTGGCAATGCTATTGAAGATCGTGACCATCTGTTCTTTTGATTGCCAATTCTCTATGGAATTCTGGGAGGAAACAAAGCTTAATAACTCCTACGTCAACACTGCCACTAATTGGAATGAGGTATTGTCGGCAGCTGCCAAAAACTTCAAAAGGAAGACTCTCATTGAGAAGATAAAAAGGTCTTCATTTGTTGCTGCCATCTATTGCTTATGGATGGAACGAAAGAACAGAATTTTCAGGAACATAAAGGCTAATCACGATGATATCATGAAAGATATTTCATTCTTTCTCAGATGCAAGTCCCATAAATGGACCAAGTCTAGAAGAAGCTTCTCTAATTGGCTTATTTGTATGAACTGGGGTTTTGATGACTCTAAACTGCTTTGTACCAAGTATTCTAGGAGTTTTTCTTCTTCTTGGGCCAATCTTCATATACGAAGTTGTGTCCTAGGGGGTATGCCCCCCTTATAGTTGTATATATCCGTTGTTTAATGTTATTTCTTACTTACCAAAAAAAATTTCAGTTGGTATTCCATGTTGTCCATAAATCTAAGGGAACCGTTATGTAATACCCCGTACTTTTGTCTATATTTTATTTTTGGGATTAATTAATTAAGTGCGTATTAATTGATAATTAATCTGGGTTATAAATACTAATGAGATGCGAATTGGTATTTGATTAGGTGCATATATGATTATATATGTATTTGGTATTATAAAATTTGTCGTGAGATTTATATACGGCATTTTAGAAATTTTGTTGAGACGCGTGGGACCGCCGCGTCGCGGTATAATATTTTGTTAATAAAAGTGAATTTAAAATCTATAATCCGTATGGTTGTTTTGAGTGCGCCAACGCGTCCGGAAGGGTCGAGATAGTCAGAAAACACTAGCCGAGGGTATAGTTTGGGTCCCGGGGTATTTTTAGGCCATACCGGTAACTTAAAGGGTATTTTGGTAATTTTACATTTTTAGAAATTAAAAGTGACGAAAATTAGAGATGTAAATCTGATGTGGATTAAACCCATTAAGCCCATTAACCAACCCATATTAACCTAGAAGGCTACGTAGGTTGTCATTTAGGTTTTCTAAGTTTCCCCAAATCAAAACCCTAGCCACCTCAAGCCACCATTAGAGAGGAAGCTTGGAGAGAAGAAATTCTGCAGAAATTCTTCATCAAATCAACACCAAATCCGGAATCAAACCAAGGCAAGTGATTTAAATTACATTCCTTATGCAGTGAATGCTTTTTCCATGTTAGAAACATTGTTAATCGATCTTATATAAGAGTTAAAAGAAAACCCATGAAATTGGAAGATTGTTGTTTAATTTTGGGATAGGTTTGCATGTAGAAACATTGTTTGAAGATTTAATTCAGAGATTTCATATCTATGTGATGTATAAACGGATTAAAATCTGGGAAAATTTTGATGAGAAGAACCTAGGGTTTATGTTCTTGAAGAAAATTGGGAATTTATGTAGAAATTGTGATTTAATGATGTTTAGAAGGTATTAAACCCCTTTAATGATGTTAGTATAGCACCTTGGCATGTTTGAGGATGATTAGAGAACTCAATATATTATTGGAACGAATTTTAGAAGAGGTTTGAGGAGTAAAAATGGATGAAAAACGAGATGGGAAAAATCTGGGCCGAAACTGGTAGTTCGTTAGAAGCAGCCCCCAGGTCGTTCGAACGAACGAGCTTCTAACGAGTTGACCAGTCGTTACTAACGAGTAGTGATTTCGTTCGATATCTCGTTCGAACGAGATATCGTTAGAAGGGACAGTTCGTTCGAACGAACTGGATCTCGTTCGAACAGCCTCGTTCGAACGAGACTTCTAACGACCTGACAGTCCAAACTCGTTCGAAGCCTCGTTCGAACGAGACTTCTAACGAGTTGACAGTTTGGTCCTTTTTGGACTGTTTTGATTTTTGGAGTCCCGTAAACTTGTTCGAGGATATAGATGACCTTCCTTTATTGATGTGAGGTTAGATTTGGGACTTTTGGGTTATTGAGAGGAGTATTATACACTAGAGTTATATTCAATGAACCATTTGGGTTGAGACGTGAGTGTCTACTACGATGTGAGGATGAATTATGGCGCGTATAATTACAAACCGGAATAGTACGAACTGTGATAACTAGAGTTGGTACGAGAATGCGATATGTACTACGATTAAAATACGGTATTACTAAGATGTGTGTTTACTTAGTATTGGTATATGGATTGTGTGTATGACATACCTACCATACTTGCTATCACGGGAGGTTACGTTCGCTTAGGACCCTCTAATCCTTGTGTGCCTACGGGGGGGATATAGACCGGTACCTTGATGAACATAGGTCATAGAAGGACTTATTGTGATATTAATAAGTCTGCATGATCATGGGAGCGTAGGTATGTGCGTGACCCATGTGATGGTGACTGTGTTCGCCTCCACTATTTGTGATTTGTGTTATCTGAACTATTCCTGAGAGATTCGGAATATGTGATCCTTATGTACGTGATGTACCGGGATGGATAGCAGAGTATGTGTGCACCATAGCTTAGATTGCGGGGTGCTTGTATTGTATATTTATGATATGAATAATATACTTTAAATTAATGGGAATCCTCATGTTAATGTTGTAAAAATATTACGGTATTGCTTCGAGTTATATAAGGAGTTAACTGATACTTATATCAATGGCATATTTAGTAACTGAGTTTACGTTAAACCTCTATTTAATTACGAGCGTTATTATGTTAAATGGAACCGTGTAATATGGGTAGAACCTTTGGCAGTCTAGCTAGTTATGTTGTCAGTTAGCTAGTAGTATGGGTCGATATAGATGGGTACTTGCGTTAGGAGTGCACAATTAGACGAGAGGTGAGAATATCATGTGAGTGCACGTCCTAACATGTACTTTGCATTTAATGTTTTAAATGTTTTTAAAGCACTTGCAGGTTTTTAAAATATAACTCCACATTCGGGCTCTGACCCGTTTGCTTTTCAAATCTTTTTCTTGTAAAACCATTTTTTAGGTGCCCAGCCACAAGGACACCAAGCATAGGTGCTCATTCAGGTGACGAGCTGTAGCTGCTTGTGGAAGTTACAGGGATTTGCATGTAGACGCTTCTATATCTTTGGATTCCAGAGTCACTATCTATCAGTTGTAGGGCATGTTGCCCATTTCTTTAGAGACATCTTTTACATTTCAGTTTTCAGACTTTAGCATGTATTGTTTCAGTTTATTTATTTCAGTTATGGGATTAGTGAGGGGTTTCCTCCAGACTTTATTTACTCTATTGTGATGGTTATTCATTTTACTTCAGTATGGTGAATGGTGTTATTTATTTCTTCATTACACTTGTTGCATGTTAATCAGACTTAAATTAAAATTTGGCAACTTGCTTTTTAAATACTAGGTGGTTAGAAATAATAAAATGTTTTCGACAGTGATGCTATTAACTGAGCCAACTTGGCATTTTGAATTAATTTTATAAAGGAGTAGCTACCCGGTATTTAATTAGTCGGGGTGTCACACGTTAACACATATTAACAACCTAACAATTAAAACATGAATAATAAAGACATAAATCAACATAAATAAAAAATCGAGATAAATAAAGATTCCTGACTATTATGGTCAAGATACATCTCTGACGTTTATTGGAGATCTCAACACTCATCCTTGAACCCAAACATTTCATGTCGCCACTACATTGGGATGACTCGGGGCCTCCAAGCATTGTTTAACACAGTCGAAACTGATTTATGTGCCAAAAATTGACTCCAATAATCGATCTGGTTTCACACTCCTTCATTGAGAATCACGATCAAAACAGTAACAAATTACAAATGTCCTATGCCTCCATAAAGGAGTTCACATTCTACATCAATATTACATTAATCCAGTATAAAAAAAATAACCACGAATAATCCATCGTGGGATCCAATCACATAATACAAAACCACAAATACGTGACCATAATAGTGGGATTGGATCGCTGTAAAACATAAGTAAACACATATCGATATTGTACCCAACATCCATGCACATATATGATTATTTTAATTGGACAACATGGATGAATTCAACCTATACACGGTATCAACAAGGATCTGATACCAATTGTTCGAGGGGAAGTCCAAGGGTCTATTTAAAATGCGTTGAGATTGAACTACAATAAAATTACACATACATGAAACCCTACCAGGAGGAATTAGGATTTACCTTTTGAGATCTATTTGATTTGATCTCGTTTTTGCACGAATAGAATATGTGATGACAGTTGATCAAGAACGTAGGCTCGACGCACCTCACGGTCTTCTACAGTATTCCTGATATGAACATCCACGAGTAGAGGGTGGGCTCTTACTTCGTGACCACCTTCTTTTCTCCTCTTTCAGCTTTTGTTGCCTTTCTTTCTCACAAGTCCAAATTTGGGTCTTTTGAGTATCCAAGAGTTACGGATATCTTAAGAAAGAATGAGCCTTAGGTGCATATATATAGGACCCTAAGGAGAGACAAGGATGTGACTCCTAATGGGCTTGAGAAAACATAATCCTTCCCGGATCCTAATTTCAGTCCCTTAATTATAATTAATAATACCACTAAATAATTATAATTAATAATACCACTAAATAATTATAATTGCAACTCCACTCCTTAACTCAAAATTATATTTCAAACTCCTCATTATTAATTACTTAATTCTCCCCATGTTAAGGTTACAGATACTCGTTAATAAAATGAATTACTGATAATTTATTTGATTAACTTCTTTAAGTCATGGAGCGATCCAACTTAACTTATTTGTAGTGTTGGATTAACTTAATCCACCTGCAGGGTTTGACACATACAAAAATTATAACCATCTCGAGGGGGTATTACCACTCTCTATACCGAGACGTGGATTCCTCCATAAAAGACTTTCACCATACAATAATCACCATTACCCAATCTATCAAGATTATTGATCCAATAATGAATCTCACTCGAAATGTCAAAACAAAACATAACTAGTGCATGTGTCCATCAATCATACCCGAATTAAGAGCCTTAAGTAAACCTAATAATCATGAGGTTTACATTGTCTTATAAAATCAATATAAAGACAACGACCTTAAGGTGGTCCCTTTTAATACAAATAAAGTGTACTAGCACAATAAGTTGAAATACTAAAATATTGTGCTACAACCCTATTAATGGTGTGTTTAGTTCCATCTAAGACTATGAACGAGAAAACTTATATTCTACAAGAACTGATGATCTGAGCCTCTGTGTCTAAGACATACTCTACACGCAAGAACACCTACTGAGCAGAATAAAAGTCATCGGTAATATATAAAATAATGCAAACATTATGTCCATACATGATTTTCATTAAAATAGGAGAAACTGGTTTTATTTTAACAATAAATTCATAACTAAAACTATTACATAAAGCATGGTTTTAGTCTAATTCTTTAATAGGATGAAGTTGGAGAAAGAAAACTTTTAGGACTAGAGATGGTGGACCAGACCACGACTAATGTGAAGATTCTAGGAAAGGTTGCGGAGTGAACAAAGTAGACATAAGAGATGGGTAGATATCAGGAGGAGATATGTGGACTTAAAGGATGGGGTCCATGCGTTTCTTATTATATCCCCTGAAAAGGAGTTATGAGGTTCAGGAAGAAAGGAAAACTAAGTCCGCGATATGTGGGACCATTTGAAGTACTTAATATGATTGGGAAGACATCGCCTTTCCCCAAACTTGTCCTATGGGCACAATTGTTTTCACATCTCAATGCTGTGAAATTACGTTAGAGACCGCGATCATGTCCTCAACCTTGAACCCATTGAGATCCGAGGAGATTTGAGTTATGGGGAGGCCTTAGTGGAAATTTTGGATAGAAAAGAGAAGGAGTCGAGGACGAAGATAATTTCTTTAGTTCAAGTCTTATGGAGACATTAAGTCGCAAAAGAAGCCATTTGGGAATCGGAGTCAGCCATAAGAGATAAATACCCTCATTTATTCCAAGGTATGAATTAAACTAATGTTTCCTTGCACTGTTAAATTTTGATGACGTAATTTTCTAAGTTGGGGAGGTTGTAATGACCCTAAAATTGTTACAGTTTGCAAATTTAGCAGGAGCCATGACCTTAGGCCTATGTTGTCCGAGAAAGCAACCTTTCTAGCCGAGGTAAAAATGTTGGACATGATGTTCCAACCTCGAAGACTTGGGGAGAGCCCAACACGTTGTTGGTGATGTGGCCCAATTAGGTCATTTCTTGCAAATCAAGTTTTAAAGGTTCTGGAAGCCTTTTTAAAGGGGTAATTATGAAAAATTAAGGGCATAAGTGGAAAACCCTAGGATACCTAGCATTTCCTATAAATATCAACCCTTGGAACACTTTCTAAAGCTATTAGAAACCCTAATTCACACCCTAGAGAGAGAAAGTGAGATTTTGAGGAGAGAAGGAAGTGTTGCCAATGAAAATCCTCAGAGACGTACTATTCAGTAGTGAAACAAAGCCATTTAACGACGACAAACTTCTACTGTTCATCAAAATAGGCCCTTTAGGTAAGGGATCCATCCTCTTCCTCTGTTTCCTTATTAAAACCCTAGTTTCCTTGATTTCATTAAATGATATGAGCCCTTGTGTTTTATGACTTTTCTCTGTTAAAAGCCTGAGAGTTTTATTGTTCTTAGTGGATTTTCTATTTTTAGAGACCATGGACTTTTATTGTTCATCATGAGTTTTCTGGGCGACATGGAATTTTCCTATTCACCCCATATCTTGAATATTAAAATTTCTTATGTGGATTTGTTTTGGGGTCTGGTGCATGGAGATATAATAGTTTTTCTTAGGAAATTCATATTGTTCTTATGAGGTTTTAATTGTATTTTCAACTAAGATATTTAGAAATCGAGTTTGTGAGTTATTTTGGGTTTAATACCTTTATTTTACCAAATTACCCTTACTATTTGAAGATCAAGAGTTCTAACTCCTTCATTGAGGCCGCGGACTTAGGCAATATAATATTGTGCCTATCTTGAGCATGATGTTATTAGATTATAGTGTTTAGGCCATGACATTGTTGTGCCAGGCCGAGGTATCTTGTCTAGAGATGGTCTCCTACCTTATGCTTGAGGTCAAAATGGCTAGTCCTATGGATATTGATCCTAGGCTAATTATGGATGTTGCACCTTTGTAGAGCTCAAACAAGGATGTGGAGTTAACAGAAGACCGCAAATCGCTCATCCTAAAATTGGGAAGGAGATGAGGCCGTGTCATGTGGCAAATAGGGTCGATAGAAACTTGTAATAAGGAGATTGAGATGTCTAAGACTATAAATAAAGGCCATGGACTATAGGGTGAACCAATTGAGCCTTGGGGAAAGCTATTGAGTGGTGGACTAGGGGAGATTGAGTCTTGTGACATTAGAGTAGTATGGGGGATTGGGAATAAAACCTAAATTTCCCTTTATATTCATTCTTATTATAATTTATCTTAAATTGAATTGGTTTTCATAAATTTGTTAATATATATGTTTCTCTATGAATACTGACACTGACAGGTGGGCTGATGACATTTTTTTTGGGGAAATTTAATTGTATAAAGAAACTAAAGAATACACAGAGGATGAAAACTCCACAGAATAAAAGAACCCTGGGGCATACCCCACAGGCAAACAGGCCAACAAGGCAGAAACCAAACAAAGCCTAAATTAGAGGCCTATCTTCAGGAATGTTCCAGTACATACAAGCCATCCAATTAGTAAAACTCCTTCTGTCCTTTTTCCACGTGAGAGCTTTTGCTCTAACCATGTTTTCAATACCCTTGATAATGGAATCAAGGGAATTGGAGACATGCTTAAAGCATCTAGCATTCCTCTCCATCCAAATGCAATAGATAGTGGCAGTAAAGGATAGGGATCTAATCTTGTCACAAAGGGTCTTCGTAAAGTGGTTAACAATAGCCAAATCCAACTCACTATTTAGACCCTGGGCATCCCTGTAGCACTGGTTCCTTAGCATCACCTCCTCCCATATACTTTTACTAAGGCTGCACTGAGAGAACAAATGGTTATATGTTTCCCTCTCAGTCCCACATAACTCACACAGGTCATCCACAGAAACTCCCCAATCATGTAATTTAACTTTAGTGTTGATGGCCTTCCTAAACACCAACCAAGTTATGAAAGAGCATTTAGGGATACAAACCTTACTCTACACAAACTTGCTCCAGTTGACCGTAGGCTTATGGGCCTTTAAAAGTTCCCAAGTAGAGGCAATGGTGAACATTCCATGATTTGAGGGAAGCCATACAACAGTATCAATTCCCTCGTGAATAGTAGGAAGAGTAGCATTCTTCACTTCATTCAGCTCCCATGTCACTCTTGAAGGCCATCTCCACTCCAAGTGGTGTATAAAATCTGACACTTTAGCTTTTAGACTGCTAGCAGAGTCATAGACAATGTTATCCCCATATAGGGCATGTAAAGGGCCATTTGGGTGCCAATAATCGAACCACATAAATGCTTGCGCACCATTCCCAATGCAGGTCTTGATTTGACTTCTAAACTTCTCTCTGTTCTTGAGGATTTTCCTCCAACTCCATGAAGAATCATTTGGGATACTCAAAGCCCATATGCTCCTTCATTTGATCTTGCAAGTATTACACCCTTTGATCCATAAGCTGTCCTTATTACTACAAAGATTCCACAAATGCTTAGCCATAGCAGCTGTGTTCCAAGTCTCTAAACACTTTATATTTAGCCCACCTTCATCTAGAGAAACACAAAGATCCACCCAAGCAACTTTAGCCCCTTTGCTATTAGCCTCATCCCCTTTCCATAAGTAATTTCTCATTATTTGCTCAATCTTCTTTATAATACTCTTGGGCAGAATAAAAATGCTAGACCAATACACTTGAATGCTGAAAATCACAGTCTTCACTAGAAGGAGCCTACCTGCAAAACTCAAGAACTTATTAGTCCAACATCTGGTTCTCATTATTATCCTTTCCACCAAGTGAGAGCAGTCCTCCTTCTTCAACCTAGTTGTGATGAGAGGAACCCCAAGATATCGAAATGGAGGGGTCCCATGCTGAATGCCAAGAATAGTTGAAATGTCCTGAATCCCATCCACATCAATCCCTACAGTGAAAAGGTTGTTCTTCTCTAAGTTGATCATCAGCCCAGATAAGGAGCTAAATTTTGATATTGCCTCTTTCACAATACTGCAGGAATCTTTGTCCCCCCCAGCAAAGACAATTAAATCATCAACAAAACTTAGGTGTGTCAAAGACATCTCCTTGCATCTAGGGTGATAACTGAACAGGTATGATTCAGTTGCCTTAGTAATTATCCCAGAGAAAACCTCCATCACAAGCAAGAAAAGGTAGGGAGAGAGAGGGTCCCCCTGCCTGAGCCCTCTTTTCCCATGAAAGAAACCCTTTAGTTCCCCATTCAGGTTAATGGAGAATCTGGTAGTAGTCACACATTTGATGATCCCCCCAATGACTTTGGATGGGAAACCAACATGGGCCAACAGCGTCAACAAAAAGTCCCAGCTCACAGTAATGCTTTCAGAATATCAATCTTGATTGCACATCTCGGAGGCCAAGAGTCCCTATGATAATTCCTCATTAACTCTTGTAATAATAAGATATTATCATCAATGGATCTACCATCAACAAAGGCAGCTTGATTAATTCTAATAAGGCCAGACATCATCTTCTTTAGCCTTCAAGTTATCACTTTGGAAATACACTTGTACAAGGTGTTACAGCAAGAGATGGGTCTGAATTCCCTCATACTTTTAGGGGTTGCAACCTCTAATCAAAGCCAGAGCTGTACAATTCCACTGCTTGAAGAAAGTCCCCGTGTCAAAGAAGAATTTAATTGCCTCACACACCTCTCTCCCAATGAGCTCCCAATTCTTTTTAAAGAAGTAGCTGTTAAAACCATCAGGGCCCGGGGCCTTGTCAGACCCAATGCTAAATATAGCTTTTTTGATCTCTTCATGAGTGACCTCTTCCTCCAGGAGATAAGCTTGATCAGGGGTTAGCTTATTCTTGATCACCTCCCCAGGATAGCATTTGCATTCTCACACTGCACCCTATTCCCTAACAAGTTCTAAAAAAAACTCACTACTTATGTAGATACCTGCTCAATGCCATCAATTCTCACCCCTAGATCATTCTCAATGCTCACAATTTTCCTTCTAGCCCTATTTTGGTTTACTTTCTTATGAAAGAAAGTATTGTTTTGGTCGCCCAGCTGCAGCCATTTGGTTCTAGCCTTCTGTCTTAGGAAGGACTCCGCATCATTCCTTAATTCTGCATATTTGATTCTCATGTCATTAGCAGCCGCCTGCAGGACCCTATTATCACCATCTATGTCCAGCTCGCTTTGAATATCATCTAGATTTATCTTGGTCTCAGCTACCTGAGTAGAAATCTTATTAAAGAATTTCTTATTAAAGTGCTTTAAAGAGGCTTTAACTCTATTAAGCGTGTAGAGCCTCTTCATTGGATTCCCATCCACCTCAACGTCCCAAGAATCAATGATTGTAGGAGAAAATACTTCATGATTCATCCAGAAGTTGAAGAACTTGAAAGGTAATGGACCCCTATTGATAGTGTTATCCACTATGGTGATAATAGGACTATGGTCAGATATACCACAAGGCAGGGTAATAGCCTGTGAGTTGGGGGAAAATGCGGTCCATATATCATTGTGTAGGACCCTGTCAATTCTGGACTGAAAATTATTGACTCCCGGATGACTCTTATTCCAGGTGAACCACAGCCCACTATTGACCATATCATCAGCATTCAGCTCACTTAGGCACTCATTAAACTCATCAGTTGCAGCTCTGTCAATATCCAAAATCCTTTTTTTTCCTCTTGGCATCTGACCACATTAAAATCCCCCATGAGTATCCAAGGCCTGTCATTGATCACCATCTTATTTGCATTTAGGAATGTCCATAAACACCTCCTCTGTTCAGGCAGGTTTTCACCATATATGAAAGTCGCATAAAAAGAGTTACTGTACCAACAATATTTACAAGGCAGAATAGAGCTTGTCTATGAGAATCAATCACATCAATCTTCAATATATTGGGGTTCCAACCCACTATCACTCTTGCCACTCCCCCATCCATAGGGCAGTTATGAATATACTCCCAATGATAGAAGCACATATTCTTGACAGTATCCATGTTATTCCTTCTAATCTTAGTCTCCACAAGACTAATAAGGTCTAATTTATTATCTCTTATTAGCTTAACCACTTCCAGCTATTTATGGGGAGCATTAAGTCCCCTTATATTCCATGTACCCATCCTGGTCATCTAAACTTTTTGGATTTGCTGCCCGAACTCTTCTTCACCTTGTTGTTGCTACTGCACACCTCTTTCCCATCCCTTCTGATGACTCCTCCAAACCTACCCTGATCAAGTTCATCCACTGCTTTAATTTTAAGGGCCAGCCCTGAAAGGGCAGGGGTTGTAACAAGAGTAGAGTCCTCCATAACATCTCGAATGTCAAACTGATTAGAGGTTGTAACCTTGTTTGGGGTACTATCTCCCACTTCATTCTTACTTGTACTAACCATCTCACTAGGCATACCTTCTACATCCATCCCATTCTTGACTATCTCAACTGTTTCAACTGTTCGGGTTGTCTTATTGGCTTTAGTTTGCACTTTGGTCCATCCTTCTTCCAAGGCCTTTTGAATCTCAGCTTGGCTTAAAATTGGATATACCTCTTCTTTATTATTTTTGCCACCCAAGCTTTCTTCCCCTTAGGACAGTTGATCAGGGCATGACCAAATATTCCATAATGGACATAGGATGGAGGTTTCTCCTGGTATTCCACTCCAACTACTGCAATGGATCCATCCTCCATGGTGACATCAATGTTGTTTGGGAATTCTTCCCTGACTTTTAACTCCACACAAATCCTTGCAAAACTTATTCTCTTCATACCTTCAGTAACTGTATCAGCATACATAGGAACTCCCACTGAGCTAGCAACATAGCTAAACCCTTCCTCTGTCCATAATTGGACAGGGATGTTATGGAACTCCACCCATACAGGTATCTTTGAGGTTGAATCTTTGCTGAAAGAGAAGTTTGGTGTCCATTTTTGAATAATAATTGGGTTCCCCACAAAATGCCAAGGTCCATTGTCAATTACCTCATCCCTCATATTAGCATTATCAAACATAAAGAAATAGACTCCATTGTTGTGTCCCACTATTTGATTGAGGCCAAATTTATCCCATAGCCTATGGGCTATACTGCAAACCAAGGTGTAAGGCAAACTTCTCCCCAGAAAACACCCTACTATACTGCGTTCCCACTTAGCATAGCCATATTTTTCCACCTCTAGAGGTGGGGAGACTGTGATTCTTTTATCAACAATAGAGGGAGCATGGTAAGTAAATCTTAGCTTGGGATATCTCTTATCCGCTACAACTTCTTTCCATGACTTGTCCTCCTTGTTCAGGGGAGAGTAAGCTAAAGGGCCATCCTTTTCAAAATCCACCTTTGAATTCGTAGACTTTACCTCCACTAGCTTACAGCCATCAGAGAGTGAGGCTTTATTTTTGAGTTTGGCACATCTGAAATGTAAAATGTCCTCTTGAGTGAAACCTTTTTCTTCGAGAATTTTTTTGTATACCTCCTTTTCTTCATTTATCTCTTTAATTCTAGAAGCATTAGCATTTCCTCTGTCAATACTATCTTCCGAAGCAAGGACTTGCCCCTCTTCAAACTCCTCAGATTCGCTAGCTTCTTCATTAAGGACACCTGTCGGGCCAGGCTCCATTCTAGCATCCAAACCCTGACATATACTAGGGTTAAGTTTATTCACTGGGTCTTTAAAGACATCTACAGGGGAGAAACGCACAGGAGAGCAACTACCACGAGTGGCCGGAGGTAGGGTAGGCATGGCGATGGCAAGATGGTTAATGGACGTCGGAGCTGGTTGATTTAGGAAGGCGACGACTTGCCGACGGGAGTATTCAATTTAGGGTCGTGTTTGGTTGGGGTTTTTTTAGTGAGAAGGGAGAGCATTTTTGGCTGATGACATTTGATTTAACCCTTAATGGGCTATTTGAGCTCATTCCTTTATATTCCTTGTTTTCCTAAGGTTGAGTGGCCGCAGAAAGTTTAAGAGGCCACGGGCATTATGAAATGTCATGGGGGATATGATGGATTTGGAAGTACCTGTTTAGTTAGAAAACATATTGGTTCATAAATTTTATACCTAGTTGTGATTACTTCTTTATGTATTTTTTTTAATATTGTAAAGAGGGTTGTATGGAACCAAGAAAATATTTGATGCATGTATTTAAAGATTTTAGTTACTATCTTAGAAAAATTATGTTGAAGATTAATATCTTTAAATTATGGTTTATTGTTGTGATTAATGGGCAATTTAATTAATCTAATAGTAAGGACTTTTATACGTTGCAGTCTAGTAGGCTTGCCCTAATTATAAGTTTAAAATTTTTGTCATGTGAGATCAAGTGAATTAACCCCACGGCATAGTAGGGAACGGCTGTGGTCAATACAAAGAAAAAGTTCCTGCCCCTTCCACACCAAGCCCAAAGAGAACCTATGTCCAGGCTAATGTGTAACTATAATGCAAGAGCTGATGCCTAACTATCATAGAAATCATGGTCCTCCCAAATGTTCTCTTAAGATTGACATTCTCAAAGCCTATGATAGTGTAAATTGGGAGTTCCTCTTTCATATTCAAAACCACATGGGTTTCCCTCCCATCTTTACTGTATGGATTAAAAAATGTGTGACTACTGCAAAGTTCTCCATTTTAATTAATGGAGCGACACATTGTTTCTTCCATGCAAAGAGAGGCTTGCACCAGGGAGACCCCCTCTCCTCTTTATTGTTCCTTTTTATTATGGAAGCCTTTGCTAGACTTCTTGACCTCCACACTTACCACCCCAAATGCAAGGACTGAATATAAACCACCTTTGTTTTGCTGATGATTAGTTCATCTTAGCAAGTGGTGATATCAACTCACTATCCATCATCAATTTTGCTATTAAGGAATTCAGTGCTATGTCTGGGCTTCACCCAAACCCTCAGAAATGTTCCTTTCTAGCTGCTGGGATCTCCAACAATGATAAAATTGCAATCTCAAATCTTCTTAGTTTCCAGATGGCCAATTTTCCAATCAAGTATCTTGGTGTTCCCCTCATCATCTCAACAAAGCTAAAGCATGAGGACCGCCTTCTTCTTATTGATAAGATCACTTATAGAATCGTAAGTGGGACAAATAGATTCTTGAGTTATGATGACAGGCTTAACCTGGTTATTCTGTCCTCTTTAGCATGCAGATATACTAGTCCAATACCTTTATCCTCCCCAAAAGAACAACTGTGGAGATTGATACCAAACTTCAAAGATTCTTCTGGTTTGGTCCAGATATGAGGAAAACTAGGTCTAAGGTAAAGTGGAGTGATGTCTGCATGCCAAAAATTGAAGGGGGTCTTGATATAAAGAACTTAAATGATTGGAACATTGCTGCTATGTTCAAACACTTATGCAGACTCCATTGTTCGATATGTCAAACTATCCCTATTGGAAGACACATATACAATTTTTCCTTAAATCGATCGACGAGAACATTTGGAACTCGATTGAGTATGGGTGGACTCATCCCACTGAAGGTGGTGATCCTAAATCATATGCCTCTTGGACAACGATTAAAAGAAAGCCTCAACTTTTAATTCCAAGGGTGTGAACTCTATTTTTTATGCTGTGATCGTTGAGAAGTTTAGACGTGTTATGACTTGCGGGAGCGCAATGGATGCTTGGGATATTTTTTGATCCACATTTGAGGGAAAACAATACTATTAAGGTTTCCAAGTTACAAAATCTGACAACTAAATTTGGGACAATTAAGATTTTAAAGAATGAGCCTTTTGATGAGTTATATGCCAAGTTATCAGATATTTTCATTTCCTCTTTTAACTTAGGTGACCCAATCCCCGAGTCTAGAATGATGCGAAAAATCTTAAGATCATTGCCTGGAAAATTTAACACCAAAGTCATGGTCCTTGATTCCCTAGGTGGTGTCGACACTTTGAGAGTCCAAGAGGTTATATGTGGCATTCAAACCTATGAGATTAACATGTGTCCTCCGAAAATGAGAAGGGTATTTCCATGAAAGCCTAAAAAAGAGGACATGTCAGATTCTTATAGTGACAGTGAGCTTGGTGTTGAAGAGACTGCTAGGTTTTCTAGGAGGTGTAAAAAGTTTCTTAAGCTTATAGATGAAAAGAGTTTTTAAAATAAACCTAAGAACTTTAATGTGCGTGATAGGAATAATAGGGATGGTCTCGAGAAGTTGGATGACCGAGACAGGTGCTTTGAATGACAAGGGTTCATGAATTATTCTCGTGAGTGTCCCACTAGACTAAGGAAGGAGGGCAAGAAATCGAAGGAATATACCACCCTTAGTGACAGTGAGTCGAAAGAGGAAGTTGATTCCACCGCATTTATGGCTAGACATGTGGGCTTGAATGAAGTGTCTTCCCTCGATGAATATAATCATGATCATGACGGTTCCGAGGTCTCGTCTTTAGGTTCTTATGCTAGTAAGGAGATGAGAGATGATGAGGAGGAGGAGGAGGAGGAAGATAATGAGCTTCAAGTGGCCTTTAAGTTCCCAAGCTTGATTCCATTATGTTTTTGCACTAACTTGTGATTGTTTTTAGCCTTTTTATGTAAGAATTCACATTAGTTTGGCACAAAACTGGGTTATATTACAGAAAACGCCATTGAATCTTTGGTTTCAAAGTGGGAAAGTTTGATCTTTGGTTCTCATGAACCTAGGTTCAATGGCCAATTTGAGTATAATATAGTTTAGATACCCGAAATTACATCAAATAATTGACGACTTAAAAAATTACAGTGTTGAAATTCTCTATCTAAAGTATGAATTAAAAACCTTAAACTAAAACCTTCCTATTCTAAATTCACCCAGAAGTAAAACCATGTATATGTCGTAGTTAGAATTCACCCAGAAAACCATGAATATCAAGTCAAAATTTTAAAGTTTTTACAGAAACTAGATATGAGGCTATAGTCAACCTCAATCCATAAAAGTTATATATTTGGATTCCTCATGAAAAATTAGGGAGAATGACTTTTGAATGAGTTAAAATGGTATTGCATACATGATTTAATCGATGGTCAAAGTTTGAAACCCTAAAGTAAAAAATCGAGACATTGAAGATGAAGTGATCAACACGTGCGCGAGTGAGGTCTATGAAAGTGCGTAAGTTTGACTTCGCAAGGGCGTGTAACAAATAAAAAATTCTGATTTTTTTTTCAATTTTTATTTTATTTTTCTGGTCAAAAGAGTATATTAGGTTTGGTTAACTAGAAACCATTTTCATAGGATCCTTAGAAATGAGATTTAAAAACACAAAAGTTATTTGGCACAGAATCCCCTGTACTTTTTAAACTTATGAATTTTGACCCCAAACTTCATATATAGATCTCTGATGATATTAGGGACAAAAAAGTTTATTACACTCATTAATATACTCAGAAACCTAACTAATTAAAAGAAATAAAAAAATTCAAATTAAACCCTAAAGTTATTTTCATTACGCGATGAAACTTTATATTACAATAGTATATTTAAACCAAAAGGCCTTACTTATTTATTTTTTAAATTTTAGACAGTCCCGGTCCTCAACTACAAGGCAAACCGAATTAAAAACCAAAGCCCTCATCCAAGTAGGTTATTTCTTTTTTAGTATTATTTCATGCAATTACCTTTATTACGCCAATTGTTCATATCACTTTGTGATAGCCCCAGATATCTTGTTATCATTTATAAACTCATTTGTGTAGTTCACAATACATTAAATTTGATTCGATTAAAAAAACTATGTCGATTTTTGAACTAATGATTTCAATTTAATTTAATTCCATTGAATGCATTTTTATATAGCATACAATATAATCACAAAATAACCTATCGTTCTACCCTTGGTAGTGCCATTTGGCCAGTTGGACTCAGAGTGTTGAGTGCCTAGTGTTTTCTTACCATTTGGACGTCGCTCTTATGAGTTTGGGCTTAGAAATGTTAATGTGATTATTGTTACTTTATCTCCCAAGGTTTTGGATGATTTGTTATCTGTATTACTATTAACCCTAAGCCTCTTTAACAAATAATTATGGGTTATCTTGTTTTATAAACTATTCGCGACCTTAACCATTTAAAACTTGATATTTTTAATTTTAATTATATCATTATACTTCTTTATTTACACTGTTTCATTCAGATTATTGTTACTTGAAATCTCACTTTCTTTTACCATCACTTATTTAATTGATTATGCTAATACTTAAAATTTATTTTTATTAATTATATAGAATTATAATTATCTATTTGGAAATTTTTTACTTATACTTTCCCTTTCCAGATGGAACCCAAGCATAAGGAAGGCAAAATTCCACCAACCCAGAGAACTATTTAACATCATCACGCATGTCCCTATCATTTGCGTACGCATGGAAATCGTTAACAAGGCAGGCAAAAACCACATGGATAACATATACTATCACTTATCAGCTGATGTAATGATTTTGTGTAATTTCCTTTCATTTTAAGTTTTTCGCATTAGTCTTATGAATGTAATAAATAAGGTGCTTAGGCACCATGTTTAAATAAAGTTCCGTTTCAATAAACAATTGATATATTTGATTTATTATTATCATATTAATGTGGTTACCATTGATACGTACAGAATTAGTGGGATGTACCGAATAACTATTTAATTTCACCAAAATCAATAATTAATTATGTTCCTTTAAAATTATGGCGTTTTACACCCTAAAGGCTCAATCTCCCTTGGTTTGCCATGTAGTTCGCAACTTATATATATATACACACACACACACACACAGAGTCTCCTATAAGGAATTCATATCTATATGCTCTGGTAAATACCATGTTTTAAAATAGTAAAAAAAATGATTTTTTTGATAAAACTTCATGGATATGATCTCCATAGTGAGGAGATATGCAAAAATAGTATAAATATGCATTTTTGACCGTTGAAACTTTTGATGATCATCTCACCCACTTTTTAATTTTTTGATGAAAAAATTCGGAGAGGATCCTCACTACGAAGATCATATCCATGAAGTTTCATCCAAAATTTCATTTATTTACTATTTTAAAAAAAATATTAGTACGGAGTCGGTACCATATGAGTATGCACCTGACAAGACCTCTCTCTCTCTCTCTCTCTCTCTCTCTCTCACACACACACACACACACACACACACACACACACACACAATCTGCACGGTCTTATACAAGGTATTTGCTAACCTAGTTATGCCACAAGTCGCGGTCTCTCCTGCCTAATTCTAGGATGAGCGATCTGCGGTCCGCTGTTAACTCCACAACCTTGGTCGAGCTCTGCCAAGGTTAAGTACCATAATGAATAGTACTTTAACCCAAAAAACTCAGAAAAACATAAGGTCTAATCTCATTCAATAAAAACATGAAAATTAGGGTTTACACAAGGAAAAAGAGGAAAAGGACGAATCCCTTGCCTAAACGACCTAGTCCAATGAACAGTATAAGTCTACTGCCTTCAACCACCTCTTTCCCACCACTGAACAATACACATCCTCAACCTTTTATCCGAAATCACTTCTTTCTCTTCTCAAAATCTCACTTTATATTTCCAAAGTGTGAAATAGGGTTTCTAGCAGCCGTGGGAAGTAATCCAAAGGTTGCTATTTATAGAAAATGCCAAGGAACCTAGGGTTTCCACTTATATCCTCACTTTTCAACCGATACCCCTTCAACAAGGCTTCTAGAATATTTAAAACTTGGTTTGAAAGAAATGAACTAATTGTTACGAGTCACTAACCACGTGTTAGGATTTTCTCAATCTTTTGAGGTATAAACTTCGAGGATTCTTTCACTTGTCAGTGATTACTTTTGTTTCCGTGACCATCAGGGATGTCCATGGCCCAAGGACTAAGGTAGTGGATCCTGCTAAGGTCATGGCCTTATAATGTTCAATGGTTGTTATATTACCAATAATATATGAGTAAGTCCCTCGACGTGTTTTTAATTAACTTTTAGTCCATGCCTTTTTATTTTATTCAAAAAAGGCCCTCACCATATAAAACACTCGCAACCCATTTTTTTCCCTTATCCTAAACCCTAAAAATAATTGTCAAAAAAAGGTGTGACCCGAATTTGAGAGGGTGAGGTGTCAAAAAAGGTCTATGAATATCTTGAGAGGGTGAGGTGTGACCCGAACTTACAAAAAACTTTGCTAAGATAATAATATCAAAGAGCTTGCTAATGAAATAAATAAACTTTTCTTTATAATGATAATGATTTATATTACAAAGCACTAGTAATGATTAAATACAATATTTTTCATAATGGAAGCATATATACAACAAACAATGAGCAGGGATCTCTTGAGTGTGATGATTCTTTGAGAGAAAAAAAGTAAGCAATTAATAAATGAGAGAGGAGGGAGAGAATAAGTTTACGTTTGTGATAAATAAATCATTAGGTGCACCATAAATCGTCATTACATATATGAAAGGGTTGACGAGTTATTGAATGCATAAATATATTCTTTGTGATAAATATTTGGGAACATTTTGATCATTAGTCATTATCTGTTACTATCTACCATGATTTTCCTTTTAGTGGTTACACCTGGTGTAGTAGTGGATAAAAATGCGATCTTGTCGGCCAGTAGGGAAAAATGATATTTTGTCTTTTAGCAAAAATACTTGTTCTGCAAGTTTTGAAATATTGCTAGTGACCTTAGAGGTCACTCGCCACCTGTGACTTTACTAGTTATCTGCAACATCTAGATGGTTGCTTGCAATTTTTGTGTAAGTAACTCAATGATTCTGTGAGCGACCCTTTGGGTCTCTTTCACTACTATTCTCCTTTTCTTCATCTATTGAAGTGGTTGAGCTTTAGCTTACTCAACAAGTCTTACCTCTTAGCCTCCAAACCAAAACTCCCAAAAGTTCCCAACACTACCCAGTTGCTCGATACCTGCTTGCTTGTCTAAGCTTCTTGCTAAGTTATCTTGTTAAAGAACAAAATAAATACTATGTTAGTGAAGGAGAGTTGCTCGTGCAACTTTCTACAATTATTGAGGTGCTTCTCGTGAGGTCCTTTATATTATGCTTAAGATGATAAGAACCTGTGTAATCCTTTTACGTTATTACTTGTGAGCTCTTTATTGATTTTTATTACTTGTGTTATATTTCATAAAAATGAGGGTTTGCTCGTGAACTTGTTTTTATTCATTATTGAGGAAGTGCTTGCGTGTCCCTCAAGAAGTTTAAAGGTTTCTCACCCGACTTTCTATGTTCATTGGTGTTACTCGCGCATTCCTCAAGTAACTGAGGGGTGGTTGCTCGTGTACCCCTCTACAAATATTAAAAAAATGGACTAATGGAAAAATTCACTTATCCCCAAGGACTAAACATTAATTGTCCCTAAATATATTTGTTCTTGATTTTTATATTTTTACTTTTTTAAATTTTATTAATTTTATTATACACTATAAAACGTTATGTTTTTTTTCTAATTGCATATATATAATCTATACTATATGAAATTTTATTTTGTGCATTCTTACTTAACGTATTTATTTTGATCATTAATTTCTTTTTCATATTAAAATTGACAATAGTTTTCAAATTTAAACTTTTATCATGTAGCATAAGCATCGTGTGTGCACAGTTGACTAGTTCTTATAGATGTTAGAGATCTCATAATAATTCATTAACATAAATAATTAAGTAACTTAGTATGATGGGAGACTATGGAATTGTCAAGGTCTAGGTGTTGGGGGTTTTCTTATTTGGATTATTCCCTTGGCTTTGAGTCCGACCGATCGTGAAGTAGATTCTTATATTATGGAGTCAAAATCTAATTAATCAATAATTAAGATTTTAACTTAAGCTATGCATATCGGTTAATTAATTAATTTAATGGGATCATTAATTAACTTAATAATATGATTGACTTGTAGAACATGTTGATCTTCGGGTTAGTTCGTGAGATGTTTAGAAAGTCTGGTTTGAGATAATTATAGTTGAATTGTGGTATATGAGTTGGGGGAAGTTTTAGGCCATTTAGAACTTGTTTTGGACCATTTGGGTTGAGACTATTTTAGTCCCTATGACTAATATAGGATTAGATTATTTTAATAACCTAATTAACATAACCTAAAACACTTACAACATATTAGGAGAGACCTATGCTGCTAAGGAAAAGGTGGAGGAAACCCCTTTTTTGGTAATTAAGTATAACATTAAACAAAAAGAATATACAAGGGGAAAAGGGGGGCATACCCCCAGGGTCCAATTTCGTGGATGAAATTTACCCATAAACAAAATCATTAGAAATAGAAAAAGGAAGACATCAGAAAATCCACATAAGGATGCAACATATACTAATCAGAATGTAAAAGGTTGTCATCAAGAGCCCAGTTCATGCAGATTAGCCAATTTTTGAAATTTCTTCTAGATTTTTCCCTCCTATATGATTTGGATTTGACAAAGAAGGTGATATCATTCATGATGCCGGCATGGTTGGACCTAATATTCTTAAAAATTCTGTTGTTTCTCTCCATTCATAAATAGTAGATTACAGCAGCAAAAAGGCCCTTTTGATCTTATCAATGATAGTTTTCCCTTTGAAATTTGTGGCAACATCCAAGTGATATCATCCCAGGTTGTGGCATCATGAATGTACAAGTTGTTGTATTTACTCTACTCCCAAATTTCTTGAGAGAAACTGTAGTTGAAGAAAATGTGGTCACGAGTCACTATCGCATTATCATAAAGCACACACATGTTGTCAAGTGAAATACCCCACACTAGGGTTTTATCCTTAGTGTTGATAGAATCATTGCAGAACATCCATAATATGAACGCACATTTAGGAATATTACTATTATTCCAGGCCATAGGGGCCCGGTCAGGAGGGTTGGGATGATGTCTAATGGAATTCCATGCTGAGTTGATGGTGAAAAGACCATTAGCCATGGGTAACCATATGATAATGTCATCCATATTGGAGTTGATGGAGGGTAATGAAACATATTTTATCTCATTGAGCTCCCAAGTGATGTTAGAGGGCCAGGCCCAATTTCCATTCGAAATAAAATATGCCATCTTGGCTTTATGGTTGCCCGCTGTATCATAGATGGTTCTCTCCCCATATTTCATCCACGGTGATTTTGTCTCCTAGATTCATAAGATTTTTCCATGTCCATGACGCGTCAGCCGGGGTTTGGATATGCCATAGACTTCTTTCTTTCAACTTGTAGATATGACACCACTTAACCCATATAATGTCCTTCTTGCTGCATAGGTTCCATATGTTCTTTAACATAGAGGATATGTTCCAATCATTAGAGTTCTTTATACCCAGGCCTGTTCATTTTTTGGCATGTAAACATCACTCCACTTCACCTTAGAACCAATTTTTTTTCATTTTTGGACCGGACCATAAGAATCTACATAGTTTGGTATCAATCTCCTCATTCATTCTTTTAGGTAAAATGAATATACTAGCCCAATATATCTGCATGTTAAAGAGGACAGAAGTAACCAGATTGAGCCTACCTATATAGCTCAAAAATCTATTAGTCCAACTCATGATTCTATTGGTAATCTTATCATTGGGAGGAAGGCAATCCTCATGCTTCAACTTGGTGGAAATAAGGGGGACACCGAGATACTTGATGGGAAAATTTCCCAATTAAAATCCTAGTAGGTTGGAGATATCAATTTTATCATTGTTGGAGATATCAACAACAAGGAATGAGCACTTCAAGGGGTTTAGAAGTAGTCCATACATAAGCACTAAACTCATGTAAAGCAGTGTTTATGGTGGCTATGGAGTTAATGTCAGCACCTGGTAAGATGAACATATCGTCAGCAAAACACAGATGGTTTATATTTAGCTCTTTGCATTTGGGGTGGTAAGTGAACCGAGGAGATATAGTGTGCAGATCAATAAGACCATCGAAAGCTTCCATTATGAAAAAGAACACGAAGGGTGAGAGGTGGTCTCCTTATCTCAATCCTCTCTTTGCAGTAACCATGGGTGGATTTATTAATTAAAATGGAGTACTTAGCCATTGTATCACACTCCTTAATCTAGCCAATAAATGTAGGAGGAATCCCATATGGTTGAGGACATAAAAAAAGAAGTCCCAACTAACAATATCATAGGCATTAAGTACATCAACTTTAAGCGCACATCTGGGAGACCTTGGTTTTTATGATAATTTTGCATCAACTCTTGCATAATAAGAATGTTGTCCCCAATGGATCTACCTTGCACAAAGGCATATTGTCTACCATTTACCAGAATAGGGATGAAAGGCTTCATCCTATTAACTATGACTTTTAAAATACACTTGTAAATTGAATTGCAGCATGCTATGGGCCTAAAATCCTTCATGGAAGTTGGGGAGTTATTTTTTGGTATAAGCACAATATTGGTGCAATTCCACTACTTGAGCAAGGTGTTGGTCTGGAAGAAAGAAGCCACTACATGAGTGACCTCATCCCCCACCATGTTCCAATTACGGGTAAAGAACTCACTGTTAAACCCATCTGGGCCAGGTGCCTTGTCTTTACTAAAACTAAAGAGGGCCAGCTTTATCTCCTCATTTGAAATGGGGGCAAGGAGACTGTTTGCCTAATTAGGAGAAAGCTTCTAAGTAATAGCATAGTTAAGTATATGAGGATATGGGGTTATGCTAGACTGGCCCAGAAGAGCAGTGAAGAAGTGGACTGCCTCATGGTGGAGGAAACCCTATCTTGGAGATTTTGAGATTTAGCTTGGAGAATTGGGGATTGATTCTACAATCAATCCAAGACAAGTTTACTTTATTTGAGAATATAATTAGATCTGTGTTAGAATTGTTAATATGCTGGAATCTGTGAAGATAACATTATAATCTAATTTTAGTTTATAATCAAACCTTAATTCTTAATTAAGATTAAAAAGATAAGAACCCTAGTTTTTTATTTGAAGAACTTATGTAATTTTGTTTAGGAATCATCAAATTAAGCCTTGAATCATTGTGATCGGGCTTAGAAATTGTTAGATGTGAATCATACTTGTTATAATCTATAAAAAAAAAAACTAATGTAATGATGATAATTGATGAGAATTCGTCGCTTAATTGGATCACTCAGGTGTAGACCTAGGTTATTTTATTAGTTTTGAGATTAAATCTTTAAACGAGTAGTTAATCATCTAAAACTTGTACAAACTTGATACTGAGACTTATATGTTAATTTCGTATAGAGGAAATGGGCTCATTTTGAGGTATAGAGGTTGTAGGAGTTGAAGGTTTTTTTTTATGGCCACAAGAGAATAATGTAAGAAGAATGGAAGAGCACTGGGTCCATCGGATCAATCCAGCCCTAAGTGCTACCCAAGTTTGGTTCGGTTTAGGGGCATTTTATTCCAGGTTTTAAGTTAGATTCCGTTTGGGTACTTTTAACCAATTAAGATGAATATAAGAACAGTAGGTTTGGAGACTAATATCTAGTTTAGAGACCTTTAGATTTGAGTCAAAAATTTTAATGTCTAGTAACTTTTATCGATTGCATAAATTAAATAATAAACGAGATTGAAATTTATAAACCCTCGAGTAGGCCTGTTAGATGTTTTGAAATAAGATATACATAAAAGGTTCGCGATAATATATCTTCTTTTAGAAAAACCATGGCATTCGGGTTAAATTGTATAAAACCGTAATGTTAAATGTGAGAAATGACATTAAAATATATAAGAAACATTTTTGAACCTTGAGTAAGGTTTTGTTTTTTATTTACTTTCCTTATGTGAAGTCATGACAAGGGGTTGTATGTGTGCTTGTGGATAGCCTACTAGATGGGATTTGATGTGGAGTGTACGACATTAATCACACGTGGTGTTCTTGGTGATAGAGGCGGCTCTACCCATCCTATAGTTATAGCTAGTAGTGTCACGAGTGATCCCCAAAGATAATATGGATAGTCCTGCGCACTTTATTTTCGGGCTAAAGGCGGCCCCATATGATTTGATGTGAGTTGAGCATACTCATGGATATTCTGGATTATGTGATTTTCATTAGCTTTTATCTTGATATGATTGCACCGAATTATGATTTATATTAGCAATGTATAATTGTGATATTAAGACTCGTGAATAATATTTTAGTATATACTAGAGACGTATATACTAAACCGTGACACGGTAATATTAGAGTTTGATACACTAGAGATATACGTTTGGAATCATAACTTAAGATTGTTAAAGTAAGATATTAATGTTTAGTAAGTGAGATATTGTTAATGTAAGATTGGGTAGAGTAAGACACACTTATCCAAAATATTAACTTAAATTGTTCTAGTAAAAATACTTAATTAAAAGATGAAATTATATCACATGGGCCTCTTTTCGGATTGATACTAGAACCACATGCTTATTTAGTTTGTTTGGGTTGGGGATAACTTTAAATTAACTTAAATATGAGAGGAAGATGTGTTATTATTATTGTGGCTCAAATGTTGTTATATTATTATACATCGTAGAATTGTTAAGTATAATCCTCTTCATGGAATTATTGTGACACCCCGACTAATTAAATACCGGGTAGCTACTCCTTTATTAAATCAATACAAAATGCCAAGTTGGTTCAGTTAATAGCATCACTGTCGAAAACATTTTTTTTATAATTACTAACCACCTAGTATTTAAAAAGTAAGTTGCCAAATTTTAAGTTAAGTCTGATTAACATGCAGTAAAAGAATAATGGAAGAACAACATAATCCATTCACCATCACGAAGAAATGAAATAACCAACAAATAGTAATAAGTCCGGAGGAAAACTCCTCACAACAATCCCACAACTGAAATTAATATGACAAGTTTGAATCCTGAATTAATTACATGCCAGAAGTCTGAATAACTGAAATAAATGAAGTGTCTAAAAGAAATGGGCGACATGCCCTACAACTGATAAATGCTGAATATAGAGTCAAGATAGATGAAGCGTCTACAAGCAAAGTCCTGTAATTTCCACAAACAGCTACAGCTCGTCACCTGAATGAGGATCCTAAGCATGGTGTCCTTGTGGCTGGGCACCTAAAATGGTTTTTACAAAAAGATAGATTTGAAAGCAAACGGGTCAGAGCCCGAAAGTGGAGAGTATTTTAAACACAGCAAGTGCTTTAATAACATTTAAAATAATGAATGCAAAATACATGTTCGGACGTGCTCTCACATGAAATACTCACCTCTCGTCTAACTGTGCACTCCTAACGTTCCTGTACCCATTCATGTGTTTTCTCATAACTATCTAGTTCAAAAGAGTTTCTAACACTTCTACTCGGTTCACGTTTTAATTCCAATCCTTGTGCATGTATATATGTATATATATATACGAGGTGATTATAGTATATTCCTTGTGCATGAGAACTAGGTAATATATATGTCTATGAGAATATAGAGATTCTCAGTCCGGGAGATAGATCCGGATGTGTATTATATAGTATATTCCTTGTGCATGAGAACTAGGTAATATATGTCTATGAGAATATAGAGATTTTCAGTCCGGGAGATAGATCCGGATGTGTATATATAGTATATTCCTTGTGCATGAGAACAAGGTAATATATATGTCTATGAGAATATAGAGATTCTCAGTCCAGGAGATAGATCCGGATGTGTATTATATAGTATATTTCTTGTGCATGAGAACAAGGTAATATATATCTCTATGAGAGTAAATAGATTCTCAGTCCGGGAGATAGATCCGGATGTGTATTATAAAAATGAATATAAAGTAAACCTCAGTCCGGGAGATATATCCGGATGTGCAGTATAAAGTTGAATATCGAGTAAACCTCAGTCCTGGAGATATTATCTGGATTTATAGTGTAAGATGTATATGAATGAGCATAATATGAATATTATTATATGAGTATATATATATACATATATATAAGTCATGTGCTGAGGGTCAAATGGATCTCGACGATAGACCTTGCCAAGTAGTAGTGTATCGGGGGGGGGGGGGGTTCCTTTTTTGGATTTTGATTCGCGAGACACCCCACGCACAAACATGGCATAGTTTTGAGATTGGGGAGAAGTTTAGCCCTTAGTACTTAGGATAACTAGGGTTGTTAGCAGATGGGTGATAGACTAGTTAGGCAGGGTAGCTTGACTAGGATATTTGTTAGGATGCGATAGGTGTGCACTATTAGAAGAGAGGTGAGGGGTATCTCGTGGGAGTGCGATACCAATTTAAATATGTGATAAAACATATTTTTAAAAATAAAACATTTATGCACTTGCTAAATATTTTCACAATTCGGGCACTATCCAGTTTCTATATTTTTCCTCTCTTGCTATATATTGTATATATATAGGTGTCCAGACACAGGGACGCCTGGATGATGATCCTTTCGAGTCAGACATCTGCTACAGCAGCTGTGGATGCATGCAGGTTTACCGTAGACGCTTCAATTCTTGTACTCTAGATAGGAGGTACTGTATAAACATTCGGGCTAATAACCCAACTACATTTATTTATTCTTTTATCGCCTTTTAGTGCGGCAGTCGATACGGTTGTTTGATTTTGGGCTGAGTGTTCGGTTATTTTATTTCATTTCAGTTTCATATATTTGCACTGTGTGGCTCTTTTTAAATTGTGTAGTTGTTTAAAAAGAGTAGTTAAGTAAAATTTTGATGCCAGTCTAATAGGTTATTAGTAATTAAATTGATTTTTCGACAGTGATGCTGAGAATGATCCATATGCGACTCCTGTTTTAATTTGATATAGGAGTGATCGCCCGGTATTTTATTAGGCGGGTTGTCACATAATTTATGATAGTACTATTTCACGTAGTTCGAAACGCTTCGATCTTGGAATTTTTGGGCAGTGAAGCCAGTGGAGTTAGTGGCGCCGATATTGAAAGATGGGTTGGTTAGCCTTGAGAAGGATGAGATTTTGCGGGTTGGGAAGACCCATGTGTGAGTATTACACCGAGAAAAGGAGACCCTTAGTTAGAGATAGTATTACGTGTCGAACGTTTACAATGGTTGTGCAGATGCGCACGGGTTAAAAAGGTGCATGGGCACCTTAGTAAGTTGGTTTTATATACTGCCTGAAATAGAAAAGGGCGTAGTATATAAAGTTGAAGATTATGCAGTAAGGCAGTTATAAATAAGATTAAAGTGGGTTGAATGGAATGTCATGAGAGGTACGCGATATTTGAATTGTACAATAAGAGGTGGCACGCCCGAGATAAGTGACGGAACTGTTGGAAGTAGATGATAAGCAAGGGCATCAGCTTTGCGAGATGATAGAGCGGTAGTTATAGACTCGTTTCTCTTATTGGAAGTAAGAGAAGCAATCGGAGTAACGCGTCGTTGTTGTACGTTAACAGGTAGAAATTTAGATGAGCTTGTGGTGAAGCTAGTACGTTTGAGTACACCTTGAGATAGGTGAAATATGGTAAGGGACCATCATGTTAGCACCTTTTGATTTCGGGTGTACTAGGACGTGGTGAAATTAGCGATCCTAGGATGGTGGTGTAGGTTATATCCAAATTTCAAGGATGAAATTCTGTTGTAAGGGGGGGGGGGGGGGGGGAAGTATGTAACAACCCGTACTTTTGGGGGATAATTAAATTCCATAATTGGGTGTAAATTGGAATTTTGAGGAATTTCTCGTAATAGTAATTTTTGAAATTTTTAAGGATTAGATGATTTTCGATGGGTGATATATTTACTTTTGGTATTAAGTAAATATGTCGGAGTATTTTAATTCTATGTCGCCGTTGAGTAAAGCGACAAAAGGTAAGATTTTAATTAGAAAACCCGCATTGAGATGTATTGGGTTAAAATAGGGGGTTGCGGTCAAATACCTCGGATGGAAATTTCGACTGCACGGTGAGTCTCGAAATGGTCGAGATAGTAAAAAAAAAGTGTCCGATGGTCGAAATTGAGTTTCGAAAATTTTTAGAGTTAAAAGGAACTCGCAATTGAGTAAACGAGTCATTTTTGGATAAAGGGGATAAACCCTTATTTCTCCCTATAAGAGGCACGAGAGAGTGGGTGAAAGAAAGAGAAGAGAGAAAAGAAGAAAGGAAGAAAGGAGAAGGGAGAAAGAGGAGAGAAAAGGGATTTTCGGGCAAACCTCCACGGGATTCGACTCGGGATCGTCGAATTTTATCCACGAGGCAAGTGCTTACTTGATTTATTTGTTTTTGAGCATAAAATCTCATATCATATTTTGGTATTAACAAACCCTAAAGATTTTGGGTTGGGTTTTCGTGGATTAAACGGGTTTTCGGGAGTTAAAACGAACAAACCCCAATAATTATCCAATTCGAGAAACTTAGGATTTAATCGAAATTAGTTGTTGGTTTCGCGTTCTAGGATGTTTAGAACCCTTGTGATATGTGTATATGTTGTTGGTTGAGGTTGGAGGAGGTTAGGAGAAGAAACAAAAAGCTTGGAGGTATGTTAATGGCCGAAACAGTCTCGGAGAAGACGATGTACAGTGTCATGCGTCCTTGCCGAATCAATTCGGCCTAGAGACGAATCGATTCGGCTCTTGGTCAAAAAATAAAAATTATATATCTTTTCGATACGGTCGTGTGAGCACTGATCGCGTATTTTTTTGATTTTTTTTGGATTTATAATGATTTTTCTACGGAGGGCTGTCCGATATCGAAATCATTTTTTTTTTTGGGAAATTAATTGTATATATAAAAAGGAAGAATACACAGAGGAAGGAACCTCAAAGATAAAAAAAAAAAACCGGGGCATACCCCGGAGCCAACCAACAAGCAACGCTAAACAAGGCAAACAACCCTAACAAAAACTAGCTCAGAAGCCTATTTTCAGGGATGTTCCAATACATACAAGCCATCCAGTTAGTGTAATTTCTTCTATCCTTTTTCCAAGTAAGAACTTTGGCTCTAACCATGTTTTCAATACCCTTCACAATGGTGTCTAGAGAATTGAAGACATGCTTAAAGCACCTCGAATTCCTTTCCATCCAGATGCAGTAGATCGTAGTAGTGAAAGAAAGGGATCTAATCTTGTCACATAAGGAATTTGTAGAGTGGTTAACAGTGGCCAAGGATAACTCTCTATTCCAACTTTGAAACTTCCTGTACCGCTGATTCCTAAGCATCACCTCCTCCCATATACTCTTGCTAAGGCTGCATTGAGAGAAAAGGTGGTTATATGTTTCCCTCTTAGAACCACATATCCCACACAGGTCATCCTCAGAGATACCCCATTCAAATAATTTGTCCTTAGTGTTGATGGCCTTTCGAAATATTAACCAAGCAATGAAAGAACACTTAGGAATGCAAACCTTGCTCCAAACAAAATTGCTCCAAGTAACAGTAGGCTTGTGGGTCTTCAAAAGCTCCCAAGCAGATGCAATGGTGAAAGTCCCTTTCTAGGAAGGAAGCCAAACCACATAGTCATTTCCCTCAAGAATTGCAGGTAAGTTAGCATTCTTCACTTCATTTAATTCCCAGGTCACAGTTGAGTTGTTTGGAGATAAATATTAGGGGTTCCTAAATATAAAGTGGGGACCTCTAGATTATTATTTGAGCAAGATGTAGTCATTGGGTCCGTGAAAATAGAATCCGCAACCTATTTAATTTAAGGGTGTTCAGGGACGAACATCAATTGGGATAGTTTTAGTGGCCATTTGGGTCAGTATAATTATGCGTGGGGGAAACCATAATTATATATCGATTATGGATGAGAAAATCCTATGAGGCGAATGGGATAGAATTTGAGTTATAAGTTAAAGATAAGTTGAGGGTATACTTATCGTACGATTATAAATCGGGATATCTGGAGAGTATATAAATCCCAAACAACGATTAAGGTGTGAGAGATATTTAAGTAAGGAAAATACTTAAATACCTTTATGAGATTGGCGATTATAGATACACTTGATGAGTGATGAGTGTATATATATATATATATATATATATATAACAAGGTAATATATATGTCTATGAGAATATAGAGATTCTCAGTCCGGGAGATAGATCCGAATGTGTATTATATAGTATATTCCTTGTGCACGAGAACAAGGTAATATATATGTCTATGAGAATATAGAGATTCTCAGTCCAGGAGATAGATCCGGATGTGTATTATATAGTATATTCCTTGTGCATGAGAACAAGTTATGTCTATGAGAATATAAAAGATTCTCAGTCCGGGAGATAGATCCGGATGTGTATTATATATTCCTTGTGCATGAGAACAAGGTAATATCTATCTCTATGAGAGTAAAGAGATTCTTAGTCTGGGAGATAGATCCGAATGTGTATTATAAAAATGAATATAAAGTAAATCTCAGTCTGGGAGATATATCCGGATGTGTAGTATAAAGATGAATATCGAGTAAACCTCAGTCCGGGAGATATTATTCGGATTTTTTGTGTAAGATGTATATGAATGAGCATAATATGAATATTATTATATGAGTATATATATATACATATATATAAGTCATGTGCTGAGGGTCAAATGGATCTCGACGATCGACCTTGTCAAGTAGTAGTGTATCGGGGGAGGTTCCTTGTTTGGATTTCGCTTCGCGAGACACCCCACGCACGAACATGGCATAGTGTTGAGACTGGGGAGAAGTTTAGCCCTTAGTACTTCGGATACCTAGGGTTGTTAGCAGATGGGTGATAGACTAGTTAGGCAGGGTAGCTTGACTAGGATATTTTTTGGATGCGATAGGCGTGCATTATTAGAAGAGAGGTGAGGGGTATCTTATGGGAGTGCGATACCAATTTAAATATGAGATAAAACATATTTTTAAAAATAAAAAATTTATGCACTTGCTAAATATTTTCACAACTCGGGCTCTTACCCGTTTCTATATTTTTCCTCTCTTGTTATATATTGTATATATATAGGTGTTCAGACACAGGGACACCTGGATGATGATCCTTTCGAGTCAGACGTCTGTTGCAGCAGCTGTGGATGCATGCAGGTTTACCGTAGACGCTTCAATTCTTCTACTGTAGATATGAGGTATTGTATAAACATTCGTCCTAATAGCCCTACTGCATTTATTTATTCTTTTACCGCCTTTTAGTGCGTCAGTCGATACGGTTGTATGATTTTGGGTCGAGTGTTCAGTTATTTTATTTCATTTCAATTTCATATATTTGCACTGTGTGGATCTTTTTAAATTGTGTAGTTGTTTAAAAAGAGTAGTTAAGTAAAATTTTGACGCCAACCTAATAGGTTATTAGTAATTAAATTGATTTTTCGACTGTGATGCTGAGAATGATCCATATGCGACTCCTATTTTAATTTGATATAGGAGTTATCGCCCGGTATTTTATTAGCGGGTTGTCACATACTTTTCTTACCAAAAAAAATTGTGGTGATAAAAGAAAGTGAGACTTGAAATAACTATAATTCGAACGAAGTAGTATAAATAAGCAGTATGATGATATAACTACAATTATAATTATCAAGTTTAGAATGGTTAAAGGAACAGATGGTTTCTAAAATAAGGTAACCCATAATTATCTCTTAAAGAGGCTTAGGGTCTATAGTAATACATATAACAATCATCCAAAACATTTGGAGATATCGTAATAGTATTCATATTAACATTTTTGAGCCCAAACTACGAAGGGAGGCATCCATATGGTAAGCAAAACTAGGCACATAATACCCTGAGTCCTATAGGCCAAATAACACTGTGTAGAACAATAGTTTATTCCCTAGTTATAATGTATACTATATATAAAAAATGGTTCAATGAAATCAGATTAAATTAAAATCATTGGTTCAAAATTAACATTGGGTTTTTAAAATCGAATCAAGGTTAACCTACTGTGAACTACACAAATGAGTTCATACATGAGAAGAAGATATATGGGCCTACACATAGTGATATGAACAATCGGTGTAATCAAGGTAATTGCATGAAATAATACTGAAATAGAAGGTACCTACTTAGATAAGGGATTTTGGGTTTCAATTTGATTTATCTTGTTAAGGTTGAGGATCAGGATTGTCTGAAATTTAGAAAAGAAATAAGTAAGGCCTTTAGGTTTTAAAATAATACTATAATATAAAGTTTTATTACGTAATGAAAATAACTTCAGGGTTTAATGTTCAATTTTCCACTTCTTTTAATTAGTTAAGTTTCTTGATATATTTAAAAACGGGCGTAATAGACTTTTTTGTCCCTAATATATTCAGAAACCTATATAAACGTTAAGGGGTTTGTGTGTTACCTTTATGTTTTTTAAATTCCGTTATTAAGGTTTCTATAAAAATGGTTATAGTTGACCAAACAGGGTGATGTAATATACCACTTTGACCAGGAAAATAAAATAAAATTTTTGAATTTTTTTTTATTTGTCACGCTCCCTCGTGTGCGAAGCCATACTTCCTCCGCGCTTCCAGTTGACTTCACTCGCGCGCATGTTTAACACCTCATCTTCAAACTCTCGATATTTTACTTTAGGGTTTTAAACTTTGACTATCAATTAAATCTTTTATAAAATACTATTTTAACTTATTCAAAAGCCATTCTTCCTATTTTTTCACAAGGAATCTAAATATATAACTTTTATGGATGAGGTTGATTGTAGCCTCACGTCCACTTTTTGTAAAAAGTTTGAAATTTTGACTTGATATTCGTAGTTTTCTTGGTAAATTCGAACTACGGCATGTTCATAGTTTTGCTTATGGGTTAGTTCAGAACATAAAGGTTTTGGTTTGAGGTTCTAATTTATAATTTAGAAGAAGAATTTTAACTCTGAATTTTTTAAGCCTTAATTGAAAATTAGTGATTTCGGGTATTTAAACTATATTACACTCAAATTAGCCATTGTACCTAGGCTCATGAGAACCAAAGATCAAACTTTTCCATCTTGAAACTAGTTCAATGTCAGGAACACGAAATCCACCATTGAAGCTCAAGCTCCAATAGAGTTTTCTATTATTTGACCCAGCTTAGTGTCAAACCAACAAGAATTATTACATGTAGGCCTCTTATAATCTTTCTTTGATCTATTTTTCTCCTATTATTTCTGTTCTAAAGATGCTATTTTCTCTGAATTTATTCCAGCATAACGGGGAACGACATGCTCTTCCATAAAGAGCTTCATAAGGACTGTTTGGATGTTGGCTTGGTAACTGTTGTTGTAGGAGAATTCAATTAATGCTCGTAATTTAGCTAAATTTAGAGCACATACTCGTAACATATCCTCGAGTGTTTGGATTAGCCTTTCAGATTGCCCATCAGTTTGGGGATGGAAAATGGTACTTAAATATAGCTTGGAGCCCATGGTGTGTTGTACCGCTTGTAAAAAACATCCCACAAATTGAGAGTCACGATCGGATACTATGGATAAGGATACTCCATGGAGTCTGATGATTTCTCGAATATACAGTTCGCTAAGCCATTGAAAAGAATTAGTGGTTCTAACTCATAGAAAATGCACATATTTAGTTAAATGATGATTACCCAAATTGGGTTATAACCTTGTGATGTCGTGGGTAGTCCATTGACGAAGTACATGGTAATATGATCCCATTTCCACTCAGTAATAAGGAGGGGTTGTAACAATCCCCCAGGGCGCGAATGTTCGATTTTTAGTTGTTGAAAAGTTAGGCATCTTACTACAATTTTTTAACATCTTCCTTTATTCCTTGAAACTAGTATTGTCTTTTAAGATCGTGATGCATCTTCTTATTCCCTGGATGTATGATGAGTTGAAAATGATGTGTTTCTTGTAACACTTATTCTTTTAACACGGGGTTTAAAGATATGCATATTCGATTTTTATATAGTAGTCTACCTTTCCGGTTATAAGTCCAATGTTCATTTCTTTTTCCCTCCTCTATGTTTTGCTATTGGGTTTTAAGGAAATTGTTTGTCGGTTGTTGCTCTATTATCCTTTTTTGAAGAGTTGGGTATACCGTAATTCTTCAGAGATTAATGGAAATTCCTATGTTTTCTCGTTGTAGATTGTATCCCTCCAAGGTAGTCATAACTTCATATGAAAACATTCATGTTAATCTTCCACTTATTTTTTGACACAGTGCATCTGCTACAACATTGCCCTTACCGGGGTGATATTGTAACCAAAATTTGTAATCTTCTAAGAATTCGAATCGTCATTGATGAAGATTTAAGTCTTTTTGGATAAATATGTACTTAAGACTTTTATGATATGAGAATACTTGAAACTCTTCTCTGTACAAATAACATCCCCTAGATTTTTAATGCGAAAACTATTGCAGCTAGTTCTAAATCATGAACGGGATAGTTTTGTTCATGAGTTTTTAATTAACAAGTCCCATATTCTATTTCCTTTTATAGTTGTATAAGTACACATCCTAATCTTTGCAAAGAGGCATCCGTATATACTTCACAATCAACATCACTAGAAGGTATAATAAACATAGGGGTAATAGTTAATTTTTCCTTTAAGGTATGAAATGATTATTAGCATTCGTCTGTCTATTTGAATCTTACATCCTTTCGAGTTATTTCATCAAGGGTAACGCAATTGTTGATAATCCTTCCATAAAACGTTTGTAATAACCTGCAAGTCCTAGAAAACTTTGAATTTCTATAACGGTAGAAGGTTACAACCACTCAATTACTACTGCGATTTTTGCTGGATCAAATTTTATTCCTAACTTGGTAATTACATTTCATAGGATCTTCACTTCTCATTAAAAAATCACATTTACTTTTCTTTGCGTAGTAGTGGTGTTGTCGTAAAGTTTCTAGTACAATTTGTAAATGTTGTTCGTGATCTTACTTGGTTTTAGAATATACAAAATATCATCTATAAAGATGATCACAAACTGATCTAAAAATGGTTGGAATACCCAATGCATTAAATCGACAAAAGCTGCAGGTGCGTTGGTCAATCCAAAGGACATAACTGAAAATTCAAAATTCCCATAGCGTGTTCTAAATGTTGTTTTTGGTATATCTTCTTCTCTCGCTGATAAGTGATGATATCCAGACCTTAAATCTATTATACCTTCACGCCTCATAATTGGTCAAACAAATCACGTATTTTAGGTAATGGATATTATTTTTTAGCGTGACATGGTATAATTTGCAGTAATCAATGCATAAGCAGAATGTTCTATCTTTCTTTTTGACGAATAATGCTGGTGCTCCCCAAGGGGATATACTAAAATGAAGAAATCCTTTGATAATAATTCATCCAACTAAGTTTTGAGTTGCCATTGTATATATAGGTATAGATATAAGAATCAGGAATACAGAGAGGCTTTGGATTGGGATGGCGAGATGGCTCATGCTATTTCTTGTTACAGTGGGACTAGTTTTTATAATCGTATTAGGAATATTTCCTTCTCTTCTACTGTGTACTGCCTTTGGATGGAGCGCAATGCTAGACAGTTTAAGCAGGTGGCCAAAAGCAAGGATGTCATTGTCAGAGATATCGAGGTTATGATTAGAGCGAGAGTCGCAATGTGGAGCAGGGGGACGAGGAGATTTGAGAACTGGATGGCTTGCATGAACTGGGGCATCCCGGAGAGTGCTCTTGATTAGGGGACTGCGGGGTGTGGGGCTTCTCGCACTTTTTTTCAGTTGTTTTGTTTTTCTCCCCTTTGGGGTATACCCCTAGGGGAGGTTCTGGGTTTCATCCCCATGTGTACTTGTTGTAGTTGCAGTTGTTGATATATATACATAATTTTTCCCCCCAAAAAAATATAAGTATAGATATAGGCAAACTCTATTTCGCTTGGTGGGGGAATACCAGGTAATTCTTCAAGTAAAATGTCTTCATACTTATCTAATATTGAAAGAGAGTAGGATGAAACGTCACAGATTGTTATCCTTGAAAGTAAAATACTTTAGTCTAAGGATTCTTAAAAATCACTCTCTTTGTATGTGAATCAATATGAGCACAGTTTGTTTACAGAGCGTCAATTCCACAGATAAGATCAAATCCCTCGATATCGAGTACTACCAGATTAATGGTAATGACTCCCATTCTGAGTTCTATCCTACCGTTATTATAAATTTGACTGACTAGTATTATATCGTCGACTGGCATGCATATAGATAAGGAATAATCTAAAGGATAAGGAATTAATTTTAATAATTCCACGAAGTTAGTACTAATGAATGAATGCGAAGATCCAGAACCAATTAATACATGCTTTGTATGATTTTGAAAAGAAATATTACCCCCATCATGATTATTTGAGTTTACTAATATGGCAAAAGTTCGACCCTATGTCCCATTGCCTGGTGATGTTTCCTTATCTCTGCATAAATTTGGGTGGTCGTGAATAAGTAACCTTTTCCCTTGGGACTGGGATTTGGGTACTAAAAATGGGAGTTTCTGATAATTAAGGGTTTTACCCAGGATGATTGGGTCATATTGGGGTTGTGCTTACAAAATCTTAGGCGTTGGGGCCTACTATGTCTGGGTTCATTACATTCATGACAACGAATCATGGTTCCACTATCTTTATGGTGTATTTGGATATACATAGGACTATCTCTGAGTTTTAAAAAGGGGAGGCCCTTGACCTGATTGTTTAAATGGCGGTTGCTGGAATTATTTCTTGAAATCGAGGCTGGATTATGGAAATTACTACTTGATGCCGAGTTTCATTCGATATGAGTTGCTATTTCTATGGTCCTCCTGAAGTCTTGTATCTGTAAAGGAATAAGAGAGTTCTTAATACTAGTCTTTATCCCTCTTTTAAAGTGCTTGCATTTCTTGGTGTCTGTGTTTACATATTCCTTAGTGTATCGGGATAATTCTATGAATCATGCCTCATATGGAGCTACCGCCATCTGCTGCTGTTGTAAGCCCAGAAATTCTACCATCAATTAATCTCTTGTGGCTTCTGAGAAATACTTTTTGAAAAATATTGTTTGAATTGTTCCTAATTTAATATTTGGGTATTTTGAGTACATCCTACCGACTCCACCAGTGATCAACTTCTCTTTTAAATAGATAATTTTCCAAATCTATCCTAAATTTGGGTACTATACCTACTCCCTCCTCCATTTAGAACCTTCAAAGTCTGTTTAAACCATTGTTCTACCTCATGATCCCCGGGCTTTTCATAAAATACTAAGGGGTGTTGTCGGATAAATTCTTTCAAGGCATTCATTTTGCGAGCTTCGAGAGATATTTCAGTACCTATTGCATGTTGAGGTGGAGTATTTAATTGAGCTTGGTTTAATGCTGTTAGTTCTTGTAATTATTTCATTATGTTTTTTATAATGGTGGGAGGAGTTAGTAATGCTCTTGTTGTTGTGATCGTCTTGCGGGTGCGATTGAGGTTCGTGTTTTCACCATCCTATATGATAAACAATAAAAAATAAAATAACAACAATTATTATATATTAAAAACCAGTTAGATTATCCAGGTTAATACAAAAAACATTAAGTTCCTCGGTGATACAAAATTTAGGAACTATGATCAGTTATACGTATAATTATCGCAATTACTACTTCTACATGTAACGTAACTATCATGTTCCTGTACTAACTAACGTAACTTTATCTTTCCACTTCATTACACCACGCTTGACGAAAGATAATGTACCCTCTTTAATTGGTTATTTATCTTCTGCCTTGCTACCTTCTTCTTGCTTAGTTCTCAAGTCACCTACATGGTCCATTTCCATCTTATAGCCTCTGGTACTTGAACTTGATGAAGAAATGGAAATGTTTATATATATTATGTCTGATCCATATTCGTTAGGGGATACGGGAGAAGTCATGCGCAGTTCTTTTGGAGCAATATCCCAGGCTAAATGTATAGCTTGTTATAAAAACTCATGATCCTCAGAGAACTTATGAGCTTATTTGGTTTCCCACTCCATCCATCAGTTGGCACGAAAGTATAGTTCCCACTAGTTAAGCTGGGTGTTGCTATGGCCCACTCTCTGCCTACATTATTTATAGTTTTGCATAACTTTTTATAACCCTCATCCCTTATAGTCTGACTAAAATGCTCGTGGGTGATGCCTTCAGTATTGAGATAGATAATGTCCCAGACATTCATGACTAAAGACAATTTTTTAGTGTCGTAATATTATAAAGAAGTTGTGAAGTTAAAATAGCTATATATAATCTAATGTCCCGCATAGGAGTAATAAATTCGGCGCTCGCTCTGATACCAACTTGTCACATCCCCCAAGTTTTCGCATATATAACGGCTAGCCACATGTATATTTAGAATAATACATAACATATAACAATTTTTCAAGGGAACTGAACTTTATTTATTACATGATGCCTAAGCACCTCATTTATTACATCCATAAGTTTTTGTGCTGAAAAATAAAAAGAAAGAAAAGATTACACACATGCATTACTGTGACACCCCGCCTAATTAAATACCGGGCGATCAATTCTTTATTAAATTAAAATCAAGGTGAACAGTTGGTTTATTCTTAGCATCACTGTCGCAAAATAAAATTTCTCAATTTAAACACCCTATCTAATTAAGCTAAGTGTCAAAAACAATTTAAAACTTTATTTCTATTTTCATTCAATTTCAAATTTGAAAACCTTTTAAACAACCAACTGTTTAAGAATCACATAAGCGCTACGGATAGTAATCAACACAAAAGAATCAATTCATCTAGATCAACCATTCCACAATTTAAACTACCAAAGAAATCATCCTGACAAGAATTAATGCTCAAAGAGTACCGAATATTGAAAATAAATGAATATACATCTCTTACAAATCTATTCTGAATGGAAAATGGGCGACACATGCCCTAACTATGAAGAACTATAACAAGAACTAAATCAATGAAGAGGTCGTCTACAATAAAGACCTGCAACTCCCACATAAGCTACAGCGCGTCCAATCCAAAGAACCTATGCATGACGCCCCTGTGGCTGGGCACCTGTAATATATACATATATATATACAAGAGAGAAGAGATAACATAAAATGGGTGAGAGCCCGAGTGTAAAACAGTTTTAAAAATAGTTTAGCAAGTATTTAAAATGCTTACCTACCAATGCAACAACCATGCTAGTATGCGACACTCTCTTGAGAATTCTCACCTTTCATCTAGTGTGCACGTCTACCGTACTACTAAACCTCAAAAGCCTATCTCACTTATTCTCCAAAAAGTTTCATCTTGAGAATTAACAGGGGATAATATTTAGTTTAGAAATATTAATCTCTTCAAGATTTCCTACGCTGTTTAGAACAAATCAGTACTGTTATGAAGTTCCCGAACACCTTCAGAGAGTTGCAACATTTATTCATTACTTAACTACATATACGCACAGTAGAAAGTTCCCATATAGATATACGTATATATATTAGTTACGCATATAATATATATACTAACGGCACCCCACATAAAATCTATGATGCAAAGTTTCCATATATAAGTAGATATATATACCAATCATTCAAACAATATATATATACTATCTGCACCCCACATACAATCTATGGTTCTGGCATACTCTGCTATCAAGTCCCCGTATCGCTCATACTAAGGGAAATACTAGTTCAAAATCACTCTCGAATTGTATTAAAACAAAACACATACAAATGCATACGAAGCATAGTTCCCGGTCCTAAGAGGTCAGCACATACCCACACGTCTCTTAGGACCATCTGACTGTAATACCCCGTACTTTTGACTATATTTATTTTGGGGATTAATTAATTAAATGCGTATTAATTGGAAATTAATCCGGGTTATAAATACTAATGAGATGCGAGTTGGTATTTGATTATGTGCATATATGATTATATATATGTATTTGGTATTATGAAAGTTGTCGTGAGATTTATATACGGCATTTTAAAAATTTTGTTGAGACGCGTGGGACCGCCGCGTCACGGTGTAATATTTTGATAATAAAAGTGAATTTAAAATCTATAATCCATATGGTCGTTTTGAGTGCGCCAACGCGTCCGGAAGGGTCGAGATAGTCAGAAAACACTAGCCGGGGGTATAGTTTGGGTCCCGGGATATTTTTAGGCCATACCGGTAACTTAAAGGGTATTTTGGTAATTTTACATTTTGAGGAATTAAAAGTGACGAAAATTAGAGATGTAAATCTGATGTGGATTTAACCCATTAAGCCCATTAACCAAACCATATTAACCTAGAAAGCTACGTAGGTTATCATTTAGGTTTTCTAAATTCCCAAATCAAAACCCTAGCCACTTAAAGCCACCATTGGAGAAGGAGCTTGGAGAAGGAGAAAAAGAGAGAAAATTCTGCAGAGATTCTTCACCAAATCAACACCAAATCCGGAAACAAACAAGGCAAGTGATTTAATTATGTTTAACTTCAGCAAATGTTCTTTCCATGTTAGAAATTGAAGATTTATAATTGTTATTGGAAGATGAATGAAAACCCATGATTAATTGAACTTAGGTTCTGAATATTGAGGATAAATTGCATGTAGAATAGTTTGGAGACGATTAATCTGATGTTAATACATGATTGGGTGAAAGAAAAACGAATTAAATTCTGGGATTTGATGATGATATGTAGATAGGGTTCATGTTCTTGAGATATTTGGAAAAAGTGTAGAAAGTTGTAAATTTAATTGACGTTAGGATGGATTGATCCCTTAAAAACATGTTAGGATGTGACTATATATGTTTAGTATTGATTATAGACCTTTAAATTATTGTTGGGACTTAGTTTAGAAGATTTGAGGTGTTAAAATGGATGAAAAACGATTTGGGGAAAAATCTGGGCCGAAGCTGGTAGCTCGTTAGAAGCAGCCCCCAGGTCGTTCGAACGAACTCGTTCGAACGAGCTTCTAACGAGTTGACCAGTCGTTGCTAACGAGTAGGGATTTCGTTCGATATCTCGTTCGAACGAGATATCGTTAGAAGGGACAGTTCGTTCGAACGAACTGGATCTCGTTCGAACAGTCTCGTTCGAACGAGACTTCTAACGAGCTGACAGTCCAAACTCGTTCGAACAGTCTCGTTCGAACGAGACTTCTAACGAGCTGGCAGTTTGGGCCATTTTGGACTGTTTTGATTTTTGGAGTTCCGTAAACTGATTCGAGGATATAGATATCATTCCGTAGATGTAGTAATGATAGGATTGGGACATTTGGGTATTTATGAGGAGGAATTTACATACGAGAGTTGTATTACATGGACGGTTTGGGTTGAGACGTGAGTGTCCACTACGACGTGAGAATTAATTGTGGCACGTATGATTATAAACCAGTATAGTATATATAGTGATAATTACGAGTTAGTACGAGAATGAGAATAGTACTACGATTAAAATACGGTATTACTAAGACGTGTGTTTACTTAGTATTGGTATATGGATTGTGTGTATGACATACCTACCATACTTGCTATCACGGGAGGTTGCGTTCGCTTAGGACCCTCTAATCCTTGTGTGCCTACGGGGGGGATATAGACTGGTACCTCGATGAACATAGGTCATAGAAGGACTTATTGTGATATTAATAAGTCTGCTGATCATAGGTATGTGCGTGACCCATGTGATGGTGACTGTGTTCGCCTCCACTATTTGTGATTTGTGTTATCTGAACTATTCCTGAGAGATTCGGAATATGTGATCCTTATGTACGTGATGTACCGGGATGGATAGCAGAGTATGTGTGCACCGCAGCTTAGTTCTCGGGGTGCTTGTATTGTATATTTATGATGTGAATAATATACGGTTAATTAATAAGAACCTTCATGTAAATGTTGTGAATATAACTACAGTATTGTTTCGAGAATAACATAACGGGTTAGTAATATATATATATATTGCATATTGAGCATCTGAGTTTACATTAAATCCCTATCTAATTACGAGCGTTATATGTTAATGGAACCGAGTAATATGGGTAGGACCTTGGGCAGTCTAGCTAGTTATGTTGTCACTTAGCTAGTAGTATGGGTCGTTATAGATGGGTACTTACGTTAGGAGTGCACAGTAGACGAGAGGTGAGAATATCATGTGAGTGTACGTCCTAACATGTACTTTGCATTTAATGTTTTAAATGTTTTTAAAGCACTTGCAGGTTTTTAAAATATAACTCCACATTCGGGCTCTGACCCGTTTGCTTTTCAAATCTTTTTCTTGTAAAACCATTTTAGGTGCCCAGCCACAGGGACACCAAGCATAGGATTCTCACTCTGATGACGAGCTGTAGCTGTTTGTGGAAGCTACAGGGACTTGCTTATAAACGCTTCTATCTTTTGGATTCCAGAATCACTATCTATCAGTTGTAGGGCATGTTGCCCATTTCTTTAGAGACATCTTTTACATTACAGTTTTCAGACTTTGATTTGTATTGTTTTAGTATTCGGTTATTTATTTCAGTATGGGATTGTAGTGAGGAGTTTTCCTCCAGACTTTATTTACGTTATGTGATGATTATTCGTTTTACTTCAGTATGGTGAATGGTGTTATTTATTTCTTTATTACACTTGTTGCATGTTAATCAGACTTAAATTAAAATTTGGCAACTTGCTTTTTAAATACTAGGTGGTTAGTAATAATAAAAATGTTTTCGACAGTGATGCTATTAACTGAGCCAACTTGGCATTTTGAATTAATTTAATAAAGGAGTAGCTACCCGGTATTTAATTAGTCGGGGTGTCACACTGACTATAACTCAAATAGCCTATAATAAAGGATACTATCTTCTAGGGTACAAGTCGTTATCCCCCATAAAGGTCCAATAGAGATAAGACTGCCTCGGCGCGGAAACCCCTGTGATAGCCAGTAGCTCGGTTACGATTTTCACACACATATATATAATATATGCACAACCACACAGTCATATATATATATAAATATTCATATTTCTAGGTTAGGTACGCCCACGACGCAAAATCATAATTATCCGTTATTAACATATTTTACTCGATTATCACGCCTAACGAACTCGTCATTTTTATTCTCATTTATAATGCATTTCATACTCACTTCTCCTTTCTTGAAGTATTCTAAGTATAGTTTCAGTAGGCATACCCTCACTTACGTTTGGGTCTAACTCCCATACGAGTCTCGATCTTTTTATTAAATATACGCATGATCTCTTATACACATGAATCATTCCTCGTTAACCCAAAATCTCATCCCACCCTAAAATGTTACTCAACGGGGTCTACCTAGGCCCCACTGGTCTTGTCTATATCCCATTATACTCCAACAACAACAATCAAGGGTTCCCATGCATCTTGATCGGATTAAATCAACGGATGAGAAATATGCAGTTTTCCAGGAGTGGTCGATCGATCGATCAAGCAGTTCTTGCCCAGAAACTGCAAATTAAACCTACGGGTTTCATCTTCCAGTTTCTCCAAAAACGTTATTAACAAGTCTAAAATTCTCAAATAACGATACTACAAGTTCTATATACATGTATACAAGATTTCCTACGTGAAACATGTAAAATTTCATCAACGATATCGAAATAATGGGAAAAAATTGACATAATCTTTAAGAACCCTAATTTAAAAGAAATACACATTCCTCTAATTATTTTCCAGATTTCTTGTTTCTAAACTCATAATAATTCGCTGGTAATCCTCTACATATGATGGGTATATCCAGAATATATGGAATCTCTCTAAACATGCGATTTAAAGTCTCTAAATTAACAATTTCTTTAATAAAACATGATCTTGGTAATCCTAAACTAACATGGGTGAGGCATTAACCAAAAATAAAGCAAGATACTTTCCTGAAATTCAAGGTTCTGATTTCATCGATGAAATGGTATGGTTGCATTCCCCGTCGCGCGATCTACGTTTTGGTGGTGGTGGTGGTGCAATCGGATGAGTTCTTGGCCTTGGATTGCTTGGAAAGCTTCCTATCTTCTTCTCTAGTGGCCGTTCTAAGGTTTGGAGTTTGCTACCTAAGAGAGAACTCTAAATGGCTGATTTAACCTAATTAAATTCGTGGGTTTAATTACCCAAAAATGCAAGATGTCTATAATACCTTCTCGTGAAACAATTCTTGCGAAAACTTGCAACTCAATTTTTTTTGAAAATATTTTTTCAATTTTTAGTTTTTTTTTAAAACAACTTCAAGGGAAAATTAACTAATAAATGTTAAAAATTATGAAATGACTAAATAACGAAAAATAAGGTGCAATCGAGTGTGAAAAATGTGAGAATGCCAAGAGATGGAATTACACCGCATTATCAATTATTTTAATTTCTCAATTTATTAATTTGAAATATTTTGAGATAATATTAAGTCGATAATTTAACTTTCGTTACAATTATAAATTTAATAATATCTGTTTCAGAAAACTAATTTAGAAATGTCACACAATGAAAAATTAAGAACTATACTATTTTCAAGAAAATTATCCGCTAGGATCAATTTAATAAAAATAATATCAATCCTCAAATTTCAACACCAAATTAATATTTAGATTTAGGAAAAACCTATCTCTAGTTCGATTCCTAAAATCAAACATTAATTTGTAAAATTAATTTACTATTGATATACCCTGTATTTTTACGCATATATATTTTATTATGAAATTATGGAAATTGGGATTAATTAATTTAAAGGGAGAAAATTTAATTTATAAAGAATCCAATTTTAAGGGTAATAATTACAAGCGTGACGAGAGTTGGTAGTTATCGAAAATAATTATGTTAAGATCATGCTGTGTAATAACTAGGTTGAACATTACATAGTGAGTAACGTAATATCATTTCGGAAATAATAATATGGTCGGGGACAAGATTCACGGCAGTTAAGAGATAATTATTTGGGACGCTCGTATGAGTCGCATCACTATTACATGTTTAGGGGTTAAAAAGGTAAATTATTTTTATATAACTCGAATGACTATTTTGAATACGCCACTATGTCCGAAAGGGTCGAAATAGTAGGAAAATACTACTCAGGTGTTTTAATTGGAGTCCAGGGCATTTTAGCCCAAAATGACACCCCGGAGGACTATTTTAGTCTTTTAGGATTTTTAAGTGATTAAATGGACGAAAATAGGATTAAAATAGGAACATTGAGGGATAGTGGTCTGTGAGTTGCAACCTACGTTTGAAAGAGAGAGAAAGAGAGAGAGAACCAAGGAAGAAGACCCCATAGAGAACTAAGCCAAGAACTCAAGATTTCCCACCAAGAATTACACCAAAGTGTAGATCGCGACGAGAGGATCAACCACATATCATATTCAATTAGAGAATAAAAAATTCATCCCAAGGCAAATGTTTATCCTTCTCCCCTTTTAGAAAATATCGTTCCTGTTGATTTAGATCAGATGATATAAACTTGTTGCAATGAAAACTTATGTTTAATTAGACTGATTTGTAAAGAAACCTTATGAATTGGAGATGGGTTTGCATGTAGAGGATCTTCCTGTCTTAGACCTGTTAAATTTGGTAATTATATGTTTAAATCACGAAATTAATTAGGAGTTTTGAAGGTTTAAAAATTCTGGGTTCACATTTAAGAGATTTATTAGGAATTGAAGAAATTCTTGAATTCCATTTGAGTATATAAGGATTTGACCTTTAATTTGTATTATAAAGTATCTTAGGGTAATTTGAAATAGTTTAAGAACATTAAATTAGAGTTGGGTTGAGTTTTTTGGTTGATATTAAAGATTGAAAGTTAGAAAAATCAAATTTGTGTGACACCCCGCCTAATTAAATACCGGGCGATCACTCCTTTATTAAATTAAAATCAAGGTGAACAGTTGGTTCATTCTTAGCATCACTGTCGTAAAAATAACTTTTCCAAATTTAACACCCTATTTAATTTAGCTAAGTGTCAAAACCATTTTTTTTAAGCATTACTTTCCAATTTTATTTATTTATTTTATTAAATAATCAATCCAATAATTTAACATTTAACAACCCAATCCCAGCATTTAAAACTTACAGTAAAACATACATGCTGAATAAATCCCAAAGTAACAGTACTAGAAATAACTGAAATACAAATGTCCCAATAAAACAGATAAATAGTGGAAAGGGCGACACATGCCCAATAAGGAGAATGATAGAAGTGGAATCAAGTAAATGAAATCGTCTAAGCAAGTGGCCTGCAACTCCCACCTAAGCTGCAGCACGTTCCTTCCAAGGGATCCTAAACAAGACGCCCCTGTGGCTGGGCTGGGCACCTGTAATATATACATATATATATACAAGAGAGAAAGAGGAATAGAAACGGGTCAGAGCCCGATAGTGTATATGATTTAAAAATTCGTTTAGCAAGTATTTAAATTGATACAGGCCAATGCAACAACATATTAGTGCGACACTCTCTTGAGAAATTCTCACCTCTCTTCTAATGTACACTCCTATCGCACTAACCTTCCCAATGGTCTATCTCATCATATATCACACTATCTTTCCCCAAGGATTTAACTTATCTTAGGTGACTCTCAAGATTTAAGATTTAACAACATCATGGTTTAAAAGGAAAATTTGATTTAGTACAAAACGCTCATTTTAACTTTATTGATTCATAAAATTTTTCAATATCATACTATACTTTTCAAAACAAGTATTTCCAATTTGAGTCATTATACATGTCTCACTTACCATAACACAATAGGCAGTTTCCCAAATTTCAGAAGTTCATATATATATTAAATACTCGTATAATATATATATTCTAACAGCACCTCACATAAAAATTATGGTGCGGGCATACTCTGCTATCCAATCCCCATATCAATCGTACTAAAGGGAATACAAGTTCGGAATCACTCTCGAACTGTATAAATACATACACAAACAATATTGAGGCGAAGCATAGTTTCCAAGTCCAAGAGGTCAGTACATACCCTCACGTCTCTTAGGACCGTGACTACCGATTCGATAGCCTGTACCTAGGATTTCTATCTTCTAGGGTACGAGTCAATATCCCCCATAAGGCACACGAGATAAGATCGTCCCAGCGCGAAAACCTCAGGGATAGCAAGTAGCGCGGGCATGATTTTCACAAGTATATAATATATGCATACACAATCATATAAATATACCACTTTTATTATATCAATTTAGGTTTATCCAATAACCCACATTCACAACATTTATCCTTATTTTCCCATTATTATTTATCAAGTATAATGGTTCGTTTCTAACTTTAATTCGAAGGGTTTTTCCAACCTACTACGTAACCCTCATGGACTCTATTCTTCCAAATGTACAATTTAGTAGATATCCATTTATGTTCCAACGTAACTCTCTCTTACGTGTCTCTCCCCTTTAATATATACTTACATTATCCCTTATGCAAAATATCCCAAAAATATAGATTTCACCTTACATTAAAGGATTTTGAATTTTATTTTCAAAGATGAGAATTTCAAACGGTTTCGAAATCGGAATTAAAATGGAGTTTTAATTGAATTTTTTTATTATCTCTAAGAGTCCTCAAAACATAAAACTGTCTAGCAAAAAAAAATATTAAAAAATATTGAACGGTCCGATCGAGTTGAATTTTTTTCTGTAGCTTCCTCTCGTCTTCAGCTAATTCTCTGTAAAATTTCATCCAATTCCAACGGTCCGATCGTCTGGAATAATTTTTTTTAGTGTTTGTATCTGATTAGAACTCTTTTCTTAGTCAAACTCTTAATCCTTTACATGACAAAGGGTTTCCAGAATATCATATAAATCATCACTACATGAAAATTTCCCATCTCAAATTGGGTTTTTCTTCCATAAATCTCATCCTAATAACTCCTATACTAATATGGATGATGCATCAACGAAATAAGCAAGATAAACACTTGCCTGGAATTTTCAGAAATCTGGTTTGGTGTTGAATTTGGTGTGGTTGCGTTCCCCGTCTCGCGATCTACGCGTTGGCGGTGGCGGCGGTGCAAACGGGTGAGTTTTGAGCCTTGGAATGCCTTGAGAGCTCTCTCCTCTCCTCTCCAATGGCCGTTCTAGTGTTTTGAGTTATCTAACCCTCGGAGATAACCTAAACATCTGATATAACCCCTTTAATTTTCGTGGGTTTAATTACCCAAAAATACAAAATGACTAAAATGCCCTCCCGGGGTACTAATTAGGCCTAAAAACGCCCCGAGACCCAAATCAAACTCCCGGGTATACTTTTCTGACTATCTCGACCCTTCCAGACGCTTTGACGCACTCAAAACGACCATACGAACAACTTATAAAATATTTACTTTTATTTATCAATATTTAGTCCGGACGCAATACGAGCGCGTCCCGACTCAAATTTCTAAAATTGTCATTTTATTCACTCGTGACATTTAATATGGCCACTATTATATATTACTTTGATCATTAGTAATATTCAACAAATTATCCCATTATTACTAACTCTCGTCACGTTAATAATTATAACATAATTAATTTCTGGATTTTTATTAAATAATTAATTCACATTAAATTTAATAAATCCCCAAATTAATATAACATAAAAATACGGGGTATTACATGCTTCCCCCCTAATAACGGAATTTCATCCCGAAATTCGGAAAATAACGCATACCTGGTAAGAACAAATCTGGATATCTGTCGCGCATATCGGCCTCGCGCTCCCAAGTGGATTCCTCCACATTATGATGCTCCCACTGGACCCGTACAAGTGGAACTATCTTCGACCTCAATCTCCTCTCACTATAGTCTAGGATAGCCACCGGTCTCTCCTCGCAAGAGCTGTCAAGCTGCAAGAGTATCTCATCTATCGCGATGTGAGTATGGGCCATATCATCCCGAAGATACCGTCTCAACGACGAGATGTGGAATACATCGTGAATGTGATGTAAATGCTCTGGTAGTCCCAATCTGTATGCTACCGGCCCAATCCTCTCAATAATGGGAAATGGTCCCACGTACCTCGGGGCCAATTTCCCTTTCTTCCCGAACCTCATCACTCCCTTCATAGGAGATACACGCAGTAACACTTGGTCCCCCACATTAAACTCCCGGAAGAACCGTTTCGCATCGGCGTAGCTCTTCTGCCTGTCCTGGGCTACTCGAATGCGACTCTTGATCATCTTAATCCTCGCGGAGGTTTCCTGAATCACCTCTGGTCCTAGCAACTTGTTATCCCCCACCTCGAGCCAACAAGTTGGAGAACGACAAGGCCGGCCATAAAAAGCCTCAAATGGAGACATACCAATCGTAAACTGATAAGAGTTATTATAAGCAAATTCTACCAGTGGAAGATGTGGCTCCCAACCTCCTCCAAAATCAAGAACACACATGCGTAGCATATCCTCTAACATTTGATTAGTACGCTCTGTCTGTCCATCTGTCTGTGGGTGATAAGATGAACTCAACCTCAACTCAGTACCCATAGCCTCCTGAAAGCTTTCCCAAAAACGTGATACGAAAATCTTGTCTCTATCTAACACAATATTCAGGGGCACCCCATGTAGTCTGACAATCTCAGCAATGAACAACTGAGCATACTGACCTGTGGTATAATATGTCCGCACCGACAGAAAATGAGCCACCTTGGTCAAACGGTCTACAATCACCCAGATAGAGTCGTGGCCCCGCTGCGATGTAGGCAACCCTGTAATAAAATCCATGGAAATACTCTCCCACTTCCACGCGGGTACTTCCAATGGCTGAAGCAATCCTGACGGTTTCTGATGGTCCACCTTCACCAGCTGGCAGGTAGAACACTTGGACACGAACTCAGCAATGTCCTTCTTCATCCCACTCCACCAGTATTGCCTCCTCATATCCTGGTACATCTTATCTCCTCTAGGATGTACTGCAAATTTGGACCCGTGAGATTGGGTCATCACTGCATGACGTAATTCTGCCCCTTCTGGAACCACTAGTCTCCCATTAAACCTCAAACCCCCATCAGAACTAACAGAATAGGACTCAGCACCCTCAGCTAAAAGTCGTACAATCTGTTCCTGGCAAAACGGGTCTGTGGTTTGGGCCTGTATTACCCTCGTAACAATCTCGGGTGTGATTATCATAACAGATATGAAGGAACGGGCTACTGCGTCCTGGTGACCCAACTCCTTCCACTTCGCTTTCCAGACGTCCGCTACCTCATTTACCGGTCTACGTCTCAACGCATCAGCAACTACGTTGGCTTTCCTCGGATGATACTGTATGTCGAACTGATAGTCCTTCACAAATTCTAACCATCTGCGCTGACGCATATTTAGCTCTCGCTGAGTGAACAGGTACTGCAGTGACTTGTGGTCTGTGAACAAACGGAACTTCTCCCCCAATAAATAGTGTCTCCATATCCGCAGTGCAAAAACGATCGGTGCTAACTCCAGGTCGTGGGTGGGGTAATTCTTCTCATGCGGCTTAAGCTTACGGGAGGCAAAAGCTATAGCCTTCTCTTCCTGCTGAAGTACTCCCCCAAGTCCCCGTAAAGAGGCATCGGTGTAAACCAGGTACTCCACACCCGGCTTCGGTAAAGCAAGGACTGGTGCTAAAGTAAGCTTGTCTTTCAGCTCGTCAAAAGCCAATTGACAAACATCATCCCAAACATATGGTACCCCTTTGCGAGTCAGGTTCGTCAATGGACCCGTTATTTTGGAGAATCTTCGAATGAATCTCCTGTAGTATCCGGCTAACCCCAAGAAACTACGCACTTCCGTTGGTGTCGTGGGCTATCCCCACTCCCTCACCGCTGACACTTTACTTGGGTCAACTGCTATCCCCTGTTCAGAAACAACATGCCCCAAGAAATGTACCTCTCGCAACCAGAATTCACACTTCTCGTACTTAGCATACAACTGATGCTCTCGTAAAGTCTGAAGAATCGGCCTCAAGTGCTCGGCATGCTCCTCCTCGGAGTGTGAATATATCAAAATGACATCTATGAAGACAATGACAAACTGATCCAAGAACTCTCTGAATACTCGATTCATTAAGTCCATGAACACGGCTGGAGCATTTGTGAGACCAAATGGCATCACTCTGAACTCGTAAGACCCATATCTCGTCAAGAAGGCAGTCTTTGAAACATCCTGCTCTCTAATACGTAGCTGATGGTACCCCGACCTCAGATTTATCTTCGAAAAGAAAGTTGCTCCCCTCAGCTGGTCGAACAGATCATCGATTCGAGGCAACGTATACTTATTCCGTATCGTGACCTTGTTCAACTCCCGGTAGTCCACACATAACCTTAGTGAACCATCTCTCTTCTTCACAAACAAGACTGGAGCGCCCCAAGGTGAGGTACTCCTGCGAATGAAGCCCTGACCTAACAGCTGCTCTATCTGATCTCGTAACTCTCGCATCTCCGCCGGAGCCATACGGTATGGAGCGCGTGCTATCGGTCTCGTATCTGGCAATAAATCTATGACAAAGTCTATCTCTCGACTGGGGGGTAGGCCTGGTATCTCCTGGAATACATCGGAATACTCACGAACGACTGGGATCGAGTCTAAAGGAATCACAACCTCCTTAGAGGTATCCTCCTCTATATAATACAAATGAGCGGTCGAACCTCCCTCTGGGCGAGGCATCGCCACTACAAACATCTCTTGCCCCGGAATGGAAAAAACAATGCTGCCACCGAAGCAATCAATCATGGCTCTATAAGCTGCGAGTCAATCCATACCGATAATAACATCATGCTCATGCATATCTAAGACTAACATGTCTGCAGGTAATACCAAACTACCAATCTCTACCCCCACTCCCCGGCATATAAAGAAGATAAGCGACCCACACCCCAGTGGTGAGTCTACACACATCACTGTGCTCTCTGATGTGGCTAACAACCCTAAGGCCTTCGCAAAATGCGTAGCTATAAAATAATGTGTCGCTATCAAACAAAACCCGACCCATAGTACCATGGATAGGAAACATACCCTCAATCGCGGGTGGTGCCTGTGGAGCTGCTGCCTAGTGGACGTTATAGACACGTCCGTACTGTAACTGCCCCTGCTGCACTGGAGCTGCTAGAATGGCTGGTAGGGCTGGCACCTGGGCTGGAGCTGGGAGGGCAGCTGGAAAAAGTGGTCTCTGTGGCTCATTACGGGCACCCTGCTGCTGTGGGGCCCTATTACCCTCTGGGCAATCCTGGTGCTTATGACCATGCTTGCCGCATACAAAACACCGGCCTTTGAAGTTACCTCCCCTCTGACCCTGCTGACCACGGCCCTGCTGGCCGTTACCTCCCCGCCACTGGCCCTGTTGGCCCTGATTAGCACGCTGTTGGCCCTGTTGATTAGGCTGGCCCTGCTGGCCCTGCCTATTACCCCCAAATCCCTGCCTGGAATCACCTGAATGGAATCGCTTAGCAGGGTCCCCCTGATGGGAACTCTGCTCGTGTTGACGAGTCTGTCCATGAGATGGTGCCCCACTAGCACTACTACCCCCGGTCCTGCCCTGCTGGCTGGACTCTCCTGCTCTCCTGCTTCCCTGCAGATGGAAGCGGTGATCCTGGCAATGTAGTAACGTAGCATTGAGTACATCAGTGAAAGTACTCAGAGATAGATTCCCTATAAGATGCTGACGGATCCCCCAAGCTAACCCGTCCACAAACAACATTATCTTCTTACTATCAGTAGGTGCCTCATCTGGCACAATGGTGAGAAGTCTCGTGAACTCCTCCTCATACTCAGCAACGGTAGAGTTCTCCTGTTTCAAATTCAGTAATTTCCGCCTCAACTCAGTCTGCACGGCGGGTGGAAATTACTTGCGGTCAAACCGCTCCCAAAACGACTGAATAGGGATCGTGTCCCTCTCCTCCAAGGTGGTTGTGGACTCCCACCACTGCAAATCGGCCCCCACCAGTTTAAAGGAAGCCAATAACTGCCTTTGCACGTCGGTGCACTCATACATACGAAGATGCCGCTGGATGTCTTTCTTCCATTGGCTGACAGTGACGATATCTGAGCTACCAGAGAACTCAGGGGGATGCGCCTTCTGAAAAGCGTCCCTAACCCTCTCCCATGCCGAAGGAAGTTGTGCTGGTACTGGCGCCACTGCCTGAATCTGGGGTGGAGCCTGCTGAACCACCGCTAGCGCGGCATTCACCGCCTGAGCAATATGGCGGCTACTTCATTAGCATTCATAGTGCCTTGTGCCGGAGCTGCTGGCTGCTCGGCCTGGGCACGCCTGTCCTTCAGTGCACGTCTCGGAGGCATCTGAAACGTGAAGAAGTTTATTAGTCTCCAGTCATTATCAAATCCCAAATGGCTGGAGACGTAAACGTAAAAGTAGGAATACAACAATCCTAAAAATAGGGCTCTATAGCAAAAACGTTAAGCTGAAAGCGAAAATAAGCCGTACAGATCCTATGGACACTAGAACCTGATGCTCTGATACCACCTGTGACACCCCGCCTAATTAAATACCGGGCGATCACTCCTTTATTAAATTAAAATCAAGGTGAACAGTTGGTTCATTCTTAGCATCACTGTCGTAAAAATAACTTTTCCAAATTTAACACCCTATTTAATTTAGCTAAGTGTCAAAAGCATTTTTTTTAAACATTACTTTCCAATTTTATTTATTTATTTTATTAAACAATCAATCCAATAATTTAACATTTAACAACCCAATCCCAGCATTTAAAACTTAAAGTAAAACATACATGCTGAATAAATCCCAAAGTAACAGTACTAGAAATAACTGAAATACAAATGTCCCAATAAAACAGATAAATAGAGGAAAGGGCGACACATGCCCCAATAACTGAGAATGATAGAAGTGGAATCAAATAAATGAAATCGTCTAATCAAGTGGCCTGCAACTCCCACCTAAGCTGCAGCACGTTCCTTCCAAAGGATCCTAAGCAAGATGCCCCTGTGGCTGGGCACCTGTAATATATATACATATATATACAAGAGAGAAAGAGGAATAGAAACGGGACAGAGCCCGATAGTGTATATGATTTAAAAATTCGTTTAGCAAGTATTTAAATTGATACAGGCCAATGCAACAACATATTAGTGCGACACTCTCTTGAGAAATTCTCACCTCTCTTCTAATGTGCACTTCTATCGCACTAACCTTCCCAATGGTCTATCTCATCATATATCACACTATCTTTCCCCAAGGATTTAACTTATCTTAGGTGACTCTAAAGATTTAAGATTTAACAACATCATGGTTTATAAAGATAATTTCATTTAGTACCCAAACGCTCATTTTAACTTTATTAACTCATAAAGTTTTTCAATATCATATTATACTTTTCAAAACAAGTATTTCCAATTTGAGTCATTATACATGTCTCACTTACCATAACACAGTAGGCAGTTTCCCAAATTTCAGAAGTTCATATATATATTAAATACTCGTATAATATATATATTCTAACAGCACCCCACATAAAAATTATGGTGCGGGCATACTCTGCTATCCAATCCCCGTATCAATCGTACTAAAGGGAATACAAGTTCGGAATCACTCTCGAACTGTATAAATACATGCACAAACAATCTTGAGGCGAAGCATAGTTTCCAAGTCCAAGAGGTCAGTACATACCCTCACGTCTCTTAGGACCGTGACTACCGATTCGATAACCTGTACCTAGGATTTCTATCTTCTAGGGTACGAGTCAATATCCCCCATAAGGCACACGAGATAAGATCGTCCCAGCGCGGAAACCTCAGGGATAGCAAGTAGCGCGGGCATGATTTTCACAAGTATATAATATCTGCATACACAATCATATAAATATACCACTTTTATTATATCAATTTAGGTTTATCCAATAACCCACATTCACAACATTTATCCTTATTTTCCCATTATTATTTATCAAGTATAATGGTTCGTTTCTAACTTTAATTCGAAGGGTTTTTGCAACTTACTACGTAACCCTCATGGACTCTATTCTTCCAAATGTACAATTCAGTAGATATCCATTTATGTTCCAACGTAACTCTCTCTTACGTTTCTCTCCCCTTTAATATATACTTACATGATCCCTTATGCAAAATATCCCCAAAATATAGATTTCTCCTTACATTAAAGGATTTTGAATTTTATTTTCAAAGATGAGAATTTCAAACGGTTTCGAAATCGGAATTAAAATGGAGTTTTAATTGAATTTTTTTATTATCTCTAAGAGTCCTCAAAACATAAAACTGTCTAGCAAAAAAAAAATATTGAAAAATATTGAACGGTCCGATCGAGCTGAATTTTTTTTCTGTAGCTTCCTCTCGTCTTCGGCTAATTCTCTGTAAAATTTCATCCAATTCCAACGGTCCGATCGTCCGAAATAATTTTTTTTTAGTGTTTGTATCTGATTAGAACTCTTTTCTTAATCAAACTCTTAATCCTTTACATGACAAAGGGTTTCCAGAATATCATATAAATCATCACTATGTGACACCCCGACTAATTAAACACCGGGTAGCTACTCCTTTATAAAATTAATTCAAAATGCCAAGTTGGCTCAGTTAATAGCATCACTGTCGAAAACATTTTAAAGATTACTAACCACCTAGTATTTAAAAAGTAAGTGCCAAATTTTATTAAATCTGATTAACATGCAACAAGAGTAATGAATAACTAAATAACACCATTCACCATACTGAAATAGAATGAATAACCATCACAATATGTAAATAAAACCTGGAGGAAAAACTCCTCAATACAAATCCCACAACTGATATGTAAACTGAAATAAATAACTAAAACTGAATACTGAGCAATACATGCTAGAGTCTGAAAACTGAAATGTAAAAATGCTCTAAATAGGAATGGGCAACATGCCCTACAACTGATAGATAGTGACTCTGGAATCCAAAAGATAGAAGCGTCTATGAGCAAATCCCTGTAGCTTCCACAACCAGCTACAGCACGTCACCTGAATGAGTACCTATGCTTGGTGTCCTTGTGGCTGGGCACCTAAAAAGGTTTTACAAGAAAATATATTTGAAAGCAAATGGGTCAGAGCCCGAAAGTGGAAATCATTTTAAAAACCTGCAAGTGCTTTAAAAACATTTAAAACATTAAATGCAAAGTACATGTTAGGACGTACACTCGCATGATATTCTCACCTCTCGTCTAACTGTGCACTCCTAACGTAAGTACCCATCTATAACGACCCATAATACTAGCTAACTGACAACATAACTAGCTAGACTGCCAAAGGTTCTGCCCATATTACTCGGTTCCATATAACATAACAACTCTCGTAATTAAGTAGAGGTTTACTGTGAACACAGTTACTAAACATGCCAATGATATAACTATCAGTTAACTCATTATATAACTCGAAACAATACCGTAATATTTTTACAACATTAACATGAGGATTTCCATTAATTTAATGTATATTATTCACATCATAAATATACGATACAAGCACCCCGCAATCTAAGTTGTAGTGCACACATACTCTGCTATCCATCCCGGTACATCACGTACATAAGGATCACATACTCCGAATCTCTCAGGAATAGTTCAGATAACACAAATCACAAATAGTGGAGGCGAACATAGTCACCATCACATGGGTCACGCACATACCTACGCTCCCATGGTCAGCGGACTTATTAATATCACAATAAGTCTTTCTATGACCTATGTTCATCAAGGTACCAGTCTATATCCCCCCCGTAGGCACACAAGGATTAGAGGGTCCTAAGCGAACGAAACCTCCCGTGATAGCAAGTATGGTAGGTATGTCATACAAACAATCCATATACTAATACTAAGTAAACACACATCTTAGTAATACCGTATTTTAATCGTAGTACATATCGCATTCTTGTACTAACTAGTTATCACAACTTATTTTATTCCGGTTCATAATTATACGCGCTATAATTCATCCTCACATCGTAGTAGTCACTCACGTCTCAACCCAAATGATTCATTGAATATAACTCTCGTATATGATTTGCTAATCCCAACAACCCAAAAGTTCCAAATCAATCACTATATCATCAAAGGGATGCTAACTCTACCCTTGAACCATCTCCCGGAACTCCAAAAGTCAAAACAGTCCAAAAAGGGTCAAACTGCCAACTCGTTAGAAGTCTCGTTCGAACGAGGCTTCGAACGAGTTTGGACTGTCAGGTCGTTAGAAGTCTCGTTCGAACGAGGCTGTTCGAACGAGATCCCAGTTCGTTCGAACGAACTGACCCTTCTAACGACATCTCGTTCGAACGAGATATCGAACGAAAACCCCACTCGTTAATAACGACTGGTCAACTCATTAGAAGCTCGTTCGAACGAGCTCGTTCGAACGACCTGGGGGCTGCTTCTAACGAGATGCCAGTTTCGGCCCAGAATTTCCCAAAAATCGTTTTTCACCATTTATAACACTTCTAATCTCACCCAAAGTCCATCCTAACAACGTTTTAGGGTCTATAATCAATACTAAACATATATAGTCACATCCTAACATGTTTCTAAGGGATCAATCCATCCAAATATTAATTTAATTTACACCTTTCTACACTTTTCCCAATTATCTCAAGAACATGAACCCTAACTACATATCATCATCAAATCCCAGAATTTAATTCATTTTCTTTCCTTCTAATCACAATTATAATAAGGGAAATCATTTACCTATCATACTACATGCAATTCTCTTCACAATTTATAAGTTCTAATCCTCAAACTACATGGGTTTTCATTATCTTCCAAGAACAGTTGAAATTCATCAATTTCTAACATGGAAAAGACATTCTCAGTAATTAAATGGAAATAAAGTCACTTGCCTTGGTTTGATTTCTGAATTTGGTGTGGATTCGGTGTAGAATTCCTGCAGAATCTCTCTCTCTCTTTCCTTCTCCAAGCTTTCTTCTCCAAAAGGCTATGGTGGCTAGGGTTTGCTTTGGGGAAACTTGTGAAACCTAATTAATGAACCTCCGTAGCTTGTTGGGTTAATAAGGGTTGGTTGGGGTCAATCCTTATCAGATTACAACTCTCAATTTTCGTCACTTTTAATGACCCAAAAATACCAAATTACTAAAATACCCTTTAAGTTACCGGTATGGTCTAAAATTACCCCGGGACCCAAACTATACCCCCGGCTAGTGTTTTCTGACTATCTCGACCCTTCCGGACGCGTTGGCGCACTCAAAACGACCATACGGATTATAGATTTTAAATTCATTTTTTTATAAATAAATATTATACCGTGACGCGGCGGTCCCACGCGTCTCAATAAAATTTCCAAATTGCCGTATATAAATCTCACGACAAATTTTATAATACCAAGTTCATATATAATCATATATGCACATAATCAAATACCAATACGCATCTCATTAGTATTTATAACCCGGATCAATTTCCAATTAATACGCATTTAATTAATTAATCCCAAAAATAAATATAGCCAAAAGTACGGGGTATTACATACTTCCCCCCTAATAACTGAATTTCGTCCCGAAATTCGAAACTAGAAAGTACCTGCTAAAAACAGCTCTGGATAACGCTCGCGCATCTCATCCTCGCGCTCCCATGTGGACTCCTCGACATTGTGATGTCGCCACTGAACACGTACTAACGGGACTATCTTTGACCGTAGTTTCCTCTCGCTTCGGTCCAAAATAGCAATCGGCCCTTCCTCATAAGAGCTATCCGGCTGGAGATCGATGTCCTCCACAGAAATGTGAGAATGAGCCAAATCATCCCTAAGGTATTTCCTCAGCGAGGAAATATGGAACACGTCGTGAATCCGATGCAAATGCTCCGGTAACCCGAGTCTATACGCAACCGGTCCTATTCGCTCAATAATAGGAAACGGCCCCACATACCTCGGTGCCAACTTCCCCTTCTTCCCGAAACGCATAATCCCCTTCATAGGAGATACCCTGAGCAAAACCTGGTCCCCCACTTGGAACTCTCTGAAAAATCTCTTCGCGTCAGCGTAACTCTTCTGCCGGTCTTGAGCTACCCGAATGCGACTCCGAATCAACTCAATCCTTGCCGAAGTATCCTGAATCACTTCCGGCCCAAGTAATTTGTTGTCCCCCACTTCCAACCAACATGCTGGGGAACGACAAGGCCTACCGTACAATGCCTCAAACGGAGCCATGCCAATCGTGAACTGATAGGAGTTGTTGTAAGCAAACTCCACCAGTGGAAGGTACTGCTCCCATCCTCCCCCGAAGTCAATAATGCACATGCGTAGCATGTCCTCCAACATCTGATTGGTGCGTTCTGTCTGCCCATCGGTCTGCGGATGATAAGCCGTACTCAACCGCAATTCTGTGCCCATGGCCTCCTGGAAACTTTCCCAAAACCGCGAAACAAATATCTTGTCTCTGTCAGACACGATATTCAGGGGCACACCGTGAAGTCTCACAATCTCTGAAATGAAGAGCTGGGCATACTGTCCCGCAGTGTAATCAGTCCTAACGGGTAAAAAGTGAGCGACCTTGGACAACCTGTCCACAATTACCCAAACGGAGTCGTGACCCCTCTGCGACGTAGGCAACCCCGTGACAAAATCCATGGATATGCTCTCCCACATCCACACCGGAACCTCCAATGGTTGTAGCAATCCTGTTGGTCTCTGATGATCCACTTTTACAAGTTGACAAGTGGCGCATTTCGAGACAAACTCAGCGATATCTTTCTTCATACCGCTCCACCAATACTGCCGTCTCATGTCTTGGTACATTTTGTCCCCTCCGGGATGTACTGCGAACCGTGAGCCGTGCGACTCTGCCATCACATCGTGTCGCAATTCCTCTCCTTCCGGAACTACCAATCTCCCATTGAAGCGTAATCCCCCGTCTGAGCTAACGGTATAGGATTCAGCTCCCTCAGCGAGTAATCGAACTATCTGCTCCTGACAGAACGAATCATTTGCCTGTGCCCGTACAACCTTCGTGACAATCTGCGGTGTAACGGTCATCACAGACATGAAAGATCGGGCCACTGCATCCTGGTGTCCCAATTCCTTCCACTTCGCTTTCCACACCTCTGCTACCTCATCTGCTGGCCTGCGGCTCAACGCGTCTGCTACTACGTTAGCCTTACCCGGGTGGTACTGTATATCGAACTGGTAGTCTTTCACAAATTCAAGCCACCTACGCTGCCGCATATTCAGTTCCTTCTGCGTGAACAGATACTGTAGTGACTTGTGATCCGTGAACAGCTGAAACTTCTCCCCCAAAAGATAGTGCCTCCAAATCCGTAAGGCAAATACCACTGCCGCCAACTCCAAATCATGTGTGGGGTAATTCTTCTCATGAGGCTTAAGCTTACGGGAAGCATAAGCTATGGCCTGTCTCTCCTGCTGCAACACACCTCCAAGCCCTTGCAAAGACGCATCGGTGTAAACCAAATACTCAACTCCCGGTCTCGGCAATGCTAACACAGGTGCTGAGGTCAATTTGTCCTTCAACTCATCGAATGCCAACTGACAGGCATCACTCCAGATATATGGCACACCCTTACGAGTAAGATGTGTCAAAGGACCTGCTATCTCTGAGAAACCCCGAATAAACCTCCTGTAGTATCCTGCTAAACCCAAGAAACTACGAATCTCCGTTGGTGTCGTGGGCTGTCCCCACTCCCTCACCGCTGACACCTTCCCCGGATCAACAGATATTCCCTGATCGGAAATAATATGACCCAAGAACTGGACTTCCTTCAACCAAAACCCGCACTTCTCATATTTTGCATATAGCTCGTTCTGACGAAGTGTCTGCAAAACCTGCCTCAAATGCTCGGCGTGCTCCTCCTCTGTCTGAGAGTAAACCAGAATATCATCAATGAAGACAATGACAAACTGGTCTAGGAAATCCCTGAACACCCTGTTCATCAAGTCCATAAACACTGCTGGAGCGTTGGTCAAACCGAAAGGCATAACCCGAAACTCATAAGAACCATATCTCGACAAGAACGCAGTCTTCGAGACATCCTCCTCCCTGATACGCAACTGATGGTAACCTGACCTCAAGTCAATCTTCGAGAAGAAAGAAGCTCCTCTCAACTGGTCGAATAAGTCATCGATTCGAGGCAACGGATACTTATTCCGTATCGTGACCTTATTCAACTCTCGGTAGTCCACGCACAATCTCAGTGAACCATCCCTCTTCTTCACAAACAAAACTGGAGCGCCCCAAGGTGAGGTACTCCTGCGAATAAAGCCCTGCCCTAACAGCTGCTCTATCTGATCCCGTAGCTCTCGCATCTCAGCTGGAGCCATACGGTACGGTGCACGTGCTATAGGTCTCGTACCCGGTAGCAAATCAATAACGAAGTCTATCTCTCGACTGGGTGGTAAGCCTGGTATCTCCTGAAACACATCCGAATACTCCCTGACAACCGGGATCGAATCTAAAGGAATCACAACCTCCTTAGAGGTATCCTCCTCTATGTAATACAGATGAGCGGTCGATCCTCCCTCTGGGCGAGGCATCGCCACTATAAACATCTCCTGCCCCGGAATGGCAAAAACAATGCTCCCGCTGAAGCAATCAATCATGGCCCTATATGATACGAGCCAGTCCATACCGATGATCACATCGTGAACATGCATGTCTAACACTAACATGTCCGCAGGCAATACCAAACCACCAACCTCTACCCCGACTCCCCGGCATATAAAGAAAATAAGTGACCCACTCCCCAATGGTGAGTCGACACACGTCACTGTGCTCTCTGCCGTAGCTAACAATCCTAAAGCTTTCGCGAAGTGTGTAGCAATAAAACAATGTGTAGCACCCGTATCAAATAACACCCGACCCATAGTGCCATGGATAGGAAACGTACCCTCGATCGCGGGCGGTGCCTGTGGAACTGCAGCCTGGTGAACGTTGTAGACACGTCCATACTGTAGCTGCCCCTGCTGAGCTGGGACTGCTGGAATGGGTGGCAAAGCTGCCATCTGTGGCGGTGCAGGAAGAGCGGCGGGAAACATAGGTCTCTGTGGCTCCTGGCGAGCACCCTGCTGCTGCTGCTGTGGGGCCCTGCCCCTATCAGGACAATCCTGCTTCTTATGGCCAGTCTTGCCACAAGTAAAGCACTTCCCTGGGAAGTTCCCTCCCCTCTGCCCCTGCTGTCCCCGGCCCTGGTGGCCGTTACCATTCCTCCCTTGGCCCTGCTGGCCCTGATGAAATTGCTGCCCATTCTGTCCCTGCTGGCCCTGATGGCCGTTTGGACCCTGATGGTCCTGGCGGAAACCTCCCTGTCCCTGCCTGTAGTTCCCTGACCGGAACCTCTTATTGTCCCCCTGCTGGGAGCCCTGCTCAGTCTGTCTCTGCCCCTGACCCGATTGTGCCCCGCTGGCACCATGTCCTCCAGTCCTGCCCTGATGGCTAGACTCCCCTGACCGCTTGCCCTCGGCCATATGAAAACGGTGGTCCTGGCAGTGCAATAACGCAGCGTTAACCACATCAGAATACGTGGCCAACGATAGGTTCCCTAGCAGATGCTGACGGATCCTCCAATTCAACCCATCAGTGAACTTCTCTATCTTCTTCTTCTCTGTTGGAATCTCGTCTGGAACGATATTCAACAGGTTAGTGAACTCGGCCTCATACTCGGCCACTGTCTTGCCCTCTTGCTTCAAACTCATCAGCTTCCTCCTCATCTCTGTATGAACTGCGGACGGAAAATACTTGCGGTCGAACCGCACCCAGAACTCCTGAATCGTGAGGGTATCCCTCTCCTCCGCGGTGGTAATAGACTCCCACCACTGCAGTGCAGATCCAACTAGCTTGAAAGTAGCTAGCACCTGCTTCTGAACATCAGAGCACTCATGCATCCTCAAGTGCCTCTGCATATCCTTCCTCCATTGGCTCGAGATAACCACATCTGAGCTTCCAGCAAACTCTGGTGGATGCGCTTTCTGAAAAGCGTCACGTACACGTTCCCAAGCAGACGGGAATGCATTAACCTGGACTGGCGCGGCAACCGGCGCCTGCGGTGGTGCCTGCTGAATCACGGTAATCGCAGCATTTACCGCTTGGGCTACTATAGCAGCAACCTCAGCGGCGTTCAACATGCCCTGAACTGGAGCGGGCTGTGGTTCGGGCGTAGCAATCCTGGGAACTCGTCGTGCACGTCGTGGAGGCATCTGAAATGAGAACAAAGTTTATAAGTCCACGGTTTATAAACTTAATATAGCTGAAGAACGAAACGTACACAATAAGAGTACAACAGTCCTAAAATATAGGGCTCTATATCAAAGAAAACGTAGTGGAAACATAATAGCCGTACAGATCCTAAAGGACACTAGAACCTGATGCTCTGATACCACCTGTGACACCCCGACTAATTAAACACCGGGTAGCTACTCCTTTATAAAATTAATTCAAAATGCCAAGTTGGCTCAGTTAATAGCATCACTGTCGAAAACATTTTAAAGATTACTAACCACCTAGTATTTAAAAAGTAAGTGCCAAATTTTATTAAATCTGATTAACATGCAACAAGAGTAATGAATAACTAAATAACACCATTCACCATACTGAAATAGAATGAATAACCATCACAATATGTAAATAAAACCTGGAGGAAAAACTCCTCAATACAAATCCCACAACTGATATGTAAACTGAAATAAATAACTAAAACTGAATACTGAGCAATACATGCTAGAGTCTGAAAACTGAAATGTAAAAATGCTCTAAATAGGAATGGGCAACATGCCCTACAACTGATAGATAGTGACTCTGGAATCCAAAAGATAGAAGCGTCTATGAGCAAATCCCTGTAGCTTCCACAACCAGCTACAGCACGTCACCTGAATGAGTACCTATGCTTGGTGTCCTTGTGGCTGGGCACCTAAAAAGGTTTTACAAGAAAATATATTTGAAAGCAAATGGGTCAGAGCCCGAAAGTGGAAATCATTTTAAAAACCTGCAAGTGCTTTAAAAACATTTAAAACATTAAATGCAAAGTACATGTTAGGACGTACACTCGCATGATATTCTCACCTCTCGTCTAACTGTGCACTCCTAACGTAAGTACCCATCTATAACGACCCATAATACTAGCTAACTGACAACATAACTAGCTAGACTGCCAAAGGTTCTGCCCATATTACTCGGTTCCATATAACATAACAACTCTCGTAATTAAGTAGAGGTTTACTGTGAACACAGTTACTAAACATGCCAATGATATAACTATCAGTTAACTCATTATATAACTCGAAACAATACCGTAATATTTTTACAACATTAACATGAGGATTTCCATTAATTTAATGTATATTATTCACATCATAAATATACGATACAAGCACCCCGCAATCTAAGCTGTAGTGCACACATACTCTGCTATCCATCCCGGTACATCACGTACATAAGGATCACATACTCCGAATCTCTCAGGAATAGTTCAGATAACACAAATCACAAATAGTGGAGGCGAACATAGTCACCATCACATGGGTCACGCACATACCTACGCTCCCATGGTCAGCGGACTTATTAATATCACAATAAGTCTTTCTATGACCTATGTTCATCAAGGTACCAGTCTATATCCCCCCCGTAGGCACACAAGGATTAGAGGGTCCTAAGCGAACGAAACCTCCCGTGATAGCAAGTATGGTAGGTATGTCATACAAACAATCCATATACTAATACTAAGTAAACACACATCCTAGTAATACCGTATTTTAATCGTAGTACATATCGCATTCTTGTACTAACTAGTTATCACAACTTATTTTATTCCGGTTCATAATTATACGCGCTATAATTCATCCTCACATCGTAGTAGTCACTCACGTCTCAACCCAAATGATTCATTGAATATAACTCTCGTATATGATTTGCTAATCCCAACAACCCAAAAGTTCCAAATCAATCACTATATCATCAAAGGGATGCTAACTCTACCCTTGAACCATCTCCCGGAACTCCAAAAGTCAAAACAGTCCAAAAAGGGTCAAACTGCCAACTCGTTAGAAGTCTCGTTCGAACGAGGCTTCGAACGAGTTTGGACTGTCAGGTCGTTAGAAGTCTCGTTCGAACGAGGCTGTTCGAACGAGATCCCAGTTCGTTCGAACGAACTGACCCTTCTAACGACATCTCGTTCGAACGAGATATCGAACGAAAACCCCACTCGTTAATAACGACTGGTCAACTCGTTAGAAGCTCGTTCGAACGAGCTCGTTCGAACGACCTGGGGGCTGCTTCTAACGAGATGCCAGTTTCGGCCCAGAATTTCCCAAAAATCGTTTTTCACCATTTATAACACTTCTAATCTCACCCAAAGTCCATCCTAACAACGTTTTAGGGTCTATAATCAATACTAAACATATATAGTCACATCCTAACATGTTTCTAAGGGATCAATCCATCCAAATATTAATTTAATTTACACCTTTCTACACTTTTCCCAATTATCTCAAGAACATGAACCCTAACTACATATCATCATCAAATCCCAGAATTTAATTCGTTTTCTTTCCTTCTAATCACAATTATAATAAGGGAAATCATTTACCTATCATACTACATGCAATTCTCTTCACAATTTATAAGTTCTAATCCTCAAACTACATGGGTTTTCATTATCTTCCAAGAACAGTTGAAATTCATCAATTTCTAACATGGAAAAGACATTCTCAGTAATTAAATGGAAATAAAGTCACTTGCCTTGGTTTGATTTCTGAATTTGGTGTGGATTCGGTGTAGAATTCCTGCAGAATCTCTCTCTCTCTTTCCTTCTCCAAGCTTTCTTCTCCAAAAGGCTATGGTGGCTAGGGTTTGCTTTGGGGAAACTTGTGAAACCTAATTAATGAACCTCCGTAGCTTGTTGGGTTAATAAGGGTTGGTTGGGGTCAATCCTTATCAGATTACAACTCTCAATTTTCGTCACTTTTAATTACCCAAAAATACCAAATTACTAAAATACCCTTTAAGTTACCGGTATGGTCTAAAATTACCCCGGGACCCAAACTATACCCCCGGCTAGTGTTTTCTGACTATCTCGACCCTTCCGGACGCGTTGGCGCACTCAAAACGACCATACGGATTATAGATTTTAAATTCATTTTTTTATAAATAAATATTATACCGTGACGCGGCGGTCCCACGCGTCTCAATAAAATTTCCAAATTGCCGTATATAAATCTCACGACAAATTTTATAATACCAAGTTCATATATAATCATATATGCACATAATCAAATACCAATACGCATCTCATTAGTATTTATAACCCGGATCAATTTCCAATTAATACGCATTTAATTAATTAATCCCAAAAATAAATATAGCCAAAAGTACGGGGTATTACACACTACATGAAAATTTTCCATCTCAAATTGGGTTTTTCTTCTATAAATCTCATCCTAATAACTCCTAAACTAATATGGATGATGCATCAACGAAATAAGCAAGATAAACACTTGCCTGGAAATTTCAAAAATCTGGTTGGTGTTGAATTTGGTGTGGTTGCATTCCCCGTCTCGCGATCTACGCGTTGGCGGTGGCAGCGGTGCAAACGGGTGAGTTTTGAGCCTTGGAATGCCTTGAGAGCTCTCTCCTCTCCTCTCCAATGGCCGTTCTAGTGTTTTGAGTTATCTAACCCTAGGAGATAACCTAAACATCTGATATAACCCCTTTAATTTTCGTGGGTTTAATTACCCAAAAATACAAAATGACTAAAATGCCCTCCCGGGGTACTAATTAGGCCTAAAAATGCCCCGAGACCCAAATCAAACTCCCGGGTATACTTTTCTGACTATCTCGACCCTTCCGGACGCGTTGGCGCACTCAAAACGACCATAGGAACAAATTATAAAATATTTACTTTTATTTATCAATATTTAGTCCCGACGCGACACGGGCGCGTCCCGACTCAAATTTCTAAAATTGTCATTTTGTTCACTCGTGACATTTAATATGGCCACTATTATATATTACTTTGCTCATTAGTAATATTCAACAAATTTTCTCATAATTACTAACTCTCATCACGTTAATAATTATAACATAATTAATTTCCGGATTTTTATTAAATAATTAATTCACATTAAATTTAATAAATCCCCGAATTAATATAGCATAAAAATCCGGGGTATTACAATTTGGAGAAGAATAGGGGTCTGCCCTGATTTCTCATTCGAAGTCTGCCTAGGTCGTTCGAATGACCTCGTTCGTACGAGACTTCCAATGAGAATTCCAACGACCCTTCTAACGAAAAAATGGAGTTCGTTCGAAGTGAGAACTTCGTCCGAATGAACTCGTTTGAATGACCTCGTTCGAACGAGATTCCCTTGACTTCTAACGAGATTTCAGAATGGCTTTTTAGGGTCCGATCGAGTTAAAAATAGTCCTAGGGTTTTCCAAGTGAGAGTAGTTACCCATGTGAGTAACGAGTAATGTAAATTCCAAATTGTTAGTGAATTGGGAGTGTGATTGTTCATGGGATATAGAGAGTTTATAGAACCTGGGAGAGTATGTATGTTCGAGAGAGGAATTATATGACTGAATCGCAGTGAGTGGTAGACGTAATAATACTACATGCGTACTATGGGAATCAGGTTGGTAAATGCCTCTTGAGTTATATAAGTTGTGTGCATGCTGATTACTTGATATATTATGTGTATGACATGCCTAGATACTGCCTATCGAACGGAGTTTAACGCATTGTGGACGACCATATCTTGTGTGCCTTCGGGGGATTTTGAGTCATATCACTAGAGCATGGAACCTAGGTATGGGCTATCTATGAAAACAATAGTGGTGACGATTGTATGGGTGCGTAGGTATGTGCATAACCCATCTGGTTGGAACAATGTTCACCTCCAATATGTGTATATGTTTTATTGGTTCGTGAGAGATTGAATCTGTTGCCCTTCATGCGTGAGCGTTGCAATGGGACTAGATAGCCGAGTATGCCTAGCACCAGGGGTTTCTTAACCATGGGTGCAGTATTGATAAGTATATTTATATGTATACATATTGAGATTTTATATGTGTATACGGAGTTCCTATTCTGTGTTTCATATTGGCCGCTTTATTATAGTATATACTTATTGGGACATCAGTTGAGAATTAATAATGTCATGAGAATGAGTTAAAGCATCTTTAAACCTATTCCTAAATAATATCAATATATTATCTTCGATTTATTTAGATATTTTATCCGGCATAGTGGTTATACTTTGTATAGTCAGGCAGAGTATTATGAGTAGTATGGGTAGTTAGGCTCATTAGGTGTGCACATTAGATGAGAGGTGATGATCTCAAGTGAGTACGCTAAGTTAACATGAATAATATATGTGCTAATTAACCAATTTAAGCACTTGTTATATTTAAACTTTTTTCTACTCGGGCTCTGACCCGTTTTTTCTGCAAAACTCTTTTCTTGTTCCTTTATTTTCGGTGCTCAGCCACAGGGACACCAAGCCTAGGAGATTCCATTCAGTTGCCGAGTTGTAGCTACTGCGGAATCTACAAGACATTGCCAGTAGACACTTTATAGTCTATTAATTATTTATCAGTTATTTACTTCAGTTGGACATGTCGTCCCTTCCGATTTTACATTCATAGATTTAGATGTTTTATTCTGTTAGTAGACTTTTATTTCATGGCTTTGGATTATTGTATGAGATTTTGACTGGAAGTGTTTACTCCAGTTCTCTATTTCAATTCAGCTTGTTCTTTCCTTATGTTTTGGGATGAATGGTATTAGTTAATTATTTCCTTACTTGATGATTGGTTAGTAACAAGATAAAATTTTGACATCAACCTTTTTTAAATATTAGGTGGTTAGTTTTAATTAAATAACATTGATGATTTTCGACAGTGATGCTTTATCTGAACCATCTGGATATTCTGGGTTTAATTAATAAAGGACCGATCACCCGGTATTTAATTAGGCGGGGTGTCATTGGTAGTATCAGAGCATCAGGTTCTAGTGTTCTTAGGATCTGTACGGCTTACTATGTTTTCGCGTAGCGTCCTTTGATATAGTGCCCTATATTATAGGATTGTGTACTCTATATGCATTTTAGGTTCTTTGGCTATTTTGAGATAATAACTATAGACTTATGAAACTTTTCTCTCCTTTCAGATGCCTCCTCGACCTGCACAGATAGTTCCCAGGGATGTTCAGCCCGAGCCTCAGCCTGCACCAGCTCAGGGTATGATGAATGCCACTGAAGTTGCCACCATTGTATCTTAGGCGATAAATTCTGCATTGGCAGTTGTGCAGCATGCACCACCTCAGGCATCGGTGGTGGCTCCAGTTTAGGCCCCGGCCTTCCCGTCTGCTTGGAAACGTGTTAGGGATGCCTTCTAGAAGGCACATCCTCCGGAGTTTATAGGGAGCTCTGATGTAGTGGAAGCGAGTCAATGGAAGGACATCGTGAGACATTTGAGGATGCATGAGGGCACGGATGTGCAGATTCAGATACTGGACACTTTCACGTTAGTGGGAGCAGCACTTCAGTGGTGGGTGTTTATTACCACCGCAGAGACTTTTCGATGCGGTTCGACCACAAATATTTCCCCTTGGCCATCCAGACAGAGATAAGATGAAAGTTGATGAACTTGAATCAAGAGGGAAAGACCGTAGCAGAATATGAGGTAGAGTTTATCAACCTTCTAAACATTGTACCAAATGAGATCCTGACTGAGGAGAAGAAGATTCAGAGTTTTGTGGATGGGTTGATATGGAGGATCCGCCAATATTTGATAGGCAATCTCTATTTGGCCACCTTTTTGGACGTGGTTAACGCAGCACTACTCCACTGCCAGGATCACCGTTTTCATCTGTCAGAGGTTAAGCAAGTAAAAGAGTCCAGCCAGTAGGGAAGGACAAGACGAAATGGTGACAACGGGGCACAGGCAATTCAGTATCAGCATAGACACGGTGATCAGGGTTTACAGCAAGGGGATCCTAAGAGGTTCAGGTCAGGAGGTTTTAAACATGGGCAGGGAGGCTTTAGACATGGCCATCAGGGTCAGCACGGCCATCAGGGCCAGCAACAGGTTCAGCATGGCCAGCATGGCCAAGGGAGGGGTGGAAACGGCCATCAGGGCCGGGGACAATAGGGACAAAGGGGAGGACCCTTCCCAGGGAGATGTTTTACTTGCGGAAACACTGGCCACAAGCATCAGGACTTCTCTCAGAAGGGTAGAGGCCAGCAGCAGCAGCAAGGTGCTCATCAGGAGCCCCAACGACCATTTTTTCCCATAGCTCTCCTAGCACCCTCAAAGATACCATCACTACCACCCATTCCAGCCGTCCCAGTTCATCAGGGGCAGCTTCAGTAGGGACGAGTCTACAATCTTCACCAGGCCGTAGTCCCGCAGGACCCACCCGCGATTGAGGGTATGTTTTTTATCCAGGGGACTTTGGGGCGCATTTTATTTGACACGGTGGCCACACACTGTTTTATTGCCATGGGGTTTGCACGTACTACTAGATTATTTGATATAGCAGAGAGTATGGTTACTTGTGTGGATTCTCCATTGAGTAGAGGTTCCGTGATTTCGTTTATTTGTCGGGGAGTGGGTATAGAGATTGGGAGGTTTATCTTACCCGCTGACATGCTTGTATTAGGTATGTCCGAGTATAACGCGATTATAGGGATGAATTGGCTTGTCAGGTTTAGGGCCATGATCGATTGTTTTAGTAGGAGTATAGTTTTTGCCATACCTGGTCAAGAGATGTTCCTAGTGGCGATGCCTCGCCCTGAGGGAGGATAATCCACACATTTATACTACACATAGGAGGAGACCTCTAGGGAGGTGGTGGTATCACTTGACTCGATTCCTAATGTTCGAGCGTTCGCCGATGTGTTTCAGGAGATTTTGGGGTTACCACCAAGTAGAGAGATAAACTTTGTTATTTACTTAGCACTGGGCACTCAACCGATAGCCCACGCACCTTACCGTATGGCTCTAGCAGAGATGAGGGAGTTGCATGATCAGATTGAGCAGTTGTTGGCGCAGGGATTTATCCGTAGGAGTACTTCACCGTGGGGTGCTCTCGTACTATTCGTTAAGAAGAGGGATGGATCGTTGAGGTTATGTGTCAATTATCAAGAGTTGAATAAAGTCACGATACGAAACAAATATCCATTGCCTCGAATTGATGACTTATTCGACCAGTTGAGAGAAGCTGCCTTCTTCTCGAAGATTGACTTGAGATCGGGATACCATTAGTTGCGTATCAGGGAGCAGGATGTATCGAAGATGGCCTTCTTAACAAGATATGGTTCCTATGAGTTCAGTGTTATGCCTTTCGGGCTAACCAACGCCCTAGCCATGTTTATGGACTTGATGAACAGGGTGTTCAGAGAGTTCCTGGACCAGTTTGTCATCGTCTTCATAGATGACATTCTGGTCTACTCGTAAACCGAGGAAGAGCATGCTAAGCACGTGAGACAGGTTTTGCAGACACTGCGTCAGCATGTGTTGTATGCAAAATACAAGAAAATGTGGATTTTGGCTGAAGGAGGTCCAGTTTTTGGGTCACAACATCTCTGATAGAGGGATATCCGTGGATCCGGGGAAAGTGTTAGCGGTGAGAGAGTGGGGACAGCCCACGACACCGACCGAGATACGTAGTTTCTTGGGCTTAGTCGGATACTATAGGAGGTTCATTCGAGGGTTTTTGAAGATAGAGGGTCCGTTGACACATTTGACTTGCAAAGGGGTGTCGTTTATCTGGAGTGACGCCTATCAGTTGGCCTTTGGGGAGTTGAAAGATAAGTTAACCTCAACATCAGTGTTAGCATTTCCCAAGCCGGGAGTGGAGTATTTAGTCTACACTGATGCGTCCTTATTAGGACTTGGGGGTGTACTCCAGTAAGAGGATCAGGCTATATCTTATGCCTCCCGTAAGCTTATGCCTCACGAGAGGAATTACCCCACCCATGACTTGGAGTTGGCGGCGGTCGTATTTGCACTTCAGATTTGGAGACATTACCTACTGGGGGAGAAATTTCGTTTATTCACAGATCACAAGTCATTACAGTACTTATTCACACAGAAGGAGCTGAATATGCGTCAGTGCCGGCGGCTTGAGTTTCTGAAGGATTATCATTTTGATATCCAATACCACCCGGAGAAGGCTAACGTGGTAGCAGACGCGTTGAGATGTAGGCCGGTAGGGGAGGTGGCCGAGGTGTGGAAAGAGAAATGGAAGGAGTTAGGACACCAGGATGCGGTGGCTCGATCATTCATGTCTGTGATGATAGTTACACCCCAGATTATTACGAGAGTAGTACAGCCTCAGGCAGCTGATCCGTTCTGCCAGAATTAGATAGTGCAGCTTCTGGCAGACGGGGTCGAGTCTTACACCGTGGGCTCAGATGGGGGTTTACGTTTCAATGGAAGGTTGATTATTCCTAAGGGAGAAGACTTGCGGCACGAGGTGATGATAGAGTCGCACGGTTTATGATTTATGGTACATCCCGGTGGGGATAAGATGTACCACGATATGCGGAGACAATATTAGTGGAGCGGGATGAAGAAGGATATTGCTGAGTTTATCTCGAAATGTGCCACTTGTCAGCTAGTAAAGGTGGACCATCAGAGATCGGCGGGACTTCTACAGCCATTAGAGGTTCATCACGGGATTACGTACAACGCAGAGGGGTCACGATTCAATATGGGTGATAGTGGATTGACTGATCAAGGTAGCCCACTTTTTGTTAGCCCAGACGGATTACACCATGGGACAGTACTCCCAGATATTCATAGCAGAGATAGTGAGACTTCACGGGGTGCCTCTCAACATTGTGTCTGATAGAGATAAAGTGTTTGTGTCTCAGTTTTGGGAGAGTTTTCAGGAGGCAATGGGTACGGAGTTGCGGCTGAGTACACCTTGACGGATGGACAGACCGAGCGGAAAAATTAGATGTTAGAGGACATGTTGCGTATATGCATCATTGATTTTGGCAGAGGCTGGGAGTAGTATCTCCCGTTGGTGGAGTTTGCCTATAACAACTCCTACTAGTTTACTATCGGTATGGATCCATTCGAGGCACTATACGGCAGACCTTGTTGTTCCCCAGCATATTGGTTAGAGGTGGGAGACAACAAGTTACATGGTCCGGAGGTGATTCAGGATACTTCGGTGAGGATTGAGTTGGTACGAAACCGTATTCGGGTTACTCAGGATCGACAAAAGAGCTACGTCGATGCCATGTGGTATTTTTGGGAGTTCAATGTGGGGGACCAGGTGTTACTTCGGGTGTCTCCTATGAAGGGAGTTATGCATTTTGGAAAGAAGGGAAAGTTATCGCCTAGGTAGGGCCATTCCCTATTATCGAGAGGATTGGGCCATTTGCGTATAGACTTGGGTTATCGGAGCACTTGCATAGGGTCCATGACGTGTTCCATATCTCTTCACTGAGGAGATATCTTCGAGTTGATTTAGCCCATACTCACATCGCGTTGGAGGAGATCGACTTACAACCTGATAGCTCCTACGAGGAGGGGCCGATTGCTATCCTAGACCGTAGCGAGACGAAGTTGAGGTCAAAGATAGTACCACTAGTCCGTGTTCAGTGGCGGCACCATAATGTTGAGAAATCTACCTGAAAGCGCGAGAATGACATGCGTGAATGTTATCCAGAGTTATTCTTGCCAGGTTTATTTTCATTTTCGAATTTCGGGATGAAATTTTGTTATTAGGGGGGAAGTATGTAATACCTCGTATTTTTTTGCATATTTATTTTATTATGAAATTATGGAAATTAGGATTAATTAATTTAAAGGGAGAAAATTTAATTTATAATTAATCCAATTTTAAGGGTAATAATTACTAGCGTGACGAGAGTTGGTAGTTATCGAAAATAATTATGTTGAAATCATGTTGAGTAATAACTACGTTGAACATTATGTAGTGAGTAACGTAATAATAATATGGTCGGGGACGAGATACACGGCAGTTAAGATATAATTATTTGGGACGCGCGTATTTGTCGTGTCACTATTACATATTTGGGGGTTAAAAAGGTAAATTATTTTTATATAAGTCGAATGACTATTTTGAGTGCGCCAGCATGTCCGGAAGGGTCGAAATAGTCAGAAAACACTACTCGGGTATTTTAATTCGAGTCTGGGGCATTTTAGCCCAAAATGACACCCCAGAGGGGTAGTTGAGTCTTTTGGGATTTTTGAGTGATTAAATGGACGAAAATGGGATTAAAATAGGAACATCAAGGTTTAGTGGTCTGTGAGTTGCAACATTACGTGATGAAGAGAGATAAAGAGAGAGAGAACCAAGGAGGAAGAAGACCCCATAGTAGAACTAAGCCAAGAACTCAAGATTTCCCACCAAGAATTACACCAAAGTGTAGATCGCGACGAGAGGGTCAACCACATGTCATATTCAATCAGAGAATCAAAAATCCATCCCAAGGCAAGTTTTTATCTTGCTCCTATTTTAGCAAATATTATTCCCGTTGATTTAAATTAGATGATATAAACTTGTTGCAATGAAAACTTAGGTTTAATTAGACTGATTTGTAAAGAAACCTTATGAATTGGAGATAGGGTTGCATGTAGAGGATCTTCCTGTCTTAGACCTATTAAATTTAATAATTATATGTTTAAATCATGAAATTAATTGGGAGTTTTGAAGGTCTAAAAATTATGGGTTCACATTTGAGAGATTTATTAGGAATTGAAGACATTGTTAAATTCCATTTGAGTATATAAGGGTTTGACCTTTAATTTGTATTAGAAAGTATCTTAGGGTAATTTGGAATACTTTAAGAACATTAAATTAGAGTTGGGTTGAGTTTTGGGTTGATATTGAAGATTGAAATTTGGAAAAATCGAATTTGGAGAAGAATAGGGGTCTGCCTAGATTTCTTGTTCAAAGTCTGCCCAGGTCATTCGAACGACCTCGTTCGAATGAGACTTCCAACGATAATTCCAATGACCCTTCTAACAAAATAATGGAGTTCGTCCGAAGTGAGAACTTCGTTCGAACGAACTCGTTCGAGCGAGATTCCCTTGAGTTCTAACGAGATTTCAGAATGGATTTTTAGGGTCCGATCGAGTTAAAAATCGTCCTAGGGTTATCCAAGTGAGGGTAATTACCCACGTGAGTAACGAGAAATGTAATTTCCAAATTTTTAGTGAATTGAAAGTGTGATTGTTCATTGGATATAGAGAGTTTATAGAACTTGGGAGAGTACGTATGTTCGAGAGAGGAATCATATGACTGAATCGCGGGGAGTGGTAGACGTAATAATACTACTTGCGTACTATGGGAATCAGGTTGCATGAATGCCTATTCAGTTATATAAGTTGTGTACATTCTTATTACTTGAGATATTATGTGTATGACATACCTAGCTACTGGCTATCGAACGGAGGTTAGCGCGTTGTGGACGATCATATCTTGTGTGCCTTCGGGGGATTTTGAGTCGTAACACTAGAGGATGGAACCTATGTACGGGCTATTTGTGATAACGAAAGTAGTGACGGTCGTATGGGTGCGTAGGTATGTGTGTAGCCCATCGGCTTGGAACTATGTTCGCCCCCAATACGTGTATATGTTTTATTGGTTCCTGAGAGATTGAATATGTTGTCCTTCATACGTGAGCGTTGCAATGGGACTAGATAGTCGAGTATGCCTAGCACCAGGGGTTTCTTAAGCATGGGTGCAGTATTGATATATGTATTTATATGTATACATATTGAGATTTTATATGTGTATACGGAGTTCCTATTCTGTGTTTCATATTGGCAGCTTTATTATAGTATATACTTATTGGGTCACCAGTTGAGAATTAATAATGTTATGAGAATGAGTTAAAGCATCTTTAAACCTATTCCTAAATAATATCAATATATTGTCTTTAGGTTATTTAGATATTTTATCCGGCATAGTGGTTATACTAAGTATAGTCAGGCAGAGTATCATGACTAGTATGGGTAGTTAGGCTGGTTAGGCGTGGACATTAGATGAGAGGTGGGCATATCAAGTGAGTACGCTAAGTTAACATGAATAATATTTGTGCTAATTAACCAATTTAAGCACTTGTTATATTTAAACTGTTTTCTACTCGGGCTCTGACCCATTTTTCTACAAAACTCTTTTCTTATTCCTTTATTTTAGGTGCTCAGCCACAGGGACACCAAGCTTAGGAGATTATATTCAGTTGCCGAGTTGTAGCTGTTGTGGAAGCTACAGGACATTGCTAGTAGACGCTTCAGAGTCTATTCTTTTTTATCTATTAGTTATTTACTTCAGTTGGACATGTCGTCCCTTCCTATTTTACATTCAGAGATTTAGATGTTTTATTCTGTTAATAGACTTTTATTTCATGGCTTTGGATTATTTTATGGGATTTTGACTGGAAGTGTTTACTCTAGCTCGCTATTTTAATTCAGCTAGTTCTTTCCTTATGTTTTGGGGATGAATGGTATTAGTTAATTATTTCCTTACTTGATAATTGGTTAATAACAAGATAAAATTTTGACATCAACCTTTTTTAAATATTAGGTGGTTAGTTTTAATTGAATAAAATTGATGATTTTCGACAGTGATGCATTATCTGAACCAACTGGATATTCTGGATTTAATTAATAAAGGACTGATCACCCGATATTTATTTAGGCGGGGTGTCATAGGTGGTATCAGAGCATCAAATTCTAGTGTCCTTAGGATCTGTACGGCTTACTATGTTTCCGCGTAGCGTCCTTTGATATAGAGCCCTATATTATAGGATTGTTGTACTCTTTTTAATTAGGGGGTGTCACAACTATCTCTCGATACATATAATTTGTGACAAGTATAAATTAATGAACCTAGAAATATAAAATTAATGAAACCAAATAATTAAATTAAAATCATACGTAGTGCATCCCACCCCTTGAATAGGGTGACTAGCCAAGCATAATGAAATAATTAATCATAGTCAAATACATGGAACAACAAATTAAAGAGTAGAGCAAGAAATACAATACACAAAAGTTTCCCTTTGAATTGATTCCTTGAATCGCGTTCATGCATGTGTGTCCAAATGTTCTCACATATCCAACACTTGATTACACACACAAAATAAAATAAAAACAAAACCTAAAAATTATTCTAATGCTAAACTAATTTTTTGGGGATTTTTCTAATTTTTTATGTTCCTAATATGTACATAATATACATACCGTCTCTCTATTTTATGTGTCTCTCATTACCTCTCTGTTGAGAGTCTTCTTTTGATTAATGAGCTGGTGCCTTTTTTATAACCCACAATTTTTTTTCTTTTTCTTTTGGGAGATTCTTTTGGGATTTTATTTTTTGGCCAAGTCCAAGGAGTTTGCACGTGTGTTTTCTTTGAATTGAGACTTGGCAGGTAAAGGGGGAGATAAGGGTTAGCTTTTGTCCCCATTTTGAGGGATATGGGAGGTGGATGTGTCCTTCATGTCAGGCCCACGGTAGATCCTTTTTCGGTGTACCTTGGGAGTTCTTTAGGAGCTGTGTTGTGGTTTGATTTGGTTGTGTGTGCAGTTTGGGGATGGGGTCTCGCATCTGGATCGTCTTCTTTGAGACCGTGAAGTTGTGGCCACTGTTGGGTCTCTCTTTGTTTTGTTGTTGGCTCCTCTCCGGCATTTGGATTGTGGCCTGGGTTTTCTCATTTGTTGATTTGGCTGCCTTTCACCGACGCTGATGTCGCGCACCAGGTCTAGTTTGTTCACCACTTTTGGTGGGTGCTTGCTTCGTTGCTCTGTTTGAGCTATGGTTTTAGGATCCGTTGCTGGTATCTCCCGTGTTTATCCCGTTCTTGGTTTCTCCGGTGGGTCTGTGTTGCCACTATGGCGTTTTGCGTCGATATCGGCTATGGATTTCGGGTTGGAGTCGTTCCTTTCCTGTTGGACGTTTGGGCCTTTTGGGCCGGCTTTGCTGTGGATTTCGGGTTGGAGTCGTTCCTTTTGCAGTCTTCTCCTTGGTTTGCGGGACACTAACTCCTCCCACCATTTGCGTTATTCCTTATGGCCATCGAGTGGAGCTTCGCCACCTCACTGTGTTGGTGGTTCACATTTACCACTGTTGTTTTGCCTTCCTCAACCCCATGGTTTTGACCTAATCCTTTTATTTCTTAATGAGAGAAACCTTTGTTGAGGAGGAAATTGAGATAAATGGCATTTTATTCGCTTAAGTCTCTTATTCTCTATTCGTCAGTGTAGTCAATGGGTTTGCGTGACTATGTCAATGACTTTACCTTCTTCATTAATCTCATGCTCAAGTGGATCATGAATAACAAGTGAAGATGTGCATTCTTTGTCCATGCTGGAGTTTCCACCCATACCTTTTGGTAACGCCCTATTATCATCCTTAGTGGTATGGTGTGGGGGGACCACATTAACTCCGTGTAAGGCAGAATTGAGAATCTTTGTTGTCGGACCCTCCACCTTAGTGGACATAAGGGGAGTTAAAATATAGAGCTAGGGGTTGAAGATGGTTGAGGTGGGGAAATATTAGTGGTGGTTGGAGGAGGCTAGGCGTAGGGATTTTTTAGAGAGAAGGGAGAGAAGTTTCCATGAGAGTTATGGGGTTCATGAGAGTTAGAGTCCGGATTGGAATATAGGCACACTTAGGCTTGGAAAAAATGCCATGAGGGGGCGGACGCATCAACCCCCTAAACGGCACCGTGAGTTCCATGAACAGCTCGTGTGCTTTCAACGTAACACGTAGCAACCGGCCATGTAGTCGCGGGACTCCCAGTTTATGAATAGGACTCGGATTTAAAAATAGGCACACCTAGGCTTGAAAATATGACACAAGGGGGCAGATGCCACCCTGAAATGGCACCACGAGTGGAACGAACATCTTGTATTCAACCAACATTACATGTAACCACAGTCCACGCAGTTGCGGGACTCTCGGTTTGAGAATAAGACCTGGATTTGAAAATAGGCTCATTTTGGCTTGAAAACGTGCTGTGAGGGGGCGGACACCACCATCCCCCCAAACAGCATGGCGAGTGGCACGAACACCTCGTGTGCGTCGAACGTAACACAAAGAAACCAACCATGCAGTCGCGAGACTCCCATTTTGAGACAAGACCCGACTTTGAAAATACACACTTTTAGACTTGAAAACTTGCCCCGAGGGGCAGATTCCACCCCCCAATTGGCATCGGAAGTGGCACGACCACCTCAAACGTGTTCAACATAACACGTTTCAACCGTCCGCGCTGTTGCGGGACTCCTGATTTGAGAATAGAACCTAAATTTTGAAATTAGACTCACTTAGGCTTAAAAAAGTGCTGCGAGGGGTGGAAGCCACCATCTCCCCCAAACGACATCGTGAGTGGAAAGAACACCTTTTGTCCATCCAACGTAACTTGCAGAAACTGACTGCGAAGTCGCGGGACTCTCGTTTAGAGAATAGGACTCCGATTTGAAAATAGGCACACTTAGGATTGAAAATGTGCTGCGATGGGACGGACGCCACCACCCTCCTCCCCCCTCCCCCTCCAAACGGCACCATAAGTGGCAAGAATGCCTCATGCATGTCCAAAGTATCATATAGCAATCAGGCGACAACATATGGAGATATGCTCTCCCTTCTATCTAAAACTTCCCTACTCAATACCGCTTATAAGCTCCTTCCAACCACATACGTCTACCCTTACAACACCACCTAACCTCCTCCATGGCCACCATGCCCACCATGCCCACCTGCCTCTTCTAAGTCACGTTTAAACCCATTTTCGTCCAAGGCTGGTTCTCATCCCATAACCCATTTTTCCTGTCTGGGTGTCGCTCAGGAGGAGGTCGGTTGTCTATGATCCTGAATCACCTTGTTGTTCGCGGTAAACCAGTTGGTACTGGCCTGGATTCTGGTCCCACACCTGTCAGTGGTGCCACATGACGTTGTCTGTATTCCGTTCGACGCTGTGTTGGAGTTCGCTTCTAGCAATTTCGAGATTGAAGAGGGTCAGGTGGTTGCCTCGTGTGCTAACATCTCCAGGCCTAACAAGAATGTGAGTAGATTAAAAGATCTGTGTGAGGAAAAAGACGCCTATTGGGAGTTTCTTATTAGTAAAGGCTTTACCCACGAAGACGAGAAACAATTTAGGTTTCCCGGTGATCGAAAGGAGCAAAAAGCCAAATCTTTGGAGGTAATTGGTAGGGTTGATGGGTTATAGAATGTTGGAGGATCTGGTAGTAGCGTGGGGCTTGATAACTCTGTCAGAGGTATGGGGGTTGGTGATACCAACCTTAACAGTGTTGCTCCTACGTTGTCAGATCACCGTACTGTACACACAGGTACGAAAACTGCCATTTGTAGAGACGGGTGGATGGATAATTCAAACAAGAATGGCGTGGCCCATGTGGGTAAGACTTGGGGTTTTGTCACTGCTACAAGGAAAAAGCCTAAGCTCAGATTGTCCTACCATCAACCTGAGGTGGTGGACTCCATTATCACAATTAAACCACCCGTTGAGGTGGCCAGTGGGGATCATGGACGTTGGGTGAACAGTATGGTGGGTCGTTTTCTTGGGATAAAACTTATACTCTCGTTAATAATGTGGCGTTTAGATTGTGGGGAAAGTGCGGCCTCACCAAGGTCATTGCACACGATAAGGGTTTCTTTTTCTTCCTCTTTGATAACCCTACGCAAAGGGACGAGGTAACTGATAATGACCCGTGGCATTTTGCGGGTATTACCATAATCCTCAAAAAATGGCAACCAAACTTTAACTTTGATAAGGACACGATGAAAAAGATACCTATGTGGGTTAAGTTTTAGGATATTCTAACTTTGGACTGAGGAGGGTCTCAGTTACGTTGCAAGTTCTGTAGGCCTACTACCATTGTATGCTGATGCGATGACAGATGAGAAGAACCGGATAACCTTTGACCGTATTTGTATTGACGTGGAGGCCAGGGAGACCTACCTTACTTGCGTCAATGTTGTTATGGAAGATGGTACCGCTGCAGAGGTTAAGGTGGAATTCCAAGCCAAACCACCCTCATGCTCACAATGCCTCATTTTTTGTCACAACCTTAGTGTTTGTCCCAAAAATAAATGTGCAGGCGAGGCTAAAGTAAAGACACCACAAGCTAGAAAATCTACCACCTCAGGAGGCTGGATGCAAGTACTCAAGAGGGTGAACTGTGTTACTAGTTCAGTGCTAGAAGTTGGAGTGACCTCGGGTAATGCTACTGCTGAAACAGAAGTTATGGGCAGTAGCAGTGGGAAGAGTAGGAAGAAGGGGAAAGGAAAGAAGACTAGATGATCAAGTTAGCTTCCTGGGACATTAGGGGCCTTAATTCCTCTCACAAACAAAGGGAGGTTAATAAGTTGATTAGGGATAACCGTATTGATTTGGTGTGTTTGCTTGAAACTAAAGTTAGGAAGAATAACTTAGACTGTGTTATGAACAATTACTGCTTCCAGAGGGATTTTTTGGAGAACTGCCCAATGCCAGTGGGGGGGGGGGGTGTTGCCAGAATTATTGTGGCTTGGAACCCCGAGTGTGTTGCTGTGAGTTTGGTTCAGACCCATCCCCAGGCCTTGCTTTGCAAGGTGGATATTTGTGGGTCTGGATTGAGCTTTTTTGGATCTTTCATTTATGGGGATAACCTGCCAGGTGTGAGAAGACAGCTCTGGGATTTTTTGAGGATGAATTATGGGAGTGCGGGTGAGTCTCCGTGGATTCTGATGGGTGAATTTAATGTTGTTAGGTCGCATGATGAGAAGAGAGACATTCGTGGCATCGAAAGGGATGCCACGGAGGAGTCCAATCAATGTATTGACTTGCAGGCTGACGATATGGTGACTAATGGGTAGTGGTTTACATGGAATAAAAGGGAGTTGGGCGTTGATAATGTTCAATCTAGGTTAGATAGAGCTTTTCATAATGATTATGGGCCTATAAGTTCCCTGAGAGTCAAGCTTTTGTCCTCCTGCATGGGGTTTCAGACCATTGCCCTATAATCATATTACTGCCACCCTTGGAATGTAGTAGGCCTAAGACATTCAAATTTTACAATTTTTTGATGGACCATGGCGGCTAAACAAATTCTTTGCGAGGTTTGTCTTGATGAAGGTGGGGGGAACCCGATGGTGAGTCTGAGTCAGAAGTTGGGAAAAGTGAAGGCTAGGCTTAAATTTTCAACAGGAAGTTTTATAGAAACATCTCTGCTAGGGTGGAGGAGGCCAAGACGTTGCTTAATGAGGTCCAGACGAGGGTGGATAGAGATGGGGGCAACACTGTGGTGCTTCTAGAGGAAAGGGTCAAACTTCACAAGTTCTTAGAGTTGAGGAATGCAAAGGAGTCCTTTTTCAAGCAGAAGTCCAGGATTAAGTGGCTTCAGTTGGGGGATGGCAACAATTCCTTCTTCCATAAGAAAGCGAACCAGGCAACTACAGGTAGGAAAATCCTTAGTAACTTGGACGAGCATGGCGAGAGAATTGAGGGTAGTCAGAATGTGGCTAAGTTGGCTGTGAATTATTTCAACAACCTTTTAGGCACTCCATGTCCTTGTGAGGACCCCTTCTTTATTCTTAATGAAGTGGTTTGCAAGAGAATAACGGTTGACCAGTCTGAGAAGTTGGAGGCTCGCATTACTGCTGAGGAGATCAAGAATGCTATGTTCTCCATTGGTAACGATAAAGATCCTGGGCCTGATGGTTTTAATGCCTTTTTCTTCAAGAAAAATTGGGATGTGGTGGGGAAGGATGTGATTGATGCCATTACTTTCTTCTTCCAGTGTAGATTTTTGCCTAGGCAGTGGAACTGCACTGCTTTGGCACTTATTCCTAAGGTTACTACTCACTCGGGTATGCAGGACTTCAGGCCTATCTCTTGTTGCAATACCATCTGCAAGTGCATTTATAAAATTATTGCTGATAGGATGAAACCCATTCTCCCTTCCTTCATCAATCAGAGCCAGGCAACTTTTGTGAAAGGTAGGTCAATCTCTGATAATATTTTGTTGCTTCAGGAACTTATGAGGAATTATCATAGAGGGCACACTCCTCCTCGATGTACTCTTAAGATTGATCTTCTTAAGGCCTATGATACGGTCAGATGGGAGTTTTTACTCGAACTCCTTAGGCATATTGGTTTTTCGTCTAAGTTTGTTGGATGGGTGGAGGAGTGTATCACCACGACTAGATTCTCTGTCAGCCTGGATGGGCGTTTGCATGGCTTCTTTGAGGAGAGGAGGGGTTGAGACAAGGTGACCCTATCTCTCCATTCTTATTCCTACTGGTTATGGATATTTTCTCTTGTATTATGGATAGGTTTAGCTTAAGACCGGACTTCAGGCGTCATCCTAAGTGCAAGGAGGTGGGCCTTAATCATCTTTGCTTTGCGGATGATTTGATCATTCTGTGTGGTGGCGACCCTTCTTCGTGCAGCATTGCTAAGAGAACTATTGAGGTTTTCTCTTCGATCTATGGTCTTTACCCCAACACTAACAAGAGTAATTTTTACTATTCTGGTGTTGATGTGGAAGGGTTGAACATGTTCGGGGAGGTTCTTAGTTTCGCTCACAGTACCCCCCTTCTTGTATCTGGGGGTGCCTTTATTACTACCAGACTCAAGGTCGAGGATTCCTACAGGTTGATTGACAAGATAACGGGAAGGATTAAATGTTGGACCGATAGATTCCTTAGTTTTATGGGGGAGACTCCATCTTATCAACTCTGTCTTGTTTGGTATTCAGGTTTACTGGTCGTGCGTGTTCATTTTGCCTAAATGGGTTATTAAAAGAATTGACCAACTCATGAAAGACTTCTTGTGGAATGGCACTGATTCTAAACACACTGGGGTGAAGGTGGCGTGGAAAGATCTGACTTGCAGACTTGAGGAAGGGGGTTAGGCATCAAGAATGTGGAGTTATGGAACAAAGCTGCAATTCACAAGCTCCTATGGAACCTTTGTAGTGAGAAGGATTGCATGTGGGTCAAATTGTGTAATGTGTACAAGACCAAGAATAGAAGTATCTGGGTCATTAATATACCAAATGATGCTTCTTGGAGTTGGAGAAAGCTGCTGTAGCTGAGGGATATGGCCAAGCCACTATTCAAGTCCAGCATTGGCAATGGGGAAGATACTTTTGTGTGGTACGACAACTGGCATCCATTAGGTCCACTGATCGACGGCTATGGGGAAAGACTTATTTATGATGCGGCTAGCAATCATAAAGCTAGAGTGGCCGACTTTATTGATAGTGAGAGATGGAGGTGGCCTTCTTTTGTTACTTGGGAGTTAATGGAGATTAGGAATGTTGAGTTGCCTATTATTCGTCATGGGGTTAGTGATGAGGTGGTGTGGAATTCCAACTGGGGTGGCTTCTCCATTGGGTTGACTTTTGTTGCGCTTACTACCTCTCGTCCTCTATACATTAGACACAAGTTGATTTGGAACATCAATAATATACCAAAGTGTGCTTTTAGTTTATGGATCATATGCAGGCATGCTCCTCATACAAAAGATAAACTGTTTAGCTAGGGTATCTCCAATAACAATTTGTGTTACACTTGTAGTGAGGAGGTGGAAAATCGTTAGCACTTGTTTGTTGAGTGTAATATTGCTAAAGAGGTCTGGTGCGAGGTCAAGTACAAGAACCAGGTGTGACACCTCGACTAATTAAACACCGGGTAGCTACTCCTTTATAAAATTAATTCAAAATGCCAAGTTGGCTCAGTTAATAGCATCACTGTCGAAAACGTTTTATTATTACTAACCACCTAGTATTTAAAAAGTAAGTGCCAAATTTTATTAAATCTGATTAACATGCAATAAGAGTAATGAATAACTAAATAACACCATTCACCATACTGAAGTGAAACGAATAACCATCACAAAATGTAAATAAAACCTGGAGGAAAAACTCCTGAATACAAATCCCACAACTAATAAGTAAACCGAAATAAATAACTAAAACTGAATACTGAGCAATACATGCTAGAGTCTGAAAACTGAAATGTAAAAATGTCTAATAGAATTGGTGAACATGCCCTACAACTGATAGATGCTGAGACTGGAATCCAAATGAGAGAAGCGTCTACATGCAAATCCCTGTAGCTTCCACAAACAGCTACAGCTCGTCACCTGAATGAGAATCCTATGCTTGGTGTCCTTGTGGCTGGGCACCTAAAATGGTTTTACAAAAATATATATTTGGAAGCAAATGGGTCAGAGCCCGAAAGTGGAAATCATTTTAAAAACCTGCAAGTGCTTTAAAAACATTTAAAACATTAAATGCAAAGTACATGTTAGGACGTGCACTCACATTAAATTCTCACCTCTCGACTAACTGTGCACTCCTAACGTAAGTACCCATCTATAACTACCCTTTCCACTAGCTAAGTGACACGTAAACTAGCTAGACAACCAAAGGTTCTACCCATTTTACTCGGTTAATTTAACATAACAACGCTCGTAATTTAATAGAGGTTTCACGTAAACTCAGTTATTAAGTATGCCATTGATATAACTATCAGCTAACTCATTATATATCTCGAAACAATACCGGAATATTTTTACAACATTAACATGAGGATTCCCATTAATCAAATGTATATTATTCACATCATAAATATACGATACAAGCACCCCGCAATCTAAGCTGTAGTGCACACATACTCTGCTATCCATCCCGGTACATCACGTACATAAGGATTACATATTCCGAATCTCTCAGGAATAGTTCAGATAACACAATTCACAAATAGTGGAGGCGAACATAGTCACCATCACATGGGTCACGCACATACCTACGCTCCCATGGTCAGCGGACTTATTAATATCACAATAAGTCTTTCTATGACCTATGTTCATCAAGGTACCAGTCTATATCCCCCCCGTAGGCACACAAGGATTAGAGGGTCCTAAGCGAACGAAACCTCCCGTGATAGCAAGTATGGTAGGTATGTCATACATACAATCCATATATCAATACTAAGTAAACACACATCTTAGTAATACCGTATTATATTCGTAGTACATATTGCACTCTCGTACTAATTATAATTATCACGATTCGTACTATTTCGGTTTATAATTATACGCGCCATAATTCATCCTCACCTCGTAGTAGACACTCACGTCTCAACCCAAATGGTTCATTGAATATAACTCTAATATATGATTTACTCATCTCAATAACCCAAAAGTCCCAAATAAATCACTATATCATCAAAGGAACACTAACTCTACCCTTGAACCAGTTCCCGGAACTCCAAAAGTCAAAACAGTCCAAAAAGGGTCAAACTGTCAACTCGTTAGAAGTCTCGTTCGAACGAGGCTTCGAACGAGTTTGGACTGTCAGGTCGTTAGAAGTCTCGTTCGAACGAGGCTGTTCGAACGAGATCCCAGTTCGTTCGAACGAACTGACCCTTCTAACGATATCTCGTTCGAACGAGATATCGAACGAAAACCCCTACTCGTTAATAACGACTGGTCATCTCGTTAGAAGCTCGTTCGAACGAGCTCGTTCGAACGACCTGGGGGCTGCTTCTAACGAGATGCCAGTTTCGGCCCAGAATTTTCCAAAAGTCGTTTTTCACCATTTTTACTCCTCAAACCTCTTCTAAAATTCGTTCCCACAATATATGGAGTTCTCTAATCATCCTCAAACATGTTAAGGGGCTATACTATCATCATTAAAGGGTTTGATATCATCTAAACATCATTAAATCACAATTTCTACATTAATTCCCAATTTTCTTCAAGAACATAAACCCTAACTTTTTCTCATCATAAATTCCCAGATTTTAATTCGTTTATACATCACCTAGATATGAATCTCCGAAATTAAATCTCCCAACAATGTTTCTACATGCAAACCTATCCCAACATTCAATAATAACTTCAAATTTCATGGGTTTTCTTTTAATCTTTCAAGAACAAATAAGATTCTTCAATTTCTAACATGGAAAAGACATTCTCAGTAATTAAATGGAAATAAAGTCACTTGCCTTGGTTTGATTCCGGATTTGGTGTGGATTTGGTGTAGAATTTCTGCAGAATTCCTCTCTCTCTCTCCTTCTCTAAGCTTTCTTCTCCAAAAGGCTATGGTGGCTAGGGTTTGCTTTGGGGAACCTATGAAAACCTAATTTAATAAACCTCCGTAGCTTGTTGGGTTAATAAAGGTTGGTTGGGGTCAATCCTTATCAGATTACAACTCTCAATTTTCGTCACTTTTAATTACCCAAAAATACCAAATTACTAAAATACCCTTTATAGTGCCGGAATGGCCTAAAAATACCCCGGGACCCAAACTATACCCCCGGCTAGTGTTTTCTGACTATCTCGACCCTTCCGGACGCGTTGGCGCACTCAAAACGACCATACGGATTATAGATTTTAAATTCACTTTTAATATCAAAATATTATACCGTGACGCGGCGGTCCCACGCGTCTCAACAAAATTTCTAAGATGCCGCATATAAATCCCACGACAAATTTTATAATACCAAGTACATATATAATCATATATGCACATAATCAAATACCAATTCGCATCACATCAGTATTTATAACCCGGATTAATTTCCAATTACTACGCATTTAATTAATTAATCCCCAAAAATAAATATAGACAAAAGTACGGGGTATTACATACTCCCCCCCTAATAACTGAATTTCGTCCCGAAATTCGAAACTAGAAAGTACCTGCTAAAAACAGCTCTGGATAACGCTCGCGCATCTCATCCTCGCGCTCCCATGTGGACTCCTCGACATTGTGATGTCGCCACTGAACACGCACTAACGGGACTATCTTTGACCGTAGTTTCCTCTCGCTTCGGTCCAAAATAGCAATCGGCCCTTCCTCATAAGAGCTATCCGGCTGGAGATCGATGTCCTCCACAGCAATGTGAGAATGAGCCAAATCATCCCTAAGGTATTTCCTCAGTGAGGAAATATGGAACACGTCGTGAATCCGATGCAAATGCTCCGGTAACCCAAGTCTATACGCAACCGGTCCGATCCGCTCAATAATAGGAAACGGCCCCACATACCTCGGTGCCAACTTCCCCTTCTTCCCGAAATGCATAATCCCCTTCATAGGAGAAACCCTGAGCAAAACCTGGTCCCCCACTTGGAACTCCCTGAAAAACCTCTTTGCATCAGCATAACTCTTCTGCCTGTCTTGAGCTACCCGAATGCGACTCCGAATCAACTCAATCCTTGCCGAAGTATCCTGAATCACTTCCGGCCCAAGTAGTTTGCTGTCCCCCACTTCTAACCAACATGTTGGGGAACGACAAGGCCTACCGTACAATGCCTCAAACGGAGCCATGCCAATCGTGAACTGATAGGAGTTGTTGTAAGCAAACTCCACCAGTGGAAGGTACTGCTCCCATCCACCCCCGAAGTCAATAATGCACATGCGTAGCATGTCCTCCAACATCTGATTGGTGCGCTCTGTCTGCCCATCGGTCTGCGGATGATAAGCCGTACTTAACCGCAATTCCGTGCCCATGGCCTCCTGGAAACTCTCCCAAAACCTCGAAACAAATATCTTGTCTCTGTCAGACACGATATTCAAGGGCACACCGTGAAGTCTCACAATCTCTGAGATGAAGAGCTGGGCATACTGTCCCGTAGTGTAGTCAGTCCTTACGGGTAAGAAGTGAGCGACCTTGGACAACCTGTCCACAATTACCCAAACAGAGTCGTGACCCCTCTGCGACGTAGGCAACCCCGTGATGAAATCCATGGATATGCTCTCCCACATCCACACCGGAACCTCCAACGGCTGTAGCAATCCTGCTGGTCTCTGATGATCCACTTTTACAAGCTGACAAGTGGCGCACTTCGAGACAAACTCAGCGATATCTCTCTTCATACCGCTCCACCAATACTGCCGTCTCATGTCTTGGTACATTTTGTCCCCTCCGGGATGTACCGCGAACCGTGAGCCGTGCGACTCTGCCATCACCTCGTGCCGCAACTCCTCTCCTTCCGGAACTACCAATCTCCCATTGAAGCGCAATCCCCCGTCTGAGCTAACGGTATAGGACTCAGCTCCCTCTGCTAGCAACCGAACTATCTGCTCCTGACAGAACGAGTCATTTGCCTGTGCCCGTACAACCTTCGTGACAATCTGTGGTGTAACGGTCATCACAGACATGAAAGATCGGGCCACTGCATCCTGGTGTCCCAATTCCTTCCACTTCGCCTTCCACACCTCTGCCACCTCGTCTGCTGGCCTACGGCTTAACGCGTCTGCTACCACGTTAGCCTTACCCGGGTGGTACTGGATGTCGAACTGGTAGTCCTTCACAAATTCAAGCCACCTACGCTGCCGCATATTCAGTTCCTTCTGCGTGAACAGATACTGTAGTGACTTGTGATCCGTGAACAGCTGAAACTTCTCCCCCAAAAGATAGTGCCTCCAAATCCGTAAGGCAAATACCACTGCTGCCAATTCCAAATCATGCGTGGGGTAATTCTTCTCATGAGGCTTAAGCTTACGGGAAGCATAAGCTATGGCCTGTCTCTCCTGCTGCAACACACCTCCCAGTCCTTGCAAAGACGCATCGGTGTAAACCAAATACTCAACTCTCGGTCTCGGCAATGCTAACACAGGTGCTGAGGTCAATTTGTCCTTCAATTCATCGAATGCCAACTGACAGGCATCACTCCAGATGTATGGCACACCCTTACGAGTAAGATGTGTCAAAGGACCTGCTATCTCCGAGAAACCCCGAATAAACCTCCTGTAGTATCCTGCTAGTCCCAAGAAACTACGAATCTCCGTTGGTGTCGTGGGCTGTCCCCACTCCCTCACCGCTGACACCTTTCCCGGATCAACAGATATTCCCTGGTCGGAAATAATGCGACCCAAGAACTGGACTTCCTTCAGCCAAAACCCGCACTTCTCATATTTTGCATACAGCTCGTTCTGACGAAGTGTCTGCAAAACCTGCCTCAAATGCTCGGCGTGCTCCTCCTCTTTCTGAGAGTAAACCAGAATGTCATCAATGAAGACAATGACAAACTGATCGAGGAAATCTCTGAACACCCTGTTCATCAAGTCCATAAACACTGCTGGAGCGTTGGTCAAGCCGAAAGGCATAACCCGAAACTCATAAGAACCATATCTCGACAAGAACGCAGTCTTCGAGACATCCTCCTCCCTGATACGCAACTGATGGTAACCCGATCTCAAGTCAATCTTTGAGAAGAAAGAAGCTCCTCTCAACTGGTCGAATAAGTCATCGATTCGAGGCAACGGATACTTATTCCGTATCGTGACCTTATTCAACTCTCGGTAGTCCACACACAACCTCAGTGAACCGTCCCTCTTCTTCACAAACAAAACTGGAGCACCCCAAGGTGAGGTACTCCTGCGAATAAAGCCCTGCCCTAACAGCTGCTCTATCTGATCCCGTAACTCTCGCATCTCAGCTGGAGCCATACGGTACGGTGCGCGTGCTATAGGTCTCGTACCCGGTAGCAAATCAATAACGAAGTCTATCTCTCGACTGGGCGGTAAGCCTGGTATCTCCTGAAACACATCCGAATACTCCCTGACAACCGGGATCGAATTTAAAGGAATCACAACCTCCTTAGAGGTATCCTCCTCTATGTAATACAAATGAGCGGTCGATCCTCCCTCTGGGCGAGGCATCGCCACTATAAACATCTCTTGCCCCGGAATGGCAAAAACAATGCTCCCGCTGAAGCAATCAATCATGGCCCTATATGCTACGAGCCAATCCATACCGATGATCACATCGTGAACATGCATGTCTAGCACTAACATGTCTGCAGGCAATACCAAACCTCCAACCTCTACCCCCACTCCCCGGCATATAAAGAAAATAAGTGACCCACTCCCCAATGGTGAGTCGACACACGTCACTGTGCTCTCTGCCGTAGCTAACAATCCTAAAGCTTTCGCGAAGCGTGTAGCTATAAAACAATGTGTAGCACCCGTATCAAATAACACCCGACCCATAGTGCCATGGATAGGAAACGTACCCTCGATCGCTGGCGGTGCCTATGGAACTGCAGCCTGGTGAATGTTGTAGATACGTCCATACTGTAGCTACCCCTGCTGAGCTAGGACTGCTGGAATGGGTGGCAAAGCTGCCATCTGTGGCGGTGCAGGAAGAGCGGCGGGAAACATAGGTCTCTGTGGCTCCTGGCGAGCACCCTGCTGCTGCTGCTGTGGGGCCCTGCCCCTATCAGGACAATCCTGCTTCTTATGGCCAGTCTTGCCACAAGTAAAGCACTTCCCTGGGAAGTTCCCTCCCTTCTGCCCCTGCTGTCCCCGGCCCTGGTGGCCGTTACCATTCCTCCCTTGGCCCTGCTGGCCCTGATGGAACTGCTGCCCATTCTGCCCCTGTTGGCCCTGATGGCCGTTTGGACCCTGATGGCCCTGTCGGAAACCTCCCTGTCCCTGCCTATAGTTCCCTGACCGGAACCTCTTGTTATCCCCCTGCTGGGAGCCCTGCTCAGTCTGTCTCTGCCCCTGACCCGATTGTGCCCCGCTGGCACCATGTCCTCCGGTCCTACCCTGATGGCTAGACTCTCCCGACCGCTTGCCCTCGGCCATATGAAAACGGTGGTCCTGGCAGTGCAATAGTGCAGCGTTAACCACATCAGAATACGTGGCCAACGATAGGTTCCCTAGCAGATGCTGACGGATCCTCCAATTCAACCCATCAGTGAACTTCTCTATCTTCTTCTTCTCTGTTGGAATCTCGTCTGGAACGATATTCAACAGGTTAGTGAACTCGGCCTCATACTCGGCCACTGTCTTGCCCTCCTGCTTCAAACTCATCAGTTTCCTCCTCATCTCTGTATGAACTGCGGACGGAAAATACTTGCGGTCAAACCGCACCCAGAACTCCTGAATGGTGAGGGTATCCCTCTCCTCCGCGGTGGTAATGGACTCCCACCACTGCAGCGCAGATCCAACTAGCTTGAAAGTAGCTAGCACCTGCTTCTGAACGTCTGTGCACTCATGCATCCTCAAATGCCTCTGCATGTCTTTCCTCCATTGGCTCGAGATAACCACATCTGAGCTTCCAGCAAACTCTGGCGGATGCGCTTTCTAAAAAGCGTCACGTACACGTTCCCAAGCAGACGGGAATGCATTAACCTGTACTGGCGCGGCAACCGGCGCCTGAGGTGGTGCCTGCTGAATCACGGCAATCGCGGCATTTACCGCTTGGGCTACTATAGCAGCAACCTCAGCGGCGTTCAACATGCCCTGAACTGGAGCGGGCTGGGGTTCGGGCGTTGCATTCCTGGGAACTCGTCGTGCACGTCGTGGAGGCATCTGAAATGAGAACAAAGTTTATAAGTTCACGGTTTATAAACTTAATATAGCTGAAGAACGAAGCATACACAAAAGAATACAACAGTCCTAAAATATAGGGCTCTATATCAAAGAAACGTAGCGGAAACATAATAGCCGTACAGATCCTAAAGGACACTAGAACCTGATGCTCTGATACCACCTGTGACACCCCGACTAATTAAACACCGGGTAGCTACTCCTTTATAAAATTAATTCAAAATGCCAAGTTGGCTCAGTTAATAGCATCACTGTCGAAAACGTTTTATTATTACTAACCACCTAGTATTTAAAAAGTAAGTGCCAAATTTTATTAAATCTGATTAACATGCAACAAGAGTAATGAATAACTAAATAACACCATTCACCATACTGAAGTGAAATGAATAACCATCACAAAATGTAAATAAAACCTGGAGGAAAAACTCCTGAATACAAATCCCACAACTGATAAGTAAACTGAAATAAATAACTAAAACTGAATACTGAGCAATACATGCTAGAGTCTGAAAACTGAAATGTAAAAATGTCTAATAGAATTGGGCAACATGCCCTACAACTGATAGATGCTGAGACTGGAATCCAAATGAGAGAAGCGTCTACATGCAAATCCCTGTAGCTTCCACAAACAGCTACAGCTCGTCACCTGAATGAGAATCCTATGCTTGGTGTCCTTGTGGCTGGGCACCTAAAATGGTTTTACAAAAATATATATTTGGAAGCAAATGGGTCAGAGCCCGAAAGTGGAAATCATTTTAAAAACCTGCAAGTGCTTTAAAAACATTTAAAACATTAAATGCAAAGTACATGTTAGGACGTGCACTCACATTAAATTCTCACCTCTCGACTAACTGTGCACTCCTAACGTAAGTACCCATCTATAACTACCCTTTCCACTAGCTAAGTGACACGTAAACTAGCTAGACAACCAAAGGTTCTACCCATTTTACTCGGTTAATTTAACATAACAACGCTCGTAATTTAATAGAGGTTTCACGTAAACTCAGTTATTAAGTATGCCATTGATATAACTATCAGCTAACTCATTATATATCTCGAAACAATACCGGAATATTTTTACAACATTAACATGAGGATTCCCATTAATCAAATGTATATTATTCACATCATAAATATACGATACAAGCACCCCGCAATCTAAGCTGTAGTGCACACATACTCTGCTATCCATCCCGGTACATCACGTACATAAGGATTACATATTCCGAATCTCTCAGGAATAGTTCAGATAACACAATTCACAAATAGTGGAGGCGAACATAGTCACCATCACATGGGTCACGCACATACCTACGCTCCCATGGTCAGCGGACTTATTAATATCACAATAAGTCTTTCTATGACCTATGTTCATCAAGGTACCAGTCTATATCCCCCCCGTAGGCACACAAGGATTAGAGGGTCCTAAGCGAACGAAACCTCCCGTGATAGCAAGTATGGTAGGTATGTCATACATACAATCCATATATCAATACTAAGTAAACACACATCTTAGTAATACCGTATTATATTCGTAGTACATATTGCACTCTCGTACTAATTATAATTATCACGATTCGTACTATTTCGGTTTATAATTATACGCGCCATAATTCATCCTCACCTCGTAGTAGAAACTCACGTCTCAACCCAAATGGTTCATTGAATATAACTCTAATATATGATTTACTCATCTCAATAACCCAAAAGTCCCAAATAAATCACTATATCATCAAAGGAACACTAACTCTACCCTTGAACCAGTTCCCGGAACTCCAAAAGTCAAAACAGTCCAAAAAGGGTCAAACTGTCAACTCGTTAGAAGTCTCGTTCGAACGAGGCTTCGAACGAGTTTGGACTGTCAGGTCGTTAGAAGTCTCGTTCGAACGAGGCTGTTCGAACGAGATCCCAGTTCGTTCGAACGAACTGACCCTTCTAACGATATCTCGTTCGAACGAGATATCGAACGAAAACCCCTACTCGTTAATAACGACTGGTCATCTCGTTAGAAGCTCGTTCGAACGAGCTCGTTCGAACGACCTGGGGGCTGCTTCTAACGAGATGCCAGTTTCGGCCCAGAATTTTCCAAAAGTCGTTTTTCACCATTTTTACTCCTCAAACCTCTTCTAAAATTCGTTCCCACAATATATGGAGTTCTCTAATCATCCTCAAACATGTTAAGGGGCTATACTATCATCATTAAAGGGTTTGATATCATCTAAACATCATTAAATCACAATTTCTACATTAATTCCCAATTTTCTTCAAGAACATAAACCCTAACTTTTTCTCATCATAAATTCCCAGATTTTAATTCGTTTATACATCACCTAGATATGAATCTCCGAAATTAAATCTCCCAACAATGTTTCTACATGCAAACCTATCCCAACATTCAATAATAACTTCAAATTTCATGGGTTTTCTTTTAATCTTTCAAGAACAAATAAGATTCTTCAATTTCTAACATGGAAAAGACATTCTCAGTAATTAAATGGAAATAAAGTCACTTGCCTTGGTTTGATTCCGGATTTGGTGTGGATTTGGTGTAGAATTTCTGCAGAATTCCTCTCTCTCTCTCCTTCTCTAAGCTTTCTTCTCCAAAAGGCTATGGTGGCTAGGGTTTGCTTTGGGGAACCTATGAAAACCTAATTTAATAAACCTCTGTAGCTTGTTGGGTTAATAAAGGTTGGTTGGGGTCAATCCTTATCAGATTACAACTCTCAATTTTCGTCACTTTTAATTACCCAAAAATACCAAATTACTAAAATACCCTTTATAGTGCCGGAATGGCCTAAAAATACCCCGGGACCCAAACTATACCCCCGGCTAGTGTTTTCTGACTATCTCGACCCTTCCGGACGCGTTGGCGCACTCAAAACGACCATATGGATTATAGATTTTAAATTCACTTTTAATATCAAAATATTATACCGTGACGCGGCGGTCCCACGCGTCTCAACAAAATTTCTAAGATGCCGTATATAAATCCCACGACAAATTTTATAATACCAAGTACATATATAATCATATATGCACATAATCAAATACCAATTCGCATCACATCAGTATTTATAACCCGGATTAATTTCCAATTAATACGCATTTAATTAATTAATCCCCAAAAATAAATATAGACAAAAGTACGGGGTATTACACCAGGAGGACAGAGAGGTTCGTATCTGGGAGGGAGAGCTGGACTATGCTAATGCTGAATATTTGGGCAAGAGTTCTATAATAGACTCAGGTGCCTATATTTCTCCACTACCATATACTATCTATCGATTGAGAGGAACGCTATATTTTTCAATGGTAGGGCCAAAAGTATTGATATGATTGTTAGAGATATTATGGCTATGGTCAGTGCTAGGGCTTCGAAATGGAAGAATAATAGGAGGAGCTATATCAATTGGATGGCATGCATGAACTGGGACATCCCAGAAGATGTGTTATCTTAATTTGGCTTTGTTTTGTGTTTAGTTAATGGTGTCCTTTGGGGTATGCCCCATTGGATTGTGGTTAATCTTTGTTGCTTGTTGTAATTAACGTTTCTTGGTTCTAATATACATAATTTTTCCCAAAAAAAATATGTAGCAATCAGTCGCATGGTCGTGGGACTCCCAATTTGAGAATAGGACCCCGATTTGAAAATAGGTACACTTAGGCTTTAAAACGTGCCACGAGGTGATGGATGTACCTCAAGCGGCACCATGAGTGGCACGATAACCTCGTACATGTCCAACGTAACAAGTAACGTCCGACTGCGCAATCACGGGACTCTCGGATTGAGAATAGGACCCGAAATTGAAAATGGTCACACTTACGCTTGAAAACATATCGCGAGGGGATGAACGCCACCTCCCTCCCCCCAGAGAGCACTGTGAGTGGCATGAACACCTCGTGCATTTTAACGTAACATGTAGCAACCGGGCGTGCAATCGCGGGACTCCCGATTTGAGAATAAGAACCAGATTTAAAAATAGGAACATTTAGGCTAGAAAACGTGCCAAGAGGGGGCGAATGCAATCTACCCCGACCCCCTAAATGGAATCTCTCATGGAACAAACACCTCATGCATGTACAATGTGAATGTAATAGGTAACAATTGGCTGCACAGTCGCAGGACTCCCGGTTTGAGAATAGGACCCGGATTTGAATATAGGAACAGTTAGGCATGCAAACGTGCTGCGAGGGGAAGGACCCCCCAAAGGCACTATGAGTGGCACGAACACCTCGTGCGTATCTAACGTAACACGTAGCAACCGATCGCTCAGTTGTGGGACTCCTTGTTTAAGAACAGGGCCCCGATTTGAAAATATACACACTCAGACTTGAAAACATGCGGCGAGGGGGTGGATACCACCAACCCCCTTCAAACAAAGCACCACAAGAGGTACAAACACCTCATGCGCCTTCAACATAACACGTAGCAACTGGTCGCATAGTCGTGATACTCCCTGTTTGAGAATTGGACCTGAATTTGAAAATAGGCACACTTAAGCTAGATAACGTACGTTCGGGGAGTTGACGCCACCCCCAAAATGGCACCGCGAGTAGTACAAGTTCCTCGTGCAAGTCCAATGTAACACGTAGAAACTGGTTGCGCTATCGCGGGACTCCCAGTTTGAGAATTGAACCCGGATTAGGAAATAAGCATACTTAGGCTTGAAAATTTCCGTGAGAGAGAAGACGCCACCCCTCCACTCCAAATGATACTGCGAGTGGCATGAACACCTCGTGTGCGTTTAATGTAATACGTAGCAGCTACTTGCGCAGTTGAGGGACTCCCAATTTGAGAATAGGACCTGAATTTGAAAATAGGCACACATAGGCATGAAAATGTTCCGCGAGGGGCCGAATGCATCCACACACCCAACCGGCACCGCGAGTTGCATGGACACCTCATGCGCATTCAACGTTACATGTAGCAATCATCCATGCAGTCGTAGGACTCCCGATCTGAGGATCGGACCCGAATTTTAAAATAGGCACACTTAGGCTTGAAAACCTACCACGAGAGGGCAGATGCCACCCACCCCCCAATCGCACCGCAAGTGGCACAACACCTCATATGCGTTAGACATAATACGTAGCAACATGCCATGCTTTCTCGAAACTTATGGTTTGAGAATACGACCCGAATTTAAAAATAGGCACACCTAGGCTTCAAAAAGTGTCGTGAGGGGGCGGATTTGAAAACAAAGACACTTTCCAAACAGCACCGCGAGTGGCACAAACACCTCGTGTGTGTCCAACACAACACGTAGCAACCGGGCGACAATATGTTATTAGCAATATCAACAAAGGCAACCTGATTATTACTTTTTTTTGGTAACTAAGAATCATATTAAAAATAGAAGAATGTACAAGAAGAAGGAGGGCATACTCTCCTTGGATCAAAATTCATAAGAGAAAGTGATCCACATAAAGCGTGAGAAGTTAACAAAACATCAAAAACATTGATCAAGAAGACAACTAACTAAGAAGCATTAGATTATCATCTAAGCCATAGTTCTTCCAAATAAGCCAGTTGCTGAAGTTCCTCCTAGATTTTTCGCAATTCTGAGCTTTGCATTTGATAAGGAAGTTAATGACTCTCAAGATGTCAACATAGGTGGAAGCTTCGTTCTTAAAAATTATGTTGTTTCTTTCAAGCCATATGTAGTAGATGGTAGGAACAAAAGAAGATCTTCTTATCTTATCGATGATGGTTTTCCCATTGAAGTGCGTGGAGGCATCAGCAATCACCTCCTCCCATGTTGTAGCAATACTACAGAATGAGTTGTTGTATTTAATCTCCATCCAAATTGAGTTAGAGAAACTGCAATTAAAGAAAAGGTGATCACGATTTTCAATTTCATTGGCACATAATTATCATTTGAAATTCCCCAGATGAGAGTCTTGTCCTTGGTATTGATTGCATCCTTACATACCAGCCATAAAATGAATGTGCATTTGGGCATAACACTGCTATTCCAAACAATTTAAGCCCACACAGGAGGGGGAGGGTTACTTCTGAAGGAATTCCAATCGAAGTTGATGGTGAAAATGCCATTAGTCGTAGGGGTCCAAATGGTGAAATCTTCACTATTGATATTGATGTTAGGGAGAGCATCATTTTTTTATCTCATTCAGTGTAATACCCCGTATTTTTATGCTATATTAATTTGGGGATTTATTAATATTAATGTGAATTAATTATTTAATAAAAATTCGGAAATTAATTATGTTACATTAATTATTTAATAAAAATTCGGAAATTAATTATGTTATAATTATTAACGTGATGAGTTAGTAATTATGGGAAAATTTGTTGAATATTACTAATGAGCAAAGTAATATATAATAGTGGCCATATTAAATGTCACGAGTGAATAAAATGATAATTTTAGAAATTTGAGTCGAGACGCGCCCGTGTCGCGTCGGGACTAAATATTGATAAATAAAAGTAAATATTTTATAAGTTGTTCATATTGTCGTTTTGAGTGCGCCAGCGCGTCCGGAAGGGTCGAGATAGTCAGAAAAGTATACCCGGGAGTTTGATTTGGGTCTCGGGGCGTTTTTAGGCCTAATTAGTACCCGGGAGGGCATTTTAGTCATTTTGTATTTTTGGGTAATTAAATCCACGAAAATTAAAGGGGTTATATCAGATGTTTAGGTTATCTCCTAGGGTTAGATAACTCAAAACACTAGAACGGCCATTGGAGAGGAGAGGAGAGAGCTCTCAAGGCATTCCAAGGCTCAAAACTCACCCGTTTGCACCGCCGCCACCGCCAACGCGTTGATCGCGAGACGGGGAACGCAACCACACCAAATTCAACACCAAAATAGTTTTCTGAAAATACCAGGCAAGTGTTTATCTTGCTTATTTCGTTGATGCATCATCCATATTAGTTTAGGAGTTATTAGGATGAGATTTATGGAAGAAAACCCCAATTTGTGATGGGAAATTTTCATGTAGTGATGATTTATATGATATTCTGGAAGCCCTTTGTCATGTAAAGGATTAAGAGTTTGATTAAGAAAAGAGTTCTAATCAGATACAAACACTAAAAAAAATTTATTCCGGACGATCGGACCGTTGGAATTGGATGAAATTTTATAGGGAATTACCTGAAGACGAGAGGAAGCTACAGAAAAAAATTCAGCTCGATCGGACCGTTCAATATTTTTTAATATTTTTTTTGCTAGACAGTTTTATGTTTTGAGGACTCTTAGAGATAATAAAAAATTCAATTAAAACTCCATTTTAATTCCGATTTCGAAACCGTTTGAAATTCTCATCTTTGAAAATAAAATTCAAAATCCTTTCATGTAAGGCGAAATCTATATTTTTGGGATATTTTGCATAAGGGATAATGTAAGTATATATTAAAGGGGAGAGACACGTAAGAGAGAGTTACGTTGGAACATAAATGGATATCTACTGAATTGTACATTTGGAACAATAGTGTCCATGAGGGTTACGTAGTAAGTTGGAAAAACCCTTCGAATTAAAGTTAGAAACGAACCATTATACTTGATAAATAATAATGGGAAAATAAGGATAAATGTTGTGAATGTGGGTTATTGGATAAACCTAAATTGATATAATAAAAGTGGTATATTTATATGATTGTGTATGCATATATTATATACTTGTGAAAATCATGCCCGCGCTACTTGCTATCCCTGAGGTTTCCGCGCTGGGACGATCTTATCTCGTGTGCCTTATGGGGGATATTGACTCGTACTCTAGAAGATAGAAATCCTAGGTACAGGCTATCGAATCGGTAGTCACGGTCCTAAGAGACGTGAGGGTATGTACTGACCTCTTGGACTTGGAAACTATGCTTCGCCTCAAGATTGTTTGTGTATGTAGTCTTTGAATTAAGGGTAATTGACTATATTCTTATGATTCGATGAATATAACTTATAATTCGGATCAGGATTGCATGTAGAATGAATCCAATTGTATAAATAAAATGAAATCAGAAGTTATGGGATTTAGATCATGGGATAAATATGGGTTTTTGATGAACTTATTATGTGAAGAACACAAAAATGTAGGGTTTAATGATTATTGGGGTTTTAATCTGATATTGGATGAAATTTTTGGATTTTATACGTGATTTACTTTTGAAATCATCCCTACATGTATAATTATGTTTACTTATGTTAATTGGGAGTTTGGGATTGTTGTATCAAAGTTTGAGGAATTGGATGGTGTAAAAATTTGTAAAACCAAACTGAAGAAGAAGACACCTGATACATTTTTGAATCAATTCGACCTTTGGTTGAATCAATTCAGTTTGCCTAGAAATGAAAATTTATCCTCTTTGTTTTAAATGCAAAAGCAAACTGAAGAAGAAGACACCTGATACATTTTGAATCGATTCGGCCTTTTGGTGAATCAATTCAGTTTGCCTAGAAATGAAAATTTATCCTCTTTGTTTTAAACGCTAAAATTTAGATAATTCATGAGGGAACTTTTGGGAAAATTTTAAACTATAGAGGAGAATATGAAAATGTCAGTAGGCCTATAGCGGAGGTTAGGTTTACATAAATTGAGACGAGTTAAGGATTGGGATAATTAAGAAAATATCCATAATTGATGAATGAATAAAATTAGAGATGGGTCACGAAGTGATGAGTGAACACCGATGTTAGTATACAATAGGAATAACTATATATTAAGTAAGTGGTAAACAGGAACCTTAGATTAGTGAGCGATACTCGAAATTATATGAATTGGAAATTTAGTTGAAATTTATAGTATGTCGAATATGTGAGTGATATATACTACGTACAAGTTGATAAAATAGGGTTGTATGCATACCTACTGAATAATAATATATTTATATAGGTTATGTGAATAGCTATAAATATAATTTGATTAGATGTGTAAACATACCTACATTGCCTGCTATCAGGAGGTTTTCGCGCAGAGGGAGATCCCACCTTGACGATTCCAGTGAGTTCTGGATTTGTGCCCCAGAACATGGAACTTAGGGTGGCCAATTATATGCAGTATAATAAGGGGATTGGCAGGTCGTTTGGGTACATTAGGTATGTGTGTATCCCAAAGGCTTAGAACCATGTTCGCCTCCACTGCTGTGTTGATTGATTTTGGGTTCGAGGAGACATGCCAAACCAATAGTCCTTGATTGAGTACGAGAGATACATGGACTTGATAGCAGGAGCCATTCCGGGGATGCTATAGTGGTGTATATATTATATGTGTGATGAATATATACCAGTATGATATATCTACTTATGTGAGATAGTAGAATTGGTAGGTAATGTATATCTAAAATACTTAAAGTAGTGAAACTTAAATAATTGACTCAATAATAAGATAGGAATAAAATAATTTATTATTCAGACCGTAGTATCGTGTCATATGGGGACATACGAGAGAACTAGACTTATCGAGAGTAGTTAGATTTATGTAGAGAATACGTTAAGCGTGAACATTAGTTGAGAGGTGAGGATCTCAAGGGAGTGTACGTTGATATTACATGTGTAATAAATAACTGATTCAAATTCTGATTTAAATACTTGCAAAATGTTAAAAATATTTTGCAACAGTGTCCATCCATAGGGACGCCAAGCTTAGAGATCCTATCCAGAGATACGTAGGTGCAACAGTGTGGAGGCTTGCAGGAGATTACTTTAGACGCTTCAGCTCACTCATTCTAGGTAGGAGATTTCCTTTGCAGTTCTGTTGGGCGTGTTGCCTTCAAATTATCTATTTTATTCAGTTATGCATCAGACTATATTCCGATTTTAGTTTACTTATTTCAGATTGTAGTTGGATTATGTACTTGGAGAACCAATGATTTATTCGGTCTCAGTTATTTATATATTTGTCGTGTGATTGTTCAGACTATATTTATATGTGAATGGTTTGATTCATATATCTTATTTCAACATGTAGTCATAATAAAAGATAAATTTTGACACCAGTTTAATTTGACATAGGTGATTAGTAATTAAAAAAAATCGACAGTGGTGCTAAGAATGAAGCAAATGTGATTCCTGTTTATTTTAATGAAGGACTGATCACCCGTGATTAAAATATGCACATGGGGTTCGTAATAAAATGAAATATAGAAAGTAACGAAAAAAAGGATTGATGGTATAACATAGCGATAATTGATATGTTCATACAATGTATATATATGCAATGACTTTGTTTTATATAAAAAACATTTACTTGTTCCGGTTACATAACATTAACCCCTTTTTATACTCATTCCATCAACCTTCGCACGACACCTTTTGATGGAATTAACCCAACCTGACTAATTTAAGAAAAATGCTTTATTTATCACTTTCTTAGAAAACAATTAGTATATTATAAAAAATCACCAAATTACATAATTATCATTTCAACATGCACAACTAGTGTTCTCATATAATTATTTATCTCATTACTGTTTCACACATAAGTACACTTTTAAGAACACGTGGTTGAGTAAACTTGAGTTTATGCCACTTTAGGCCACATATTTACTCATATTTCATCCTTTATCGATATTAATAATTAACTCTTTCCATGAACTTTATTGAATTTATAATAAATTCCACTTTAAACCTTTACCCAGGATTATATTCGTATCCATTTACCTTTATATTTACCACTTTCGAAATTTTTACCATTTCCAATTTTTTCTTTTTAATCCCAGAGTTAACTGCAATCCCATTTATGTTTACGGGTTTCACCTTCTGCCATAAATGTCGTGGCCAGTGATTTGGAAGCTAGTTTACATGGGTCTTCCATCCTAGGGCTCCGAGGCTTTCTCAATTATTTTATGGTACTCCTTTCTGAGAATTCTCACTTTTTATCAGTTCTATTTACATGCGGTCTAACCGCCATTTCATAAAAAATGCTCGGCTTACCATAGTACTTTTTTGGGGGAAAATTATGTATATATAAACCAAAGAGACAAAGACAAGTGCAAGAAGGGAAAAACCTTAAAAACACCCTTAGGGGTGTATACCCCATTAGGGAGAAAGAAGAAAACCATAGGACAAAAGGCCCAAAACCTCCTCAAAAGACCTAGTCAAGCGCACTTTCTGGGATTCCCCAATTCATGCAAGCCATCCAGTTTTTAATGCTCCTTCTCCCTTTCTTCCATGTCATGGCCCTAGCTCTGATCATTACCTTAATTTCTTTGACTAGGGCATCAATGCTCTTAGTCACCCTATTGAACTGTCTAGCATTTTTTTTCCATCCACATGAGTTTTTGGGCCTTTTGTCATATGGTTTTCTTCTTCGTCCCTAATACCCCTAAGGGTGTTTTCAGGGTTTTTCCCTTCTTGCACTTGTATTTGTCTCTTTGGTTTATATATACATAATTTCCCCCCAAAAAAAGATGGTGCAATATGGTTTGGAACAAGTCATGTATTCCTAAGCGTTCCTTCATTTTGTGGATTGTCTGTAGGAAGGATCTTTATACCAAAGACAAGTTGTTTGCCTAGGGCGTGGTTGAGAATAGCTAGTGTGGCTTATGAAACAACCGTGTCGAGTTCATTATCCACTTGTTCTTTGATTACATATTTGCTAAGGAGGTGTGGGATGAGATCCTGCTCAGGAATCATGTGTATAGGGAGGCCTAAATCTAGGAGGATGCGTTGTACTTTGTTGTCTCCAGTTGTACAGGGTGCAAGCTTATCAACAAAACTTGATGCCTTACCTTCTCTACATCAATGTATTACAAACGGATTGATAAAAATAATGTAAGTTTTAACAGGGCATTCAAGACCTCTGAAGCGGTTGTGAAAGAAATTAAGATCACAGTTGGCCACTTGAAAGAAATCTTGAAGAAGTTATGATAACCTAATGGCATATATTTAATGAGGCCTCTTTGAGTCCTCCATTGATTCGATTTAGTTTACATTCTTTTCCCTTTATCCTATGTGGAATTAAGGGGTTGGATTTGCTTGTTTGGGCATGAGGGGTATGCCCCATATAGACTTGTTTCGTTTGAAACTTTTGCCTCCTATAATTGTATATGGTTGATTTGTTCTAATATATACACAATTTCCCCCAAAAAACTTGAGGTAATGCCAAATTTATGGAATGATATCATTCAAGTGTGATTTCTTTACAAAACAACTCACTATTTGTTCCAATTTTTATTTTAACTTGGAAACACACTTGTTATTCCTCATATTTCACATATACTTCAATTTATTAAAGATGGCAATAAACACATAACTTTTTGCAAAAAAACCTTATGTTTACCAACATTAAAGCCTACTTTACAAAATAATTAGTTTTATTTAGTGCTTTGATTTCTACTCATTTTTATGCCCAAATACCAACATTCATCATGTCAGACGTTTACTCATTATTACCAAATTTCACCTTAAGAACATTTCTTCACCATCTCTTTTTTCTCATTTTGAAGAGCCAAGTTAGTTCCATTTCCATCAGACCACAAGGATAAATTCGATCTCGACTATACCTCCATTAGGAAATCAAAACCCCCCACCTCAAAGATCCCCCCCATGGGTCACTTCTGTCTCTAGGGGAATTTTTTCTTATCACGGCTTCCCAGAACCTTAGTTGGACAAAAAAAGAAATCCATACAACCATGGAAGGATATACTCTACGAAAAAGCCCATCAGATTAGCCACAACGAGCTCAATATTTCATGGGTTGTATAAGAAGTCATGAAGGACAAGGAGTCACCCTCCTTGTTCCCCGAGGAAAGTTCCTTCGCTTCCATGTTGGGGTCAACTGACCTAAGCCCCACATAATTATTCAATTCCTAGTACAATGCCTCCATTCCACCCAACAACTCAACTTAAAGAGGACGGCTAGTCATCATTCCCGAACTTAACCTCTTCCTTCGTATACCAAATATTGTGAAGCCACCGCCAGAAAATCTACCTTAGGCAGAGTCCCAATAAATGACATTCCAACAAAATTGGGATTATTAGTGGAAGGAGAAAAAATATAAGAACCTACTTTAATCCATCTAACAAGCTATCCTTTGAACTGATCCTTTGCTAGACCTGACCAAATATGTTAACCAACCTCCCAAGGATATATGTCAAAGCCCAACGGACTCCACCCACCCAAGCCCATAGTTAGTGCCAAGGCCCTAGAGTGCCCAAAGTGTAGTCCCAATATCCTCTGGAAGAACCTGTCACAAATCATCACTAACATCACCAGAGTGGCAATCCTTGATAATTGGACATCTATTAGATGCCTACCGACGCCCACCATCCGAAAGTCTTTTGATTATGTCCTGTTATATGCTAAATCCCCCCTTATCCCCTCTTCTAATATATCCCCCCTATAAAGTTGACTTCTCGGCCCTTATCAATATTGTCCTTCACCCCTTTGATGTAAAATTAACTTTTCCAGTACTCTCCCTCATGTATGTCATGTGATGGATATGAAACCAATAATGGGTTAGATCTCACACCTAATAATGATGACTATGAGGATAAAAACACTTAAAACACTTACAAAAACTTACCAAAGTCTAGGTAACTATAACTATCCAAATAAGGTAACCATAAATTTGGGCACTCCCGAAAACCCCAAAGATCTATAAATTGGGTCCACCCTTAGCAAAGTGAACAAGAACAATTCATCGACATTCTCACCAATTTTGTCGATGTATTCACATGGTCTTATGTCGACATGCCCATGATCGATCCAACCATCGTAATGGATGATATACTAATCCTCCCTGACGAAAAGCCATTCAAGAAAAACCTCCATAAGTTGATACCCAATTGGTCATTAAAAGTGGGAACAAGTAGAAAAATAACTTAGTGTTGGGTTCTTTTGAGTATTGGAATACCCTAATGGGATCTCCAACATTGTTCCCGTACCTAAGGTTAATCACAATGCCCAAATGTGCATAGACTATATAGATATCAACAAGGCTTTTCCCAAGGATGACGTTCCCATATCGCATTGGAACCTACTAGTTGACAATACAACCAACAATGCGCTCAAATCCTTCATGGATGGGTTTACAATGTACAATCAAATAAAAATGCACACAAACCACCAAGAAAAGATCGGGTTCATCACCTCACGGGGAACATACTACTACACGGTCATGTCATTTAGCCTCAAGAATGGGCAACTATAATAAACCGTATTTGTTGTGACATATGATGTCACTATTTATAATTTATATGTGTTATATAATTCATGGTTGAAATCAAAATTAATACACGGTTATGCACTAATTAAATATTGGGAAGTGACTTGATATTATGGGTGACGATGGAATAGTTAGGGGCTAGGTGATGAGGATTTCCTTATTTGAATTATCCCGTCAGTATCAGTTTGCAACGATTGTGAAGTAGTTTTTTATAATGCCGAGTCACATGGAATTAATTAATAATTAGATATCAATTAATTGGACTCATGTATTTCAAGAATTTGTGATTGTAATTTGGTTTTATTAGAAGCTAATTCATATTAATGGATCAATTAAAAGACCTTGTTTTAATTCTAAAATTGATCAAAATCAGAGTTAATTTAGATAGAACATGTGACTAAGGATCTAAGGTGTATAAATCTGAAATTTGATCCTTAGATATTGCTTTATTCATTCAGTGTTGGTTGATTATAGGTTGGTATTGATGTTATACACCTTATACTTGATGAAGGATGGGGTTTTTTTTGGGAAAAATTATGTATAGTATCATAGAAAAACTTTACATGTACAAATGAGATGATTCCAAACAAAGTCTGAGGGGCATTCCCCAAAAGACCTATCAACCATTAGCAAAAGAAAAAACAAAAACATCAAACAAACTAGTTCAAAGCACTCTCAGGAATGCTCCAACTCAAACATGCCATCCAATTGTGATAGCTTCTTTTTCCTTTATCCCAGCTCATGGCTCTAGCCCTGACCATTCTCTTTATCTCTTTGATAAGTACTTCCATAGACCTAGCAATTCCCTTAAAATGCCTCTCATTCCTTTCAATCCATAGGTAATAGATGGTAGTTGAGAAGGATTTGCTTCTAATTCTATTCACAAACTTTGACCCACCATAGTTAGCAATAGCATTTTGAATCTCATCCCTCCAGTTGAGCCTTTCTCGGAACTTTGATTCCTAAATCTGATCTCTTCCCACACTGACTTAGCATAGTTGCATTCATTGAACAAGTAATTAATGGATTCCACCTCCTGGTTGCAGGTGTTGCATAGGTTGTCCTCAGAGATTCCCCAAGTAAAGAGCTTGTCTTTGGTGTATAAAGCTTTCTTGCATGCCAACCGAAGTATGAAAGAGCGGAGGATGGGGGTTAGTCCATTTAGAGGCTTTAACAACTAGGTTTTGGGTTGTTAATGCCTATTTTGGCACTTGGAAATGAAGTCTGCATCAATATATTTATAACAAAATTGGGTTCTCGTTCGAAAAAGATTCAAAATATCATTAGAGCTAATTAGGTGTTCATAGAATAACATAAGGGTTTTTATTCAAATGACTTAGAACTTGGGAATTCTCATTCGAACGAGATCTTAATCTCATTTGAACGACATTTTGGTTGTTCTGAAGATGTAGCCTTATTTTTGTTTGGGTTTTATTATTCAAGGAGTGAGTGATGATTTAGTAACCTGAGAGTATAATTGATTTCTACACTTTAAGGCTTATGATATATGATTAAGTACTTGGGATCATTACTAGTACCATGAGATGTTTAGGGATGGTGCATATCCTACGAAAATCTAGATTGAGGTCATAAGCCCTAGGTTAGGGTAATTATTATATTAAGTGGTTTATCTCGTATATGTTAGGTGTGAGATGATGCCTAGTTTTGGAAAGCCTTGGGAATTTGGGCTAGGGTTAGAAATAACTAATGATAATTAACGTGGTATTAGTTTTAGTATTAAGAGACTTTAAATGTAACCCGATTGAGTAGGGTTTTCTACTTGTTTGTTTGGATCAATTACGTAGGGTCGTACTTCCTTATTTATTGTATGTGTAGAAGCATACCATGGTGCATGAGTGCCTGTGGGTGACATACTATTAGAGATTTTTATGGGGTGCATATGACATTGACCGTGTTGGTACCCTAGTGATGAGATGGGATTTACCATGGCCCTTTTACCTGAATCCTACAACTAACGTACCCATGTCCATGTGTGAGGACAAAATGGGGGACTTCTAGCATATATCGTTAGGTATGGAGGTCGTGCATTGTGAGGAATAGACCGGAGATGCATATATTTTACATTAGCGGCATGAAATTTATCAGGACTGGGAGCTTTGAGGCATGTGCTTAGTATCGTAACTGGAGATTGTTAATGATACTTATTATTAGTTTGCGAGATGTGCTTAGGGTGAGAGATTACCATAAAATAAATTATTATTAATACGAGAGGTTAATTTAAGAATTCAAAAGTAAAGAATATTGAAGTAAGGGATGAACTTTAGTCACATGGGTCACGTATGGCTTCGAGTGTAGAACTACAAGTTTATTTTGGGTTGTTTAGGTTGGATAACTTAAATAACTTAAAATGGTAGGAAGATGTATTATTATTATTATTGTGGCTCAACTTTAGTCAAATTCTTATTCCTTATAAACTTGATATTTACGTGTTATTGAATCTTTTTCTACAAGACTTAGGCCACTATTGTCGCCGTAGACTTATGTTGATTCGTTGGATAAGTATCTCTATTCATCATTCCTAGGATGTAGAAGTCGAGCACTGTGGATCATATCTCATCGTCTTCATTTTATATTTCCATACAGGAAGTTGTATTTTTACATAAGAAACCAAGATAGGTTTTTCTATGATTATTCGTATCTTAGGCTAAACATTCACAAATTCAAATTTAACCAAATTTTATCTTGACTAGGAGATAGGTGTGCATGAAATATAAGGACCAAATTAATTATGCCAAACCACGCAAATAATCAAACCAAACATGCGAAGAAGATAAGGAAAAATCCATTTAGGGCAAAACCTAGTGCTGATAAAGAGTTTGATATACACAATTGACTTAGAGACTACTTAGCTCCACGAAGCAGAATGCGTAGGATCTTCAAATCTTCTACAGAATAGGGCACAGTCCAGCTGGTTCATAGGAAGAAGTCTTCCCTCGGTATCCACCCATCAGCCTCAGGATGTACGATCCTATCTTCTTCAGTCGTAGAGCCTCAGCTCCACAAATTAGCAGTAGAGTATAAATATACAAGGTTTTCATGCAAGTGTATGGAAACTTGGGTTTGAACAAACTCAACAAATCATATGTAGGATGAATGACTTGGAAAATAAAAGTATTTTTTAAAACACAAAGATGAGAGCTTTTGGTTTAGATATTGGGAATTCATTTTCGCCAAAAGTCTTGAGAAAAACTCATCAAAATAGGTTTTTATATCAACAACGTGAATTTCAAGGTGGTGTTCTCATTCGAACAAAAATGTATCTAGGTCGAACGAAAACAACAGTTTCGTTCTAATGAGTTCATGTCTCATTCGAACAACAATCCATTCTCTTTTTAACAAGCTTCTAACGACCTTCCAACAAAAGAGGACCTCATATACAGAGGATTCTCATTTGATGGCATTCGAAGCTCGTTCGAATGAAATGGTTATTTTGTTCTAACACTCAGGTGCCTATCTTTCTCCACTACCATATACTGTCTGTGGATTGAGAGGAATGTTAGATTCTTCAATGGTAGGGCCAAGAATATTGATATGATTGTTAGAGATATTGTGGCTATGGTCAGCGCTAGGGCTTCGAAATGGAAGAATAATAGGAGGAGTTATATCAATTGGATGGCATGCATGAACTAGGACATCCCAGAAGATGTGTTATCCTAATTTGGCTTTCTTTTGTGTTTAGTTAATGGCGTCCTTTGGGGTATGCCCCATTGGATTGTGGTTGATCTTTGTTGCTTGTTGTAATTAATGTTTCTTGGTTCAAACATACATAATCCCCCCCCCCCCCCAAAAAAAAGTTCAGGTCGCGTTTGAATGATAATCCATTCTCGTTTGAACATGTTTCTACCGACCTTCCAACAACATTGGGTTTGACAAACAGGAGATTGTCATTTGATGGCGTTCGAAGCTCGTTCTACCAAAATAGGGATTTCATTCTAACGAGATTAAAAATATATAATTTTTAATTTTTTTATATCTATTTTAACAAAAAAACCTCGATTTAAAAAGTAAATATCCCAAAATATATCGTGATTGAGAAATAAAAACCGCAAGTCGTATACCTCCATAAAGTGTCGGTGCCAAATTTAATGACTTGAAATCCAAAAACTATGATCGATCACTTACATATCATCGAATGATCATGGAGGCAATGTGAATGTAGTGATCGATTTGAAACTTCGATTTGTAATGGGATATGCCCAAATACCAAAATGACTAAGCTATGAGCAATTATAAAATTTTGCTCTTATAAATATGCGCTATTCTGGTACAGGAAAAAAAACAAAAATCAAATTACAATATCAACCCCTAAGGCAATGTATCCTAATATCCTCCCAAGCCCAAAAACGGAACGATATTTGAAACTTTGTCTTCAATTGAATTTGTTCATCCCTTGGCCAAATTTGTCTTCATCTTGTGTAATCCATGAGATTATTTAAAGCGAAAGAGACCCCCACATGAAACAAAGAAATACCATGATGCATGTGAGTTTTAAATAAAAACAAAACTCCCCCTCAATTTGTTCTCCCATTTTTTGTCCGTAATAAACAAAGGGTTAGAAGCTAAGCACGAATAATAAGCATCACTTGAAGAAGTAAAGATATCATCACAAACATAATCGATAAAGCACATGTAATTTTAATCCAAAAGGAACAGAGTGTTCTCCGCTTGTCAAATAACAATTTTTGAAGGTTTTCAAAAAATTTCAAGTATATATAAAAACAGTACATATAGGTACAAAAACACAATCACCATGGAATAACACTAAAATATTCCAATCGTGAAAACAAAATGTAATTGTATGGAAATTTTAATTAGCAAATCAGCATAAACATTCATAACATAGGTGCACAAAGTCATGAGATACTTCAAAAGAATGAACTCAATTTTAACCTTAGGTGTGAAATGTTGAACTCAAATGAAATTGACTCGGCTTATGCAACATGACATGAATTTAAATGATTCTCAAATCAATAATTCCAAATAATTTAATGTTTAACACCCTTAAAATCTCATATATATATATATATATATATATATATGAATTCACTCTCAAATATTATGAAGATATTAATAAATATAAATTATATGGCATTGGCACTTCTATTTTTGTGTGTCGTTAATCTTTTTTGGCTCTTTTTGCAAATGGTGGCAACGCAAAGTGAAATTTTGCTTTTCGTATCCCCTTTCCATTGCTTCAAATATAACAATCTTTTTCGGGAAACAATTATGGGCAATGGTTCTTACAAGTATAACTTATCTCTTTTTTGATTCGTTATTAAGCAAGATAAGAAAGTACAATGTTCAAAAAGTTTGTACATGTGTGCAATAAAGGTGATAAAGCGTCTTACATGTAGAAAGTGATCATCAATGATCAACGAAATGTTATCCACACATTATTAAGCACACTAATGAAACAAAGCTATGTCTCTAAGCACTATAGAAAAGTCACGTGTATGGATGGAATATAGGGATGATCTGAATATCTTAAATGTTCATCCATATACGGTGAAAAATGAAACTACAAAAATCTTTTTGTGTTTTTCAAAAAATTTATCGAAAATAAATCTTTTTCAATTTTTCAAACTTTTTCTTAAAAATCAAAATCTTTTTTGATTTTTTGACCTTTTCATAAAAACAAAAATCTTTTTGGAATTTTTCAAAATATAAAAACATATGAATACAATATAAATACAATCTAAATACAATCTAGCAATACGGATGTAAGATATGAACATGATATCACCCTATTCTAGAAACAAGTCTTGACCTCAATTATTAGTCCCGGAGGAGTTCTCAATAGGAGAAGCCATCCTATGAAATTCCTCCATCAAACATTGTGAAGTCCTGACTAAATACTCTACTTGCTCCGAAAGACTCTCAAAATCTCTATGGCATTGTGCGGGAGCACGTTGAGCAACATGTGTGGGAGTGCATGCGGGAACATGTGTAGAAACTCGTGTGGGAGCATACGGGGGAACACACATGTAAGAAACTCTCCCTAGCTTAAAACATAACTCTCTAAGGTGACCTCTTTGTTTGCAAAGGGAACAAACATAAACGGGCTTGGTTTTACCTTGCTCAAAATGCCTAAGATTAGCTCTCCATGGTAGGTTAGGTCTCCTTGGTGGGTTAGGATGAGGCCCATAAGGATCCATCACAAACTCGGGAACCGGTTTGGGTGTGACTTTGAAAGTGTAAGTAAATCAATCCCAATATGATTTATAGTAGATCTACACAAGTTTTAATCATATAATCATTCATAACAACCAAGGTACAACCCATTAATGCATCATATTTAAGCCTAGCATGTGTCGAATCCTAAAATAGATGATGAAGGCTATTAAACATAACAAAGTAATAAGAAACACATAGTAAAGCAAGTTATTTTAGGTGTGACACGTGCATGAGATTTTCTACCTCTCATAGTGCCCTTTTTTTTTTGGGGGGGGGGGGGGGGGGCTGGCGTCCACCCCCTCACGGCTTGTTTAAAGGCCTTACTGTGCCTATTCTAAAACCGGGAGTTCGTGGATGCTCCGTCAGTTCTCTAATCAAAACAAGAGTCCTCCGACTGCATGGTTGGGTTTTACATGTTATGTTAGACACGTACGAGCTGTTCTTACTCGCAGGGCTATTTGGGAGGGTTGGCGACATCTGCCCCTCACAGTGCATTTTCAAACCTAAGTGAGCCTATTTTCAAATCTGGGTCCTATTCTCAAATCGAGAGTCTCGCAACTGCACGAACGGTTGCTACATGTTATATTGGATGTGGACGAGGTGTTTGTACCGCCCGCGGTGCCGTTTGGGGGGGGGGGGGGGGGGGCAAGGTGGCATCTGCCCCGCACGGTACATTGTTACGTTGGACGAGCACGAAGGGTGCGAGCCACTCGCGGTGCTGTTAGAGGTGTTGGTTGGATCCGCCCACTCGTAGCACATTTTTAAACCTAAGGGTGCCAATTTTCAAATCCGAGTCCTATTTTCAAATCAGGGTCCTATTCTGAAATCAGGAGTCCCGCGATTGTGCAACTGATTGCTACGTGTTACGTCAGATGCGCATGGGGTGTTCCTACCTCTCGCGGTGTCGTTTGGGGGGGAGTTAGTTGCGGCCTCCCCTCACAGCTTGTTTTCAAGCCTAAATTTTTCTATTTTAAAATTCGGGTCCTATTCTTGTACAGAAACCCGTGACTGCGTGTTCGGTTGTTTTGTTACATTGAATGCGGAGGAGGTGTTTATGCCACTTGTAATAGCCATTTTGGGAGGGTTGGCGTTCACCCCGTTGCAGCACGCTTTCAAGCCTAATTGAGCCAATTCTCTAATCCGGGTCCAATTCGCAAACCGGGAGTCCCGCGAGTGTGCAGCCAGCTGGTATGTGTTAGGTTGGACACATACGAGGTATTCATGTCACTCGTAGTGCCATTTGGGGATGCGCCCGTCCCCTCATGGCTTGTTTTCAAGCCCAAGTGTGCCTATTTTCAAATCCTGGTCCTATTCTCAAAACAGGAGTCCCACAACTGCACGGTTGGGTTTTACGTGTAGGATGCGAAAGCGGTGTTCGTACCACTCGCGGTGCCGTTTGGGGCGCGTACGCCCCCTCGTAGATTCTTTTCAAGCCTAAGTGTGCCTAATTTCAAATTCGGGTCCTATTCTCAAAACGGGAGTCGTGCGACTGCACAGACAATTTTTACGTGTTATTTGGATAAGCAGGAGGTGTTCGTGCCACTCGCGATGTTGTTTGTGAGGGGTTGGCATGCATCCCCTTGCAGTACATTTTCAATCCTAAGTGAGCCTATTTCTTAATTCAGGTCCTACTGTCAAACCTAGAGTCCCACGACTGCGCGGGTGATTACTTCATATTATATTGGATACAGACGAGGTGTTCATGCCACTCGCATTGCCGTTTGGGTGGGACGGGGCGGTAGTTGCCCCCTCATGGCACATCTTCAAGCCTAAGTGTGCCTATATAAAAATAAGGGTCCTATTCTCAAACCAAGAGTCCCGCCATTGCGCGGCCAATTGCTACTTGTTACGTTGGACGTGTACAAGGTGTACGTGCCACTCATGGTTCTGTTTGGGGGGGTTGATAGCATTTTCCCCCTCGGGGCACATTTTCTAGCCTAAGTGTGCCTATCATAATATTTGGGTCCTATTCTAAAACTGGGAGTCCCGCAATTGCTACGTGTTATGGTGAACACACACGAGGAATTCCTACCTCTCGCAGTGCCTATGATGCAGCTAGAAATCACAAGGCCAAAGTTGCTGACTTCATTTCGAATGGAAAATTGGGCCTGGCAATCTATTATATCCTGGGACCTGAATGTGACACCCCGCCTAATTAAATACCGGGCGATCACTCATTTATTAAATTAAAATCAAGGTGAACAGTTGGTTCATTCTTAGCATCACTGTTGTAAAAATAACTTTTCCAAATTTAACACCCTATTTAATTAATCTAAGTGTCAAAACCATTTTTTTAACATTACTTTCCAAATTTTATTTTGAAAATAAAGATTTAATTATCTACAACAATTCAATATTTAAAGAATCACACCACAATAATCCTGGAACATATAATCCAATTAATTTAAACATTCAACAACTAAATCCCAGCATTTAAAACTTAAACTAAAACATACATGCTGAATAAATTCAAAAGTAACAGTAATAGAAATAATTGAAATACAAATGTCCCAATAAAACAGATAAATAGAGGAAAGGGCGACACACCCCAATAACTGAGAATGATAGAAGTGGAATCAAGTAAATGAAATCGTCTAATCAAGTGGCCTGCAACTCCCACCTAAGCTGCAGCACGTTCCTTCCAAGGGATCCTAAGCAAGATGCCCCTGTGGCTGGGCACCTGTAATAAATATACATATATATACAAGAGAGAAAGAGGAATAGAAACGGGTCAGAGCCCGATAGTGTATATGATTTAAAAATTCGTTTAGCAAGTATTTAAATTGATACAGGCCAATGCAACAACATATTAGTGCGACACTCTCTTGAGAAATTCTCACCTCTCTTCTAATGTGCACTTCTATCGCACTAACCTTCCCAATGGTCTATCTCATCATATATCACACTATCTTTCCCCAAGGATTTAACTTATCTTAGGTGACTCTAAAGATTTAAGATTTAACAACATCATGGTTTATAAAGATAATTTCATTTAGTACCCAAACGCTCATTTTAACTTTATTAACTCATAAAGTTTTTCAATATCATATTATACTTTTCAAAACAAGTATTTCCAATTTGAGTCATTATACATGTCTCACTTACCATAACACAGTAGGCAGTTTCCCAAATTTCAGAAGTTCATATATATATATATTAAATACTCGTATAATATATATATTCTAACAGCACCCCACATAAAAATTATGGTGTGGGCATACTCTGCTATCCAATCCCCGTATCAATCGTACTAAAGGGAATACAAGTTCGGAATCACTCTCGAACTGTATCCTACTCTACATGAGTATTATAACTCATAAAACTTTGCAAGATAAATACTTGCCTTGTTTGGAATTGATCTGATTTTGTTCTTTTGATGTTGATTCTCCTCTAATCCCACTCCAAAGGTGATTGTGATTCAAGAACAAGGTGAAAGGCTTCAAGAATGCTCTCCTAAGCTCCATGAATACTCTCCCTTTCTTATCTAATGGCCTTTAAGTGTTTTCTATTCTTATCACCCTAGCCTCTCACAAGTACAAAATATATAACCTTTGGAAATTCGTAGATCCCTTAACCCTAGGCTACCAAATGATCAGAATGTCCTCTCGTGTTGTCGGTTTGGTCTAAAACTGTCTCGGGACCCAAACTATACACTCGGGTATACTATTTTGATCGTTTCAACCCTTTCGAACTCAATCGTAACCTCAAATTCATCTTCTGAGTTACTCACAAATAATTTCCTATCTCGACGTCATATAGTCCACACACGATGCCCAGTTGAGATAAAATACTGTCATGTCACTATCACTTGCTATGACATCAAATACGTAGTTACTATTCACTTAGTAATTTGATTCCATAAACATTGATCATTTCTCTCCGATTTAATTTTCATTAAATAATGTCACACATTCAATTTAAATTTAAACGAATTAATTCACTTTTAATTCCTAAAAAATATAGGTTGTTACATACTTCCCCCCTTATAAGGAAATTTTGTCCTTGAAATTCGAGCGTACCTATGGTTAATGATAATGCTCACGCTTGTCATCCTCCCACTCCCATGTCGACTCGTCTATGTTATGGTTCCCCCACTGAACTCTAACAAAGGGTACCACCTTTGATCGCAGTTTACGCTCACTATGATAAAGTATCACCACTGGTCTCTCCTCGTATGAGATGTCAGGCTGCAAGTCAATCTCCTCTAATGGAACATGCCAAAAAGCTCTCTCGCTCCTTCGATATCTCTTCAGCGATGACACGTGAAACACATCGTGAATTCGTTGTAGGTGCTCTGGTAGTCCCAGTCTAAAAGCTACTGGTCCCACTCTCTCAATGATTGGAAACGGTCCCACATATCTCGGTGCCAACTTCCCTTTCTTGCCAAATCTCATAACTCCTATCATAGGAGACATTCGTACCAACACCTGATCACCAACTTCAAGCTCTATGTGCCTCCTGTCTGCATGGGGTAACTTTTCTTCCTATCTTGAGCTATCCGAATGTGCCCTCAAATTAGTTCAATCTTGGCAGTGGTATCCTCAATCATCTTTGGCCCCAATAACTTATTATCCCCTACCTCTAACCAGTAAGCAGGAAAATGCCAAGGCCAATTATACAGTGCCTTAAATGGAGCTATGCCAATTATAAATTGATAGGAGATATTATACATAAATTCCACTAAAGGCCTACTGCTCCCATCCTCCCCCGAAGTCAAGTATACACATCCGCAGCATATCCACAAGCATCTGATTAACCCTCTCTCTCTGCCCATTTATCTGTTGGTGATACACTGTACTCAACCATAAATCTATGACCATAGCCTCCTGAAAACTCTGCCAAAAATGGGACACAAAGATCTTGTCCCTATCGGACACAATATTAATTGGAACTCCATGTAATTGTACTATCTCAACGATAAATAGTTGTGCATACTGCTTTGTCTCAAAATTCGTACGAGCTAGAAGGAAATGATCCACCTTGGTTAACCGATCCACAATCACCCATATAGATTCGTGACCTCACCATGATAATGGTAACCTAGTAATAAAATCCATGGAGATACTTTCCCGTTTTTAGACGTGAATCTCGAGTGGTTGCAGCATCCTTATCAGTCTCTAGTGGTCTACCTTCACTAGCTGGCAGGTAGCACACTTGGAGAGAAACTCTGCTATGTCCCATGTCGTCCCCGACCACTAATAATACTGTCTGCGCATATCTTGGTACATCACTACATCGGAATCCGTGAGCATCTGACATCACTACATGTCCTAAATTTTCATCCTCTGGAACCACGAGTCTCCCATTAAAATGCAAACCAGCCTCTGAACTGATCGAGTACCCCTCTTCCTCATCATCTAATAACTGGCGAACTCTGTTATGGCAGTACTGATCCCCTGCCTCTGCTTTCCCCACCCTCATCACAATTTTGGGAGTGACAACTAATATGTACATACAAGCCATGGTAATCTCGTCATCGTGTTGAAGATCTCTCAACTTCACTTCTAGCTCTCCCGTAAGTCTTCGGCTTAACACGTAGCCTTCCCAGGATGATACTGAATATCAAACTAGTAATCCTTCATGAACTCTAACCACCTCCTCTGCCTCATGTTCCGATCTTTCTGCGTGAATACTGATGCGATTTATGGTCCATGAATAAGGTAAACTGCTCCCTCAACAAATAGTGCTTCCAGATTCTCAAGGAAAATACAATTGCGGCTAACTCCAAGTCATGCGTGGGGTAATTCTTCTCATGGGGATTAAGCTTGCGAGATGCATACGCTATAGCCCTCTCCTCCTGTTGCAAACCTCTAAGTCCCTGTAAGGATGCATCAGTGTAGACGCAGTATGCCACTCCTCCCTTTGGCAGTACAAGTACGGGTGCTGAAGTCAATTTATCGTTTAGCTTATCGAAAGCTAACTGGTGATGATCGTCCTGAATAAATGGTCCCCCTTTGCGAGTCAAATTTGTCAATGGACCTGCAATCTTCGAGAAACCTTTAACGAACCTCCGGTAATATCCTGCCAATTCTAGAAAGTTATGGACCTCGGTCAGTGTCGTGGGTTGTCCCCGCTCCCTCATCGTCGATACCTTACATGGATCAACATCGATACCCTATTCCAACACAATGTGTCTCTAAAACTGCACCTCTCGAAGCCAAAACCCACATTTCCCAAACTTCGCATGCAGCTAGTGTTCTCTAAGTGTCTATAAAACCCTCCATAAATGCTTGGCATGATCATACTCAGACTGAGAGTAAACCAGAATATCGTCGATGAACACGATCACAAACTAGTCGAGAAACTCTTGAAAAACTCGGTTCATCAGATCCATGAACACTGTTGGTGAATTGGTGAGTTCGAATGGCATCATCCTAAACTCGTAGGACCCATATCATGTTAGGAAAGCAGTCCTAGGAACGTCCTCCTCACTGACACGCAACTGATGATAGACGAATAATGGTAACCTAACTTTAAAGCTAACATTGACCACACCAAGGTGGTTCCCATTTGGGTTAGTTTCCATAATATCCCAATCCAGTACTGGAACGAAGAGGGTCTCAGCTACATAGGTAGTGCTATAGGTAAGCCACTGTATGCTGACAGTGCCACTGAAAAGTTGACTAGGCTCAGTTATGCTAGAATATGCATGGAAGTAGAAGCTAAAGAAGGCTACCCCAAAACCATTGATTTACTTATTGATGAGGGGGGGACCTCATGATCAACGTGGAGTACCAAGGCATGCCTTTCTCATGCTCTAAATGTCTGGTCTTTGGGCATAAAGTTTCCAAATGTCCTCATGTTACTAGGGTTTGGACGGCAAAGTAGGCCCCATAGCCAAACGGTTGCACCAAATGACGATCATCCCCAAGCCTTATAATCCGAGCCTACTGAGAATGACCGAAAGCATATTGGTCGTGTTAACCAACCCAGCCAACTTAATGCAAACAAAGTCACTGAGATCACTATTACCACCCCACATAAGGTGAACTTGCCTCCTGTAAACTCCAACAGCTTTGCTTCTCTTCAAGATGTGGAGGAGGAAACTGTGACGAATGGCACTCCACATGTGGAGTCCATACCTCCCACGAATGCCAAAAACTTTGCTGCTCTCCAAGATGTGGAGGAGGAAACTGACATGGATGGAACTCCGGCTCCCTCAGGTATTGCTCTAAAAATCATTGCCATTGATGGAAAGGGTGGTAACATGGAACAAAAACTAACCCACAAGCAAAAGAAGAAGAATCTTAAGAAAAACCTTGGTTTGCTAGGTAGTATGGCAGGAACCCCTCCCATACTTATCAATCTCAATGATTAAGATTGCCAACTGGAACATTTGGGTCTAAACTCACCCCTAAAACAAAATGAGGTTCGCAAAATTACTAGAGATCATTGTCTCTCCCTTATCTGCCTTGTGGAAACTAAAGCCAGAAGTAATAATATGCTTAGTATGACCAGAAGTTTCTATCCTCAATGGGACTACATTCACAACTGCCCCATGGATGGTGGGGTGGCTAGAATCATTGTAGGATGGAACCCCACCCATTACAAGGTAAACACAGTTTCCTACAATAATCAAGCAATTTCATGCCTCATCACTTCCTTGAGCCTTGATCAGACGTTCCTTGCCACCTTCACGTATGCTCTTAACCTTCCCTCCCAACGTGTTCAGTTGTGGTTTTACCTTGAAAACACCCATCCTATTTATGGCAACTAGAATTGGATCTCTTAGGAGACTTTAATGTGGTTAGAGCTCGCAACGAGAAAAGAGGTATTCTTAACATTGTGGTTGAGGCTGTTGATGCCTTCAATCAATGCCTCTACAACATTCAGGTGGATGACATTATCACTAGGTTTTTATGGTTCACTTGGAGCAAAAACCATAATGATAACCTTATCCAAACAAAAATTGATGGGGTTCTTGTTAATGACTTCTGGAAATCCATGTTCACGGAGTCTCAAGCAAAGGTTATTGGGCAAGTATGTATGATCACTGTCCTATCATTACCACCATCATTCCCCGCCCTAAGAACTTGGTCAAACCATTCAAGTTCAATAATTACTGGATGTTGCATAGGGAGTTTAACGAGCTCTTAGATGAGTTGTGGGGGTAGCGTCAGTGAACCGCTTATATTACAACTATCCAAGAAGCTAAAGTAGGTCAAACATGGCCTCAAGGAGTTCAACTAGAAATTCTATAGCAACATATCTCAGAGGGTCAAGGATGCTAAAAACAATCTTCTGAATATCCAAAACCAAATCAATAGAGGGGGACACAACAGATCTCTCCATGATGACGAAAAAAGGCTAGAGTTACATGGAGTGTTGTATTACTGAAGAATCTTACACCAAACAAAAGTCCAGAACTAAATGGCTACAGGAAGGGGACCTTATACGAGTTTCTTCCACTCCATAATTAGAAGATACACTAATAGGAACAAAATTCTCAGCATACAAAATCAACATGGCATCAAAGTTGAGGGTCACATTAACGTGGCAAATGAATTGTTTACTTCTTCTCAAATTTTCTGAATCAGAGTCATTGCACTCCTACCCCTCATATCCTTAACCACTCCATAACTAGAAAGCTTTCTCCGGATCAAGCTCATCAGACCATTGTCCCCATCACCAGTGAAGAGATAAAAGCTGACTTCTTCAGCCTTGGCAATGACAAAGCGCCATGACCTGATGGTTTTAATACGAAACTCTACACCCATAATTGGAATATTGTTGGGGATGATGTTATTATCGTGGTGGCCTCCTTCTTTCTCAACAACCAGATGACCAGACAGTGGAACTGTACTAACCTCGTTCTCATTCCAAAAACCAAGTCTCCTTCCTCCATAAAGGACTTCAGACCCATTGCATGTTGTAACACGATTTACAAGTGCATTTATAAGATTATTGTGAATAGGATCAAGCCTTTCATCCCTTACCTCATCAATGAGAGATAATCTGCCTTTGTGCATGGTCGCTCCATTGGTGATAGTAAGCGCAACTACCACAGAAATCATGGCCCCCTAGATGTGCTTTGAAGATTGATATTCTCAAGGCTTATGACACGATTAGCTGGCCCTTTTTACTCCATATCTTACTTCACATGAGGTTATCTCCTCCTTTCATTGGTTGGATCAAAGAATGCATTAAATCGGCCAACTTCTCCATCATTATCAAGGAGATCATCTCTTTACCTTCTTATTCCTCTTTGTTATGGAAGCCTTCGTGGGGATTCTTGACCTTCATACGAGTTCTCCCCATTTTATGTTCCACCCCAAGTGCAAAGAAATCCATATTAACCACCTGAGTTTTACTGATGACTTGTTTATCTTAGTAGGTGATGATATTAATTCGATCGATATTATTGACACTGCATTAAAGGAGTTCAGTTCCTTGTCTGGCCTTGAACCTAACCCCTCCAAAAGCTCCTTCCTCGCTGCTGGTATTACGAAGCTGGAGAAAAGCATAATTTTGAATCTTATTGGCTTCCAGACCTGTGGTTTCCCCATCAAGTACCTGGGGGTTCCCCTCATTTCTACCAAGTTGAAGGATGAAGATTGCCTCCCACTTATTGATAAGATAATGCATAGAATCTCAAGCTGGACAAACTTATTTTTCAGCTACGCTGGTAGATTAAACCTTGTCATTTCTGTGCTTTCCAGCATGCAGATTTACTGGTCCAGTATTTTCTTATTACCCAAAAGAACTACCAATGAGATTGATACGAGACTTCATAGATTTTTATGGACTGGGCCTAACATGAAAATTACCGGGCTAAGGTGAAATGGAGTGATGTCTGTTATCCTAAAAGTGAAGGAGGTCTGGGAATTAAAAGTTCTAGTGAGTGGAACAAGGCTGTCATGCTCAAACATCTCTGGAATCTGTGTAATAAGAAGGATACCTTGTGGTGGTACCACACCTATAAATTGAAGGGAAGAAGCTTATGGCACATCAAAACTCCTGTTGATGCATCCTGGACTTGGACTAAGCTTATAAGCCTCAGAAGCAAGAGTAGGGCCCTAATTAAACGGCCATTGGTAATGGTAATATCACCTTCATTTGGCATGACAATTGGCATCCAAATGCTCCCTTATGGATGCTCTATGGTGAGAGAACCATATACGATGCTGCTAGTAATCACTTGGCTAAAGTGATTGATTTCATCTCTAATGGGAACTGGGCTTGGCCTTCCACAATTACTTGGGACCTGAATGAGATAAAGAATGACAATATTCCCATCATCAACTTCTCTTCTGATGATAACACTATTTGGTTACCCATAACGAATGGGCTGTTCACTACCAGGTCTGCTTGGATTACTATCCGTCCTCATTCCCCTCATCCTAACTGGCTAGGTTTGGAATAGTAGCAACGTTCCAAAGTGTGCCTTCATCCTATGGCTTGTCTGTAATGGTGCCATTAACACCAAGGTGAAGACGTTCAGCTGGGGTCACAACATTGATAATATCTATGTGCTTTGTGGCAATGCTGTTAAAGACTATAATCACCTGTTCTTTAATTGCCATTTCTCTATGGCAATCTGGGAGGCTACAAAATTTAATAACTCCTTCACTAATGCTGACACTAACTAGAATGAGGTGCTATCGGCAGCAACCAGAAACTTCAAAGGGAAGACTCTCATTGACAAGATTAGAAGGTCCTCATTTGTTGTTGCCATTTATTACTTATGGATGGAATGTAACAACAGAATTTTTAGGAACACAAAGGCCAACCACGAGGAAATCATGAATGATATTTCTTTCTTCCTCATGTGTAAGTCCCATAAGTGTCTAGAAGAAACTTTTCCAATTGGCTTATCTGCCTGAATTGGGGTCTTGACGACTCTATATTGATGTATACCTAGCATCTTAGGTGTTGTATTTCTTCTTGGGCCAATCTTCACTTACGAAGTTGTGCCCTAAGGGGGTATGTCCCCCTTATACTTTTATATACCCATTGTTTTAATGTTATTTCTTAGTTACCAAAAAAAATGATAGCCGAATCGCAAATCTATCTTGGAGAAGTAAGCTGCTCCCCTCAGCTGGTCGAATAAATCATCGATACGAGGTAGTGGATACTTATTTCGGATCATGACCCTATTTAACTCTCTCTATTCAATACATAACCGGAGTGACCCATCCTTCTTCTTGACGAACAACACCGGTGCACTAAACGGTGAACTACTTTGTCTGATAAAACCCTGACCCAAGTGCTGCTGAATTATTCCCTCAACTCCCGCATCTCAGATAGGGCCATGTGATAAGGTGCTCAGGATATAGGTATCGTACTCAGTGCTAGGTCAATAACAAATTCAATATCCTGGGTAGGCAAAACCCGGGTATGTCTTGGAATACATCCTCGAACTCCCTTATGACTGGAATTGAGTCTAATGAAACAACCACCTCCTGTGAGGTCTCCTCCTTAATATAATACACATGTGTGATCGACCCTCACTTGGGAAGAGGCATCGCACTGAGAACATCCCCAAGAGAACGTCATGCCCCTCCATGTCTAACACAAGAAGATCAGTAGCTAAACATAATCTACCCATATCGATATCCACACCCCTACAGATCGAGTGTATAAGCGACCCACTACCCATCGGTGACTCCAGACGCATAAGGAGACTATTAACTGCCTTTAATAGGCCAATAGCTCATGCAAATCTGGTCTCTATGAAAGAATGTGATGCCCCAGTATCAAATGGAACATTACTCGCAAGCCCGTGAACTGGAGACAATTGATCCTAGTTTTTTACTTGAAGTAGGATTCTTCAATAGCTTTAAGGTGGTTGGAGTATGTTGAAAGCTCAGCCTCATCCCTTCTCAGGTCAAAATTGCTTCTATCATTATCCAAATTGGACTGAATTTGATTGAGGAGAGCTTTAGCTTCCTCAACTCTAATAGAAATATTGGAGTAAAACCTCTTGTTCAGGCTCTTGAGAGGGGACTTAAGCCTTCTAAGCTTAGTGGAGAGGATAAACATGGGGTTCCCAGTGCATTCAACCTGCCATGACTCATTAAGAATCTCCCTAAATGTGGCATGCTTCATCCAAAAGTTGTAGAACTTGAAAGGTTTGGGTCTAGCATTCAGCGAAAGTAAGAAAGTGATCACAATGGGGTTGTGATAAAAAATTCCTTGATAGAGGTAATTAGCCTGACTGTCAGGGAAGGAGGCACTCCACGCATGGTTCTGAAGAACTCTATCAATCCTCGTCTAAATGCAGGCAGTACCCCCACTCTTGTTGTTCCAAGAGAACCACAGCGTTCATGTCCCCAGCTTGGATGTCCTCAATGCACGTGTTGAATTCCTCCACAGCTCTGAAGTCAATCCCTAGATTACCTTTCTTTTCTTCCTAGATTCTAACAAGATTGATGTCCCCCATAACGATCCATTCCTGGTTTAGGGCGGAGTTAAAGTTGCATCTGAGGAAGTCCCATAAATCCAGTATGTTGGCAGGTAAATTATGGCCATAGACAAAAGTTGCAAAGAAGCTCTTATTTAATCCCACAATACTGACCTTACAGAAGATGGCTTGATTATGGAGGTCACAAATATCCACCTCAAACATATTAGGATTCTAAGCTAAGATAACTCTAGCCACACCACCATTAGCCGGGCAGTTGTGGACCATGTTCCAATTAAAACATTTATTGTTGACAAAATTTATTTTTGGGAAAAGTTATGTATATAAAAAATAAAGGACTAATTGCAAGCTTGAGGAGGGGAAACTCCTCGAACCCTTAGGGGCATACCCCATGGGGGCAACTAACAAAACAAATAACCAAACGGTCATTGCCCTATGCTAACCAATCACAAGATTGCACTCTCCGGGATACCCCAATACATACAAGCCATCCAGTTGTTAAAACTCCTTGTCCCTTTCTTCCAGGTCGTGACCCTTGCTCTGATCATAACCTTAATCTCCTTAACCAAGGCATTGGTGCATCTGGACAACATTCATATGGTTAAATCTTACCCTTGTCTCCATCAGACCAATGAGATCAATGTTATTATCTCACATGAATTTCCAAATTTCATCCTGCTTGTGGGGGGGATTAAGGCCCCTAATATTCCAAGAAGCAATATTGATCATCTTGTCTTTGGTTTCTCTCCTCCTCCCTTAGCATCATGTGGTATCTTCACCAAACTGGCATATCCTTTCTTCTTTTGTTTCTTCTTCTTACTTGCAGACATACTTCCAATAGGTTCACAGTTAGGTACATTTTTAGTCATAACATCAATGGCTTTCACCTTTAGAATAACGCCACTAGGGGAAAGGGTGGTCTGATCTTATGACATCCCCTCTATTCCTTCATCCTCATTGGCATCAGTGTTTTTTGCTGCTCTAGAGTCTTCTTCTTCTTCTTCATCTAGGACTAGAATAGCAAAGCTATTCTGTTCAGTAACAACTTTGGCTACTAAAGGTAGGTCATCTTTTCTGTGGCTGTGTTCGACACCTTCTTGAGGGATGCCCTTCGCATGAGCCCTAGCTTTAGTGACTATATTACATTCTTCTACCTGCGTAATAGCCTCAGTAGAGGTAGAAGACTTGGGTAGTACTGGGACTTCCTTTTTTAGGTTAGGGCAAGCACTGAGATTGTGACCAAACAAAAGGAAATTTGGGCATAATGGAGGTTTAGCTTGAAACTCCACTCTGACTGGTACACTAGTTCCATCCTCCATAATAACGTTAATGTTATTAGGGTAAGTCTCTTTAGCATCAACGTCAATACATATACGAGCGAAAGTAATCATGTTCATCTCTTCATTTATTGCATCAGCATACAAGGGGAGTCCCACAGAGCTGGCATTATAGCTAAGTCCCTCCTCAGTCCAGAGTTGGATTGGTATATCATGGAACTTTATCCAAATAGGAATTATCTTCATCATGTCTTTATTGAAGTTGAAGTTCGTTTGCCATTTCTTGAGTATGATGGTCATACCTACAAAATGCCATGGGCCATTATCGAAAACCTCGTCACGCTGAATAGGGTTATCGAACATGAAGAAAAAGAACCCATTATCATGGGCAATGACCCTAGTCATGCCGTATTTTCCCCAAAGATGTGTGGCCACATTATTAACTAGAGATAAAAGGGAGTTTTTTCCCTAAGAAGTACCCCACCATGCTATGCTCCCACCGCCCATGACCTTTACTAGGATTGACAGTGATGATGGAGTCAACCAAATATGGTTGGTGAAAGGTTAATCTCAGTTTGGGTTTCCTTTTCTCTGCAGTCACCGAGCTCCACGTTTTCTCCACACATGCCATGTTGTGTCTTAGGGTTATAGGACCTACAATCGCCGTTGTACCATCTAACCTCCTAACCTCCTAACGTCTGGCTTGGCAGGTAGGGTAGTGTTTGAACAAGTGTTAGGTAAATCTTCTGAACCCAATCCAATAACTGACACCTTTTTGCTTATTTTCGTGCCCTTGAGCCCATTGCTCCTAACACTATCAGAGTCAACTTTGTACTCCACCGCCCTCTCCACCCCCAAAGGTGGATGGACTCCTCCCTCTTCCTAGTCATTAGAGAGTCTGAACTTCTTCACGCCTTCATGGGAATAACCTTTGCTCAAGAAGAAATCTTTATAAATATCTTTTTTATGGTTGAGTGGTATGCTCACATTCGTCGTTTGAGGTTGTCATGGAGTGTAGAAGGAGGGCTTTAAGGACCGAGCAACCATGGAGTCAAAGGCTACCACATTCAAGTGACACGAGAGGCCTATGGTACACCTGGACCAGAAACAACTTAAATGGGCCATTAATCCAAACCAAAATTGATAGAGTGCTCAGAAATGAGGGCTGGAAGTCCAATTTCTCTAAATCTCAGGCTGAGATCATAGGGACTTTAAAGATCCAACTTAGCCAAGCCTTTTAAATTCTTCAATTATTGGAGTGCCCATAGGGAATTTAAAGATCCAGCCAATGAGGCTTGGGAGACACCAGTTCAAGGCAATCCTTATGTATCAGGTATCCAAGAAGCTCAAGATGGTCAAGAATACTATTACTGATTCAATCGGAAATTCTACAGCAACATAAGCCTAAGAACCTCTGATGCTCTGAACGTGCTCACTATTATAAAAGGACAACTCGACCATGGGAATAGTAACTCCAATCTTCAAGTGGAGGAAATAAAATCTAGATCTGACTGCGTGGAGTGCTGCATTGCTGAAGAAGCTTTCCTGAAGCAAAAGTCTAGAACAAGATGGCTAAAAGAGGGAGACATTAACTCAAAGTTTTCCATTCTTTTTTTGGTAAATAAGAAGAGCATTAAACAAAGGAAAACTGTAGACAAAGAGGCGAAGGAGGGGCATACCCCCGGGTCAAATTTCGTAGATGAAAAGGACCCAAAGCAAACATCTCATAGTAAAATACATTAAACCGAAAGTAACAAGCTTCCATCTAGTCCCTAATTCTTGCAGGCTATCCAGTTAGTGAAATTCCTTCTCGATTTTTTCCAGCTACAAGACTTGCATCTAACAAAGAGGGTGATTTCATTCATGACACTAGCGTGGTTGGATCTAGTATTCTTGAAAATTTTATTATTTCTTTCCCTCCAAACACAGTATATGGTAGCAGAAAAGGATGAGCACTTAATTCTATCAATAAGGGATTTCCCAACGAAGTGATTTGTAGCATCCAGAATGATGTCGTCCCAATTGTTAGAAACACTAGAGTCTGAATTGTTATATTTTATCTCCTCCCAGATCTCTTTAGTGAAACTACAGTTGAAGAAGAGATGGTCACGATCTTCTTCAGCATTGTCCCAAAGCACACAAATATTATCCTGAGTTAGACCACGTAAAGGTTTTATCCTTTGTGTTAATGGTATTCTTTCATACCACTTCCCATGGGGAGCCAGATGATGCTATCCTCTCTACTGATGTTAATGGAAGGTAAACTTGCATGTTTTATCTCATTAAGCTCCCATGTAACTGAAGAAGGCCACGCGCATGCACCATTTCAAATGAAGTCAGCCACCTTTGCTTTATGGCTGCTAGCAGCATCATAGATCATTCTTTCTCCATATTTCACCCACAGAGGACCAATAGGGTGTCAATGATCATGCCATATGAAAGTGTTCAGTCCATTTCCAATGACGGTTTTGATGAAAGGTCTGAGTTTGCCTCTCAATTTCATTAGCTTGCTCCAAGTCCGGGACGCATCAGATGGGTTGTGAATGTGCCACACACACCTTTCACTTTATATATATGGCACCATATTTAACCCATAGAATGTCCTTCTTGCAATATAAATTCCATAAGTGCTTGAACATGGCAGCTTTGTTCCATTCAGTCGTGTTTTTTATACCAAGACCACCCTTTTTTTTTTGGAATGCAGACATCACTCCACTTAACCTTGGAACCTGAACTCTTCATTTCAATACCTAACCAAAGAAATCTACGAAGCTTGGTGTCTATTTCCTCTGATGTTCTTTTAGGTAAGATAAATATCCTTGACCAGTAGATCTGAATGTTGAATAGGACAGAAATCACAAGGTTTAGCCTACCACCATAGCTCAAGAAGCGATTAGTTCGGCTCATGATTCTGTTGGTGATCTTATCAATAAGCCGCAGGTAATCATCATATTTCAGCTTAGTAGAAATGAGTGGCACAGAACTAATGGCAAAATCTTCTTCTCTCTAAGCCTCAACAAACCACAACCGTCAACACCCTTCTCCCAAACACCCTCTTCTACTCGTTCAACACCATCTAACCTCCCACATGGCAAAAACACACTCCGCTCCTGCCCCCATCAGGTTTCTACCTAGTTCTATTACCAGTGGGGTTTGTACGATACACACTGTCAATGGCTCCTATTTGGATCTCTCCTCCGAAGTTGAGGAAGGTCAGATATTGCACATCGCGGTGGGCGCTGGATCATCTTCCATGTCACTCGGTGGAGGGACGGCTGATGGCCAATCCAGTTTGGATTTATGTACTGGTAACTCCGTCAATTCTATTATGGAGGTTCGTTCTGGCAAACCCATTGATTGTTCTGATGCTAACAGTATGCGGGTCCTGAACGAAGAAAAAAATCAATACCTTAGCTTCCTCCTAAGCAAGGGTTTTACGCAAGAGGATGTAAAACAAAATGCGCTTCTTCCAAATGGGTTCAGTCCGGCTGGAGCCGGGGCGTCTTCCTTACCAGCCGGACCTAATAAATCCTTCTGACACCGTTAGTCTGTCAAGTGCATGGACTGATGGGGGTATTCTACCTACTGGTGCTATGGCCCAATGGGGCTGTCTCAGGCACGGGGATCGAGGGAGTTAAGAGTACGATAAATAGTAAGAAAGTGGGTGATCAGGTTAAGGTGATGGTACAACCACATAACCTTAATGTAATACCCCGTATTTTTATACTATATTAATTTGGGGATTTATTTAATTTAATATGAGTTAATTATTTAATAAAAATTCGAAAATTAATTATGTTATAATTATTAACGTGACGAGAGTTAGTAATTATGGAAAATTTGTTGAATATTACTAATGAGCAAAGTAATATGTAATATTGGTTATATTGAATGTCACGAGTGAATAAAATGATAATTTTGGAAATTTGAATCGGGACGCGCCGTGTCGCGTCGGGACTAAACTTTGATAAATAAAAGTGAATATTTTATAAGTCGTTCGTATGGTCGTTTTGAGTGCGCCAACGCGTCCGGAAGGGTCGAGATAGTCAGAAAAGTGTACCCGGGGGTTTAGTTTGGGTCTCGGGGCGTTTTTAAGCCTAAGTGGTACCCCGGGAGGGCGTTTTGGACATTTCACCTTTTTGGGTAATTAAACCCACGAAAATCAGTAATCTATATCAGCCATTTAGGTTAGTCAGCTAGGGTTAGAAAACTCAAACACAAGAACGGCCATAGGAGAGGAAGGAGAGAGCTCTCAAGGCAAATTCAAGGCTCAAAAGTCATCCGTTTGCACCGCCACCACCACCAACGCGTAGATCGCGTGACGGGCTACGCAACCACACCAAAATCATCTGCAAATCAGAACACCAAAAATCCCAGGCAAGTGTTTATCTTTCTTATTTCGTTGATGCATCTTTCATATTAGTGTAGGAATGATTAGGGTGAGTTTTATGGAAGAAAACCTAAGATTTGAGATACGAATCGCATGTAGTTATGATTTAAATGATAATTCTGGAAACCCTTGCCATGTAGAGGAATTTACCCACGAAATTATGATGTTTATAAGAAGAAATTTCTGGAAAAACAGATTGGAACCATGATTTAGAGATTTCTAGGGTTCTGGAATATTTAAATGAATTATGGCATGATTAATCCATGTTTAGTGACGTAAATTGACATGCTTTACGTAAGAAATGTATGATATCATGTTAGGATGTTAGTAGTACAAATTTTGAGACGTTTGGGATTGTAAAATATGGATTTGGTGTAAGTTAGAAGATGAAACCCGTAACTGCAATTCTGCAGATTTCGCAGACCTGCTTGATCGATCGATCGAGCCCAGAGCTTCGATCGATTGAAGGTTCGATCGATCGAGCCCCAGACCTCGATCGATCGACCCCTCCTGGCAGACTCCTATTTCCCTTTTTAAATGAGTTAAATTCAATTTATCGTGAAATAATTCTTGGACATCCTTAATAAAGTGTTTTGGGAGATAAGGAAGATCAGTAGGACATATGAATAATTTTGGGACTTTTAATATGAGACGAGAATTGTATTTTTGGGGATAATTACTTAAGGGTCGATGAATTTATGTATTAAAGGGGGAGATACATAAGAGGGTTACGTTGGAACATAAGAAGGAAACCTACTGAATTTTATACTTGGGAAGATAGAGTCCATGTGAGTTACGTAATAAGATGGAAGAATCCTTCGAATTAAGGTTAGAGACGAACCCTTATATGCGATACCAATAATGTGAAAATAAGGATAAATGTCGTAACTATGGGATTTGAGATATACCTAATATTGTTATGGTAATATTAGTATAGTTATATGATTGTGTATGCATATACTATTTATGTGTGATATGGGGGATATTGACTTGTACCCTAGAAGATAGATATCCTTGGTACAGGTTATCACTGTGATAGTTCAGACGGTCCTAAGAGACGCAGGCATGTGCCATCCTCTTAGAGACTTGGAATCTATACTTCGCCTCAATATTGTTTGTGTATGTATGTTAATACAATTCGAGAGTGATTCCGAATGTATTCCCCTTAATATGAGTGATATGGGGCTTTGGATAGTAGAGTATGCCCGCACCATAGTTTATTTGGGGTGCTGTTATAATATATATATTATACGAGTAGTTAATATATATATATGAAATTCTGAAATTTGGAACTACCTACTGTGAATTGATGTGTAGGACATGGTTGATGACTCAAATCGTAAATACTTGTTTTGAGAAAGTATAATATGACACTGGAAAACTTTATTGACTAATAAAGTTAAAATGAGAACTTTGGTTATAAATTGAAATATTCTTTTCAAACAATTGTATCGTTAAATTTTGAATCCTGCGAATAACCTAAGATAAGTTAAATCATTGGGGAAAGATAGCGTGTTATATGATGAGATAAACCATTAGGAGGGTTAGTGCGATAGGAGTGCACATTAGAAGAGAGGTGAGAATTTCTCAAGAGAGTGTCGCACTAATATGTTGTTGCATTGGCCTGTATCAATTTAAATACTTGCTAAATAATTTTTAAATCATATACACTATCGGGCTCTGACCCATTTTTTTTTCTCTCTCTCTCTCTTGTATATATATGTATATATATTACAGGTGCCCAGCCACAGGGGCGTCTTGCTTAGAATCCCTTGGAAGGAACGTGCTGCAGCTTAGGTGGGAGTTGCAGGCCACTTGCTTAGACGATTTCATTTACTTGATTCCACTCCTATGATTCTCAGTTATTGGGGAATGTGTCGCCCTTTCCACTATTTATCTGTTCTGTTCTGACATTTGTATTTCAGTTATTTCTGGTACTGTTACTTTGGGATTTATTCAGCATGTATGTTTTACATTTAGTTTTAAATGTTGGGATTTTGGATGTTGAATGTTTAAAGTAATTGGATTATGTTTCAGGATAATTGTTGTATGATTCTTACTTATTGAAAATGTGGTTAATAATTAAATAAATAAGTTTTTCTTTAAAAATACAATTTGGTTAGAAAGGTAAAAAAATGGTTTTGACACTTAGCTTAATTAATTAGGGTGTTAATTTGGAAAAGTTTATTTTTACGACGGTGATGCTAAGAATGAACCAACTGTTCACCTTGATTTTAATTTAATAAAGGAGTGATCGCCCGGTATTTAATTAGGCGGGGTGTCACAGGTGGTATCAGAGCATCAGGTTCTAGTGTCCTTTAGGATCTGTACGGCCTATTATGCTTTCAGCGTTGCTTTCTTTGATATGGAGCCCTAAATACTAGGAATGTTGTGTTCATCTCTATACATTGGGAATTCGTGCTTCTGCGATTTGTTTATTTGAATGATGAACTCATCCAAATTTATTTAAATTTTCAGATGGACCGTCAAGAAGAACTAGCTAGAACGGTTAAGGGAGTCAACGAGCAAGATCAACTCACACCTCAGGTATCCCCAGAGAAAATATCAACCGCCGAGTTAGCAGGTATCGTAGCACAAGCAGTTACCACTGCGGTCTTGCAGTATCAAGAACGCAACACACAGCTCATGGGGGGAAAATATCAAAAGAGTACAATCAGTCTGTCATGACTGGAAATAACAAGTGTGTGAAGACACAAAAAGCGCAACAACAAGCTCTTCAGGCCCATAAAAGCCACGAGGGTAACAAATCGTGCGAGGAAACCCAAAAGCGTCAGGGTCAACAAAGCCAAGGTCCGAGTGAAGTCACAAAGAGGTGTTTCAGTTGTGGAATGGACGATCACAAACATAAATCTTGTCCGAATCAGACTGGGATAAACTACAATTCGACCAGCGGAGAATTTCGAAACTTTGCTATAAATGTGTACAGCCGGGTCACAAGTGGATGGATTGTCCTCACCCTGACATAGTTTTTCCGCAAATTTCCCCTCAAGGCCAGTAAGACCAAGGAAAAAGTGAGTCTAGTCAACAACGTGGTAAAGTGAAGCAGTTTCGAAAGAGGAATAAAGTTCCAAGTCAGCAAGGCCGACACCGACAGCAGCAGGGTCGGAGGGGGAGTAACTTCGGAGGCCGATGTTTTGGGTGTGGTAAGCACGACCATAGGCGCCAGGATTGTTCGGAGGGAGATAGGTCCCCACAACAGCAGGGTGCCCGTAATGATCCACAGGGGCCACTTTTTCCAGTCGCTCTCCCAGCACCAGCTCAGGTACCAGCCCTACCAACCTTTCCAGTAGCTCCAGTGCAGTAGGGGCAGTTACAGTACAAACATATCTATAATGTCCACCAGGCAGGCCGCCCCACAGGTACCACCCGCGATTTGGGGTATGTTTTCTATCCATGAAACTTTGGGTCGAATTTTGTTTGTTACTGGGACAACGCATTGTTTTATAGCTGCATATTATGCGAAGACCTTAGGGTTATTAACCACAGTAGAGAGCACTGTAACGTAGGTAGACTCACCACTGGGGAATGGTTCGCTTATCTTCTTTATATGCCGAGGAGTGGGGGTAGAGATTGGTAGTTTGGTATTACCTGCAGACATGTTAGTCTTAGATATGCATGAACATGATGTTATTATTGGTATGGATTGGCTCGTAGCTTATAGAGCCATGATTGATTGCTTCGGTGGGAGCATTGTTTTCGCCATTCCGGGGCAAGAGATGTTTGTAGTGGAGATGCCTCGCCCAGAGGGAGGTTCGACCGCTCATTTGTATTATATAGAGGAGGATACCTCTAAGGAGGTTGTGATTCCATTAGACTCGATTCCAGTTGTTCGTGAGTATTCCGATGTGTTTCAGGAAATACCAGGCTTACCCCCTAGTCGAGAGATATACTTTGTTATAGATTTATTGCCAGATACTAGACCTATAGCACGCGCTCCATACCGTATGGCTCCGGCGGAGATGCGTGAGTTACGAGATCAGATAGAGCAGCTGTTAGGTCAGGGCTTCATTCGCAGGAGTACCTCACCTTGGGGCACTCCAGTTCTGTTTGTGAAAAAGAGAATTCACTGAGGTTGTGTGTGGACTACCGGGAGTTGAACAAGGTCACGATACGGAATAAGTATCCGTTGCCTCGAATCGATGATCTGTTCGACCAACTGAGGGGAGCGACTTTCTTTTCGAAGATAGATCTGAGGTCGGGGTACCATCAGCTAAGTATTAGAGAGCAGGATGTTCCAAAGACTGCCTTCTTGACGAGATATGGGTCTTAAGAGTTCAGAGTGATGCCATTTGGTCTCACAAATGCTCCAGCCGTATTCATGGACTTAATGAACCGAGTATTCAGAGAGTTCTTGGATCAGTTTGTCATCGTCTTTATAGATGACATTTTGATATATTCACACTCCGAGGAGGAGCACGCCGAGCATTTGAGGCAGGTTCTTTAGACTCTACGAGAGCATCAGTTGTATGCTAAGTACGAGAAGTGTGGATTCTGGTTGCGAGAAGTACAGTTATTGGGGCATGTTGTTTCTGAGCAGGGGATTGCAGTTGACCCGAGTAAAGTGTCAGCGGTGAGGGAATGGGGACAGCCCACGACATCGACGGAAGTGCGTAGTTTCTTGGGGTTAGCCGGATACTACAGGAGATTCATTCGGGGATTCTCCAAAATAGCGGGTCCATTGACGAATCTGACTCGCAAGGGAGTACCATATGTTTGGGATGACGCTTGTCAGTTGGCTTTCGACGAGCTGAAAGACAAGCTTACTTCAGCACTAGTTCTTGCGTTACCAAAGCCGGGTGTGGAGTACCTGGTTTACACCGATGCCTCTTTACGGGGACTTGGGGGAGTACTTCAGCAGGAGGAGAAGGCTATAGCTTTCGCCTCCCGCAAGCTTAAGCCGCATGAGAAGAATTACCCCACCCACGACCTGGAGTTAGCAGCGGTCGTTTTTGCATTGAGGATATGGAGGCACTACTTATTGGGGGAGAAATTCCGCTTGTTCACAGACCACAAGTCACTGCAGTACCTATTCACTCAGCGAGAGCTGAATATGCGACAGCGCAGATGGTTAGAGTTTGTGAAGGACTATCAGTTTGACATACAGTATCATCCGGGGAAAGCCAACGTAGTTGCTGATGCGTTGAGCCGTAGACCGGTAAATGAGGTAACAGACGTCTGGAAAGCGAAGTGGAAGGAGTTGGGTCACCAGGACGCAGTTGCCCGTTCCTTCATATCTGTTATGACAGTCACACCCGAGATTGTTATGAGGGTAATACAGGCCCAAACCACAGACCCGTTTTGCCAGGAGCAGATTGTACGACTCTTAGCTGAGGGTGTTGAGTCCTACTCTGTTAGTTCTGATGGGGGTTTGAGGTTTAATGGGAGATTGGTGGTTCCAGAAGGAGCAGAACTACGTCATGCAGTGATGACCCAGTCTCACGGGTCCCGATTTGCAGTACATCCTGGAGGAGATAAGATGTACCAGGATATGAGGAGGCAATACTGGTGGAGTGGGATGAAGAAGGACATTGCCGAGTTCGTGTCCAAATGTTCTACCTGCCAGCTGGTGAAGGTGGACCATCAGAAATCGTCAGGATTGCTTCAGCCTTTGGAAGTACCCGCGTGGAAGTGGGAGAGTATTTCCATGGATTTTATTACAGGGTTGCCTACATCACAGCGGGGCCACGATTCTATCTGGGTGATTGTAGACCGTTTGACCAAGGTGGCTCATTTTCTGCCGGTGCGGACAGACTATACCACGGGTCAGTATGCTCAGTTGTTCGTTGCTGAGGTTGCCAGATTACATGGGGTGCCCCTGAATATTGTGTCAGATAGAGACAAGATTTTCGTCTCACGTTTCTGGGAAAGCTTTCAGGAGGCTATGGGTACTGAGTTGAGGTTGAGTTCAGCTTATCACCCACAGACAGAGCGTACTAATCAGATGCTAGAGGATATGCTACGCATCTGTGTTCTTGATTTTGGAGGAGGTTGGGAGCCACATCTTCCACTGGTAGAGTTTGCTTATAATAACTCTTATCAGTTTACGATTGTTATGGCTCCATTTGAGGCTTTGTATGGCAGGCCTTGTCGTTCTCCCACTTGTTGGCTCGAGGTGGGGGATAACAAGTTGCTAGGACCGGAGGTGATTCAGGAAACCTCCGCGAGGATTGAGTTGATCATGAGTCGCATTCGAGTAGCCCAGGACAGGCAGAAGAGCTACGCCGATGCAAAACGGTTCTTCCGAGAGTTTAATGTGGGGGACCAAGTATTACTGCGTGTATCTCCTATGAAAGGAGTGATGAGGTTCGGGAAGAAGGGGAAATTGGCCCCGAGGTACGTGGGACCATTTCCCATCATCGAGAGGATTGGGCCGGTAGCATACAGATTGGGACTACCAGAGCATTTACATCGCATTCACGATGTATTCCACATCTCGTCGTTGAGACGGTGTCTTCGGGATGATATGGCCCATACTAACATTGCGATAGATGAGATAGACTTACAGCCTGACAGCTCTTACGAGGAGAGACCGGCGGCTATCCTGGACTATAGTGAGAGGAGATTGAGGTCGAAGATAGTTCCACTTGTGCGAGTCCAGTGGGAGCATCATAATATGGAGGAATCCGGAGCGCGAGGCCGATATGCGCAAGAGATATCCAGATTTGTTCTTACCAGGTATGCTTTGTTTTCCGAATTTCAAGACGAAATTCCGTTATTAGGGGGGGAGTATGTAATACCCCGTATTTTTATACTATATTAATTTGGGGATTTATTAAATTTAATATGAGTTAATTATTTAATAAAAATCCGGAAATTAATTATTTTTTTTTTTTGGGAATTTAATTGTATATAAAAAGACCAAAAGATTTACAGAGGAAGAAACCCCTCACAGAACAAGAAAAACCCTAGGGCCCCATAGGCAAACAGGCCAACCAGGCCGGAACCAAACAAAACCTAAACTAGAAGTTTATCTTCAGGGATGTTCCAGTACATACAAGCCATCCAGTTAGTAAAACTCCTTCTATCCTTCTTCCACGTGAGCGCTTTTGCTCTAACCATGTTTTTAATACCCTTGATAATAGAATCAAGGGAATTGGAGACATGCTTAAAGCATCTAGAGTTCCTCTCCAACCAAATGCAATAGATAGTGGTAGTAAAGGAGAGGGATCTAATCTTGTCACAGAGGGTCTTCGTAGAATGGTTAACAGTAGCCAAACCCAACTCACTATTCAGACCCTGGCCATCCCTGTAATATTGGTTCCTAAGCATCACCTCCTCCCAAATACACTTACTAAGGCTGCACTGAGAGAACAAATGGTTATATGATTCCCTTTCAGTCCCACATAACTCACACAGGTCATCCCCAGAAACTCCCCATTCATGTAATTTAACTTTAGTATTGATGGCCTTCCTAACCACCAACCAAGTTATGAAAGAGCATTTAGGGATACAAACCTTACTCCACACAAACTTGCTCCAGTTGACCTTAGGCTTATGGGCCTTTAAAAGCTCCCAAGCGGACGCAATGGTGAATATTCCATGATTTGATGGAAGCCATACAACAGTATCAGTTCCCTCGTGGATTGTAGGAAGAGCAGCATTCTTCACTTCATTCAGCTCCCATGTCACTCTAGATGGCCATCTCCACTCCAAATGGTGTATAAAATCTGACACTTTAGCTTTTAGATTGCTAGCAGAATCATAGACAATGTTATCCCCATAAAGGTTATGTAAAGGGCCATTAGGGTCCCAATTATCGAACCACATAAAAGCATGCTCACCATTCCCAATGCAGGTCTTGATTTGTCTTCTAAACTTCTCTCTGTTCTTGAGGATTTTCCTCCAGCTCCATGAAGAATCATTTGGAATACTCAAAGCCCATATGCTTCTTCCTTTGATCTTGTACGTATTACACCACTTGATCCATAAGTTGTCCTTCTTACAACACAGATTCCACAAATGCTTCGCCATAGCCGCTGTGTTCCAAGTCTCTAAACATTTAATATTGAGCCCTCCTTCATCAAGAGAAACACAAAGATCCACCCAAGCAACTTTAGCCCCTTTGCTATTAGCCTCATCCCCTTTCCATAAGTAATTTCTCATAATTTGCTCAATCTTCTTTATAATACTCTTGGGCAGAATAAAAATGCTAGACCAATACACCTGAATGCTGAAAATCACAGTCTTCACAAGAAGGAGCCTACCTGCAAAACTCAAGAACTTATTAGTCCAACATCTGATTCTCATAGTTATTCTATCCACCAAGTGAGAGCAGTCCTCCTTCTTCAACCTAGTTGTGATGAGAGGAACCCCAAGATAACGAAATGGAGGAGTCCCATGCTGAATGCCAAGAATAGTTGAAATGTCCTGAATCTCATCCTCACTAATCCCAGCAGTGAACAGGTTGCTCTTCTCTAAGTTGATCATCAACCCAGATAAGGAGCTAAACTTTGATGTTGCCTCCTTCACAATGCTGCAGGAAACAGTGTCCCCTCCAGCAAAGACAATTAAATCATCAGCAAAACTAAGGTGAGTCAATGCAATCTCCTTGCATCTTGGGTGAAAACTGAACAGGTCTGATTCTGTAGCTTTAGTAATTATCCCAGAGAAAACCTCCATCACAAGCAAGAAAAGGTAGGGAGAGATAGGGTCCCCCTGCCTGAGCCCTCTTTTCCCATGAAAGAAGCCCTTAAGTTCCCCATTCATGCTAATGGAGAATCTGGTAGTAGTCACACATTTGGTGATCCACCCAATGACTTTGGATGGGAAACCAACATGGGCCAACAGCTTTATCAAAAAGTCCCAGCTCACAGTATCATATGCTTTCAGAATATCAATCTTGATTGCACATCTCGGAGGCCAAGAGTCCCTATGATAATTCCTCATTAACTCCTGTAATAACAAGATATTATCAGCAATGGATCTACCTTCAACAAAGGCAGCTTGATTAATACTAATAAGGCCAGGCATCAACTTCTTTAGCCTGCAAGTGATCACTTAGGAAATACACTTGTACAAGGTGTTACAGCAAGAGATGGGTCTGAAATCCCTCATACTTCTAGGGGTAGCAACCTTTGGGATTAAAGCCAGAGCAGTACAATTCCACTGCTTGAAGAAAGTCCCCGTGTCAAAGAAGAACTTTATAGCCTCACACACCTCTCTCCCAATGAGCTCCCAATTCTTTTTAAAGAAGTAGCTGTTAAACCCATCAGGGCCCGGGGCCTTGTCAGACCCAATGCTAAACATAGCTTTCTTAATCTCATCATGAGTGACCTCTTCCTCCAGGACACAAGCCTGCTCAGGGGTAAGCTTATTCTTGATCACCTCCCCCAGGACAGCATTTGCATTCTCACACTGCACCCTATTCCCTAACAAGTTCTGAAAAAACCTCACAGCTTCAGTAGACACCTGCTCACTGCCTTCAATTCTCACACCTAGATCATTCTCAATGCTCACAATTTTCCTTCTAGCCCTGTTCTGGTTTACTTTCTTATGAAAGAAAGTGTTGTTTTGGTCGCCCAGCTGCAGCCATTTGGTTCTAGCCTTCTATCTAAGGAAAGACTCCTCATCATTCCTTAATTCTGCATATTTGATTCTCAACTCTTTAGCAGCCACCTGCAGGACCATACTATCACCATCTCTGTCCAGCTCACTTTGAATAGCATCAAGCATAGTCTTGGTATCAGCAACCTGAGTAGAAATCCTATTAAAGAATTTCTTATTAAAGTGCTTTAAAGAGGCTTTAACTCTATTAAGTTTGCTGTAGAGCCTCTGCATTGGATTCCCATCCACCTCAACATCCCAAGCATCAATGATTGTGAGAGAAAATTCAACATGATTCATCCAGAAGTTGAAAAACTTGAAAGGTAATGGGCCCCTATTGATAGTGTTATCCACAAAGGTGATAATAGGACTATGATCAGAAATACCACAAGGCAGGGTAATAGCTTGTGAGTTGGGGAAAAAAGCAGTCCACCAATCATTGTGTAGGACCCTGTCAATTCTGGACTGTACATTATTAACTCCAAGCTGACTCTTATTCCAGGTGAACCACAGCCCACTATTAACCATATCATCAGCATTCAACTCGTTAAGACACTCATTAAACTCATCAGTAGCAGCTCTGTCAATATCCAAAATCCCTCTTTTTTCCTCTTGGCATCTGACCACATTAAAATCCCCCATGAGTAACCAAGGCCTATCATTGATCACCATCTTATTTGCATAAAGGAATGTCCATAAACACCTCCTCTGCTCAGGCAGGTTATCACCATATATGAAAGTCGCATAGAAAGAGTTACTAGTACCAACGATATTTACAAGGCAGAAAAGGGCTTGTCTATGAGAAGCAATCACATCAATCTTCAAACTATTGGGGTTCCATCCCACAATTACTCTAGCCACTCCCCCATCCAAAGGGCAGTTGTGAATATACTCCCAATGATAGAAGCACGTATTCTTGACAGTTACCATGTTGTTCCTTCTAATCTTAGTTTCTACAAGACTAATAAGGTCTAATTTATTATCTCTAATTAGCTTAACCACCTCCATCTGTTTGTGGGGAGCATTAAGACCCCTTATATTCCAAGTACCCATCTTGGTCATCTAAACTTTTTGTATTTGCTGCCCGAACTCTTCTTCACCTTGTTGATGCTACTGCACACCTCTTTCCCATCCCTTCTGATGACATCTCCAAACCTCCCCTGATCAAGTTCATCCACTGCTTTAATTTTAAGGGCCAGCCCTGTAGGGGCAGGGGTTGTAACAAGAGGAGAGTCCTCCAAAACATCTAGAATACCAAACTGATTAGAGGTTGTAACCAAGTTTGGATTATTCTCTCCATCTTCATTCTTACCTGTACTCACTATCTCACTAGTCATACCATCTATTTCCATCCCACTCTTGACTAAATCAACTGTTTCAACAGTATTGGATGGCTTATTGGCTTTAGTTTGCACTTTGGTCCAGCCTTCTTCCAAGGCCTTTTGAATCTCAGCTTGGCCTAAGATAGGATATACCTCTGCTTTATTATTTTTTGCCACCCAAGCTTTCTTCCCCTTAGGACAGTTGATCAGGGCATGACCAAATATTCCACAATGGACACAAGATGGAGGTTTCTCTTGGTATTCCACTCCAACTACTGCAATGGATCCATCCTCCATGGTGACATCAATGTTATTTGGGAATTCTGCCCTGACATTTAACTCCACACAAATCCTTGCATAACTAATTCTCTTCATACCTTCAGTAACTGTATCAGCATACATAGGAACTCCCACTGAGCTAGCAACATAGCTAAGCCCCTCCTCTGAAATTAATTATGTTATAATTATTAACGTGACAAGAGTTAGTAATTATGGAAAATTTGTTTAATATTACTAATGAACAAAGTAATATGTAATATTGGTTATATTGAATGTCACGAGTGAATAAAATGACAATTTTGGAAATTTGAGTCGGGACGCGCCCGTGTCGCGTCGGGACTAAACTTTGATAAATAAAAGTGAATATTTTTATAAGTCGTTCGTATGGTCGTTTTGAGTGCGCCAACGCGTCCGGAAGGGTCGAGATAGTCAGAAAAGTGTACCCGGGGGTTTAGTTTGGGTCTCGGGGCATTTTTAAGCCTAAGTGGTACCCCGGGAGGGCGTTTTGGACATTTCACCTTTTTGGGTAATTAAACCCACGAAAATCAGTAATCTGTATCAGCCATTTAGGTTAGTCAGCTAGGGTTAGAAAACTCAAACACAAGAAAGGCCATAGGAGAGGAAGGAGAGAGCTCTCAAGGCAAATTCAAGGCCCAAAAGTCATCCGTTTGCACCGCCACCACCACCAACGCGTAGATCGCGCGACGGGATACGCAACCACACCAAAATCATCTGCAAATCAGAACACCAAAAATCCCAGGCAAATGTTTATCTTGCTTATTTCGTTGATGCATCTTTCATATTAGTGTAGGAATGATTAGGGTGAGTTTTATGGAAGAAAACCTAAGATTTGAGATAGGAATCGCATGTAGTTATGGTTTAAATGATAATTCTGGAAACCCTTGCCATGTAGAGGAATTTACCCACGAAATTATGATGTTTATAAGAAGAAATTTCTGGAAAAACAGATTGGAACCATGATTTAGAGATTTCTAGGGTTCTGGAATATTTAAATGAATTATGGCATGATTAATCCATGTTTAGTGACGTAAATTGACATGCTTTACGTAGGAAATGTATGATATCATGTTAGGATGTTAGTAGTACAAATTTTGAGACGTTTGGGATTGTAAAATATGGATTTGGTGTAAGTTAGAAGATGAAACCCGTAACTGTAATTCTGCAGATTTTGCTGACCTGCTTGATCGATCGATCGAGCCCAGAGCTTCGATCGATCGAAGGTTCGATCGATCGAGCCCCAGACCTCGATCGATCGACCCCTCCTGGCAGACTCCTATTTCCCTTTTTAAATGAGTTAAATTCAATTTATCGTGAAATAATTCTTGGACATCCTTAATAAAGTGTTTTTTGAGATAGGGAAGATCAGTAGGACATATGAATAATTTTGGGACTTTTAATATGAGACGAGAATTGTATTTTTGGGGATAATTACTTAAGGGTCGATGAATTTATGTATTAAAGGCGGAGATACATAAGAGGGTTACGTTGGAACATAAAAAGGACACCTACTGAATTTTATACTTGGGAAGATAGAGTCCATGTGAGTTACGTAATAAGATGGAAGAATCCTTCGAATTAAGGTTAGAGACGAACCCTTATACGCGATACCAATAATGTGAAAATAAGGATAAATGTCGTAACTATGGGATTTGAGATATACCTAATATTGTTATGGTAATATTAGTATAGTTATATGATTGTGTATGCATATACTATTTATGTGTGAAAATCATGCCCACGCTACTTACTATCCCTGAGGTTACCGCACTGGGACAGTCTTATCTCGATGGGACCTTTATGGGGGATATTGACTTGTACCCTAGAAGATAGATATCCTTGGTACAGGCTATCACTGTGATAGTTCAGACGGTCCTAAGAGACGCAGGCATGTGCCATCCTCTTAGAGACTTGGAATCTATACTTCGCCTCAATATTGTTTGTGTATGTATGTTAATACAATTCGAGAGTGATTCCGAACGTATTCCCCTTAATATGAGTGATATGGGGCTTTGGATAGTAGTATGCCCGCACCATAGTTTATATGGGGTGCTGTTATAATATATATATTATACGAGTAGTTAATATATATATGAAATTCTGAAATTTGGAACTACCTACTGTGAATTGATATGTAGGACATGGTTGATGACTCAAATCGTAAATACTTGTTTTGAGAAAGTATAATATGACACTGGAAAACTTTATTGACTGATAAAGTTAAAATGAGAACTTTGGTTATTAATTGAAATATTCTTTTCAAACAATTGTATCGTTAAATTTTGAATCCTGCGAATAACCTAAGATAAGTTAAATCATTGGGGAAAGATAGCGTGTTATATGATGAGATAAACCATTAGGAGGGTTAGTGCGATAGGAGTGCACATTAGAAGAGAGGTGAGAATTTCTCAAGAGAGTGTCGCACTAATATGTTGTTGCATTGGCATGTATCAATTTAAATACTTGCTAAACAATTTTTAAATCATATACACTATCGGGCTCTGACCCGTTTTTTTCTCTCTCTCTCTCTCTCTCTCTCTCTTGTATATATATGTATATATATTACAGGTGCCCAGCCACAGGGGCGTCTTGCTTAGGATCCCTTGGAAGGAGCGTGCTACAGCTTAGGTGGGAGTTGCAAGCCACTTGCTTAGACGATTTCATTTACTTGATTCCACTCCTATGATTCTCAGTTATTGGGGCATGTGTCGCCCTTTCCACTATTTATCTGTTCTGTTGGGACATTTGTATTTCAGTTATTTTTGGTACTGTTACTTTGGGATTTATTCAGCATGTATGTTTTACATTTAGTTTTAAATGTTGGGATTTTGGATGTTGAATGTTTAAAGTAATTGGATTATGTTTCAGGATAATTGTTGTATGATTCTTACTTATTGAAAATGTGGTTAATAATTAAATAAATAAGTTTTTCTTTAAAAATACAATTTGGTTAGAAAGGTAAAAAAATGGTTTTGACACTTAGCTTAATTAATTAGGGTGTTAATTTGGAAAAGTTTATTTTTACGACAGTGATGCTAAGAATGAACCAACTGTTCACCTTGATTTTAATTTAATAAAGGAGTGATCGCCCGGTATTTAATTAGGCGGGGTGTCACACTTAACCACAATGAAAGGACGTGGAGTACAGTGGCGGCGGAGAAAAATAAACCCAAGATCAGGCTCACCTACCACAAACCTTTTGTGGTGGAAAATATCATTATTGCAACACCACCTATTGAGGTGACTAGTGGGGCTCATAGCCGTTGGGAGAACAATTTAGTGGGGTATTTTTTTGGGAAAAAACTTCCTTACTCTTATGTGAACAATGTTGCTAGCAGAATGTGGAGCACTTATGGTATGACTAAGGTCATTGCACATGATAATGAATTTTTCTTTTTCCTATTTGACAACACTACCCAACATGATGAGGTTTTTGATAACGGCCCTTGGCACTTAGCTGGCATGACCATTATTCTCAAGAAATGGCAAGCACATTTCAATTTTCATAAAGATACCATCAAGACTATACCCATTTGGGTTAAGTTCCACGACATTCCGGTTCAACTATGGACAGAGGAAAGGCTTAGCTACATTGCGAGCTCAGTGGGTCCCCCTTGTATGATGATGCAGTGACTGAGTAGATATATAGAATATCCTATGCTCGTATCCGTATTGATGTGGAGGCCAAAGAATCATTCCCTGGCAGCATTAACGTCATTATGGAGGATGGCACAAGTGCACCGGTGAGAGTTGAATTCCAAGCCAAACCTCCTTCGTGCCCTAATTGCTTGGTGTTTGGGCACAGCGATAGGAACTGCACTAAAGACAAGGAAGTTGTTCTGGGGTTAGAGAAGAACACCAATGAAGACGAAGACCACTGATGGCGAGGTTTGGACCCAGGTCCCCATGAAGCAAAAACCCACTACTCCGTCTGTTTGTGAAAAGGGAGAACCTTCTGGGCTAACAGTGTTGGAACCACAGGAGGTGACTGGAGCTGAAATGCATGGCAATATAATTCAAACTGTGTCCTTACCCACCATCAGTGTTTCTAACTCCTTTAGCGGTATGGATATTGACAGCGAGTTCGAGACCACTCCGGAACACTCTGCCCTAGCTAGAAGAGTTATGGTAGTGGATGAGCCGGCAAACAAGCACAAGGGGGGACAAGAATAAGGTGGGCAACTCAGAGGGAATAGTAAGAAGAAAGGGAAGGAAAACAAAAGTCGATGATTAAGCTCGATTCTAGGAACATTAGGGGTCTTAATTCCCCTCATAAAGATTAGAAGTGAGCAAGTTTATTAGAGACCAGCATCTTGGCCTAGTATGTTTGCTTGAAACCAAAGTTAGGAAGAATAACTTATTAAATGTTAAGAATAATTGCTTCTTTCATTGGAATAGTATTGACAACTGCCCTAGCGATGGGGGTGCTGCTAGGGTTATTATGGGTTGGAATCCGAATAATGTTACTGTGAGTTTAGTACAGTCGCACCCTCAGGCCATGTTATGTAAGGTGGATGTTTGTGGGACAGACTGTGGGTTTTATGCTTCCTTTATCTACGGGGAGAATTTGCCTATCAAGAGAGTTACTTTATCGGACTTCTTGAGAGTTAATTTTGAGAGAATGGATGGCCAATCATGGGTTCTTATGGGTGATTTCAACGTGGTGAGATCCCACGAGGAGAAGAGAGGTGTGCATGGCGTTGATGTGGAGGCTACTGACAACTTCAATCAATGCATAAATGATATCCATGCAGATGATATGATGACTAGTGGGTTATGGTTTACGTGGAACAATCGTCATTAGGGTAACGAGAATGTCCAGTCTAGACTAGATAGGGTTCTTCATAATGATACTTGGAACACTGCGTTTCCTGAGTCTCAAGCTATTGTTCTTCCTCACGGTGTTTCAGACCACTGCCCAATCACTATCTCCCAAGGAGTCCAATGGTCCTAAACCTTTTAAATTCTACAATTTTTGGATGGGTCATGCTGATTTCCAGGGACTTCTTGTTGAGTCTTGGTGTGGGAATGATGGGGGTAATACCATGATCAGACTAAGTAAGAAGATGAGAAGACTTCAACCTTAAAGATTTTGACAAAAAAATTTACAACCATATCTCCAGGAGGGTTGAGGAGGCCAAGGTGCTGTTTTGGATGATGTTCAAAAAAGACTAGACAGGGATGGGGGAAATTCTAGTATTCAGGCCGAAGAAAGGGATGGATTTTCTATGTACCTGGAGCTCAGAAACACCGAAGAGTCATTTTTTCAAACAAAGGTCCAGAGTGAAGTGGCTACAGTTGGGTGATGGGAATAATTCTTTCTTTCGTAAGAAGGCCAACCAGGCCTCTGCCAGGAGGAAAATTATCAGTATTGAGGATGAGAATGGATTACACATTGAGGGTACTCAGAATGTGGTCAACACTGCTATTGGTTTTTTTTAGCAATCTGCTTGGTAGCAGCAGTTTTTGTGAGAACCCGAGTTCTATTCTTATTGAGAATGTCCGCAAGAGAATCAGTGACGCTGATGTTGTTATGCTGTGCACCCCCATTGAGGATATGGAGATTAAGAAGTCCATGTTCTTTATTGGGTCCGAAAAAGCCCCGGGCCCTGATGGCTTTAATGCATTCTTTTTCAAAAAGAATTGGGAGGTGGTTGGGAATGATGTGATTGAAGCTGTCAAGTTCTTCTTCAGGTGCAGCTATTTGCCCAGACATTGGAATTGTATTGCCTTAGCCCTCATCCCCAAGGTTACTACCCCCAGTGGTATGCATGATTTTAAACCCATATCTTATTGTAACACTATTTATAAATGCATTTCGAAGATCCTTACAATCAGGATGAAGTCGGTTCTCCCGCACATTATCAATCCATGTCAGGCTGCGTTTGTTGAAGGGAGGTCAATTTCGGATAATATCTTACTTCTTCAGGAGGTTATGAGGAATTACCATAGAGATCTCAACCCGCCTAGGTGTACTATTAAGATTGATTTGATAAAGGGTTACGACACTGTGAGTTGGGAGTTTCTTTTCACTTTACTTGTTCATCTTGGCTTCCTCCGTGTTTTTATTGGATGGATTAGAGAATGCATCACTAATACCAGGTTTTCTATCAGCCTGAATGGGCACCTTTATGGTTTCTTTGAGGGTAAGAAAGGATTGAGACAGGGCGGCCCCCTTTCACCCTATATTTTCCTACTTGTTATGGATACCTTCTCTTGCATCTTAGATAAGGCTTGATCCAATCCCATGTTTACTTATCACCCAAGATGCAAGGAGGTGGGGCTTAACCACCTATGTTTTGCGGATGATATGACTATTTTGAGTTGGGGGGATCTCCCCTCCTGTACTATTATGAAGAAGGCTTTGGATGATTTCTCCAGCATTGCTGGCCTTATGCCCAACCTGTAAAAGAGTAGTTTCTATAGTTTGGGTATTGATGATGAGAGAGTCATGCAGATAAATGATATTCTTGGCTTCACTGATAGCTACCCTCCCTTTTTGGACCTGGGTGTTACTCCAGGCTCAAGAGTGAGGATTGTTGTAGACTGATTGACAAGATTACTGGCAGGATTAAGTGCTGGACCAATAAGTTTCTTAGTTACGCAGGTGTAATACCCCGTATTTTTATGGCTTTTAATTATGAGATTTATTAAATTAATTTGGGATAATTAATTGGAAATTAATCCGGATTTAAATGCTAGCTAGACGAGAGTTAGTATTTGATTATTATAATGTTGTTGAATATTACTGAGTGATTATGGTAATATGTAATTATAGAATTTATTAAAATTGTTGTGAGTTGAAAATATGGCAGTTTCGGTAATTAAGTTGGGGCGTGCGTGTCAGTCGTGTTAGGACCCAATTTAATGGATTTAAAAGTATTTTATTTTTTTTGTCATTCGTATGAACATTTTGAGTGCGCCAACGTGTCCGGAAGTTTCGGTATAGTCAGAAAACACTAGCCGGAGGTTTAGTTTGGGTCCCGGGGTATTTTTAGGCTTAACTGGCAACCCGGGAGGGAATTTTAGTCATTCCTATTTTTGGGTGAATAGTGACCCACGAATTTTAGACAGTTAATATCAGCCAACACTTGAGTCCCTTAGGGTTTCTCAACCAAAAATCATAAACGACCATTAGAGTGGAAGAGAAGGAAGTTTCCAATGGAGAACCACCACTTAAAGACTTTTGCACCACCATCGGATAGATCGGAAAGCAAGGATCATCCCCATACCGTCTACTTCATCAGATTAGAATCTTCATTACCAGGCAAGTGATTTAACTTGTAATAATTTAGCGCATATATCATCCATGTTAGGTTAGAATTGGAGAATAACCTTGATAATTGAATGGATTTGAAGAATTAAAACTGTAATTTGTGTAGGTCATTGCATGTAGCTTAACGTTGGGGATAATAGTAGCCACAAAATTATGATTTATGGGCAGAGAACAATAAATTTGTAATGAATTATATAGTGTTCTTGAGGAAAATAGGAGAAATAGGATTTTTTTATGAAAATTGGGTGTTTTAATCCAAGAAACTTATGATCCATAAGGATTTAATGATTCCAATACGTTAGAGATGATATTGATATGTTAATAGTATGATTAGTGAACTTTCATGGGAGTTTGGGACGTTGTAATGAAGAATTAGAGGTGTAAAAAGGATGAAACCCGTAACTGTTTAAGAGAAATCTGGGCTGATACCTCCTAGATCGATCGATCGACTCAAGGATGTCGATCGATCGATCGATCGACTCAAGGATGTCGATCGATCGATCGACCCCTTTTCTTCGATCGATCGACCCCTCCTGATTTTTGGCATTTGTTTTCCCTTAAAGCTTAATATAAATCCCAAGGTCGATGATGATTCTTAGGATGTTTAAATTGATATTGTGGGACTTAGTTAAGGTCTGTAGGGTCTTAGTTGATGCCGAGAAAAATGGTTTACCATATGGAATTGAATGCTATTGCTTACGAGGGTCTACCGAGTGAGGTATGATTAGAAATCGTTCGAATTGAAACTATAATGGGAATTAATGATGACGTAAGGATAAGAACAGTAACGGAGGAACTTTTCGTTACTGAGATAACATTATAAACTAATAGGAGACCTAGTAACCTATTGAGATAGGTTTAAATACTCAAATTGATACGACGAGAGAGTTTTTAAGCTAAATATATATGACGTATGATGTTCAGGATAAACTTGCTACGTACGAGACTTACTAGATGGAATGTGTGAATAGCTATATTGAAATATGATTACTTACGTTGTGTGAATGCCTAGTGTATGGATTTCTTATGTGTATGACATACCTACCATACTTGCTATCACGGGAGGTTAGTTTTCAAAAATGGACCATCTTATCTTTGTGTGCCTTCGGGGGGGATTTAGATTGGTACCTTAAGGACATAGGACCGTGAATGACTTATTCGTGAGTTGACAAGTCAACTGACCATGGGAGCGTAGGTATGTGTGTGACCTATGGGTATGTGAACTATGTTCACCTCCAATATGTGTGATTTGTATTTAGACGGTTCCTGAGTGATTCGAAACACGTGATCCTTACGTACGTGATGTACATGGATTTGATAGCAGAGTATGCGTGCACCGCAGCTTAGCCTAGGGGTGCCATATATGTATTTATGTACTGAGAGTGATATACTTATGTACTTGTGACAGAGTATGCGTTCATTGTTGCTTAGTAAGATGTAAATAACTAAGATATTTGAATGGGTTAAGAATGAGAATTTAATTAACACTTGAGTTAAGAAATTTAATGAATGCAAATATGGGTTAGGAATATAACTTGATTGAATATTAAAAGTAGACATCCTACGGTAGAATGCGGAGGCGAAAGTGGTTCAGACTAGTTAGTTAGCGGCATAACTAAGATGGGTTAAGGGCATACGTTGGCGTGCACATTAGTTGAGAGGTAAGAAACTCGTGTGAGAGTACGCAACTAACGTGTTTATAATATGTGTTGTTTAATTGTAATTTAAACACTTGCTAAACTTTTAAACTATTTTCACCTTGGGCTCTGACCCGTTTTCCTCCAAATCTATTTTTGTTTTGTAAAAATCATTTTAGGTGCCCAGCCACAGGGACGCCAAGCATAGGAGTTCCATTTTGATGACGTGATGTAGCTACTGTGGAAGCTATAGGATATTGGTATTAGACGCCTTCTTATTTATCCTTGGTTCCTTTTGAGTCATTTGTATCAGTTAGGGCATGTCGCCCATTCTTATTTAGAGGTTGTATTTGCAGACTTTCATTATTTCGATTATGGGTTTATTTATTCAAACTCTTGTATTGGGACTTTATTTACTCTGGCATTTTTATTATTGGAGTGTTTACTCCAGACTCAGTTGATTTCATTTCGTTAGTTATTCATATGACATTGTTTATGCGATTGATGGGTAATGATTTAATTCTTGGTTATTTGTTAACTTAATTAATAAAATTTAGCATCTCTTTTTTTAAATATTAGGTGGCTAGTAATTAAGTAATTGTTTTCGAAAGTGATGCTAAGACTGAACCAACTTGATATTCTATATTAATTTAATAAAGGAGTAGCTACCCGGTATTTAATTAGATGGGGTGTTATAGGTGGTATCAGAGCATCAGGTTCTAGTGTCCTTTAGGATCTGTGCGGCTTATTATGCTTCCAGCGTAGCTTTCTTTGATATAGAGCCCTATGTTTAGGATTGTTGATTTCTTTGGTGAGATTTCTTTCTCCTGCTATGATGTATATAGTGAATCTTATTTGCATTTGGGTATGTTCGTGTGCTGAACAATGCAGTACGTCAGGCGAAGACTGTTGGACAGACAGCAGGAGACAGAGATCAGTGAGGTTATTTGATTTATAAAAGAAGGATGATTATAGTTGAAGTCACCCATATTATGGCACATAAGTCCAGGACGGTATAGACGACTAAGGCGTGACTTGTGACTTCCAGGTACAACTATAGTATAAAGTGGGGTCAAATTAGACTCACCCAGCAAGGTTGGAATGGGAGAGAAAGAGTTAGGTGAAACATTGAAGAGAACCAGCAGTGAAATTGCTAGAAATGTGGAAATGGCGTGTGTTATCCAACGAACGTAAAATATCCAAAGACTTGGGCTTATGTCGGAGTATGGCTAATCGAGAGTGAAAATTTGGGGTAAATTTTTTCCTTGGCTCGTAAGAGCGAAGTTTCAATGGTGAGAGGCAATCACCACACTTAGAAGTGGAATGTTTTGTCAAGAGAAGGTGCATACGTATGGTTTGATCATGAGTTCCAACATTTGATGTTCAGCGTGAGATGCGGACGTTGTTCTGAACTCACACAAGAGGGTCGGACAGAGGTCACTTTGTGAGAAGAAATTTAATTATTTAGCGAACTTTACACCAGGTGAAGTAGGTGAAATGGAGAAGAGGACATTAAAAGGAAAATTTACATACAAGAAATTTTTTTAGCACTTCTGGGAAATTGTGCTTGGACGGTCAATGCAGATGGTAATAACGTCGTATTTTGTTAATATGGAGGTAAAACGCTTCCTTGTGTTGGGGAGATACAAGAATCAAAGAATTTATATAGAGTAAGACTGGGGGAAACGGTGTTGGAGAGGCACCACAAAAGGGAGACCCATCAGGGGACCCGTTAAAATGATTCGGATAGCTGAATTGTTATCGAGTGATGGTGATTTCAGTAAGAGTTGTTGAATCCAGTAGCGTGTTCTTTAGGGTCATCAAAGCTAAGGGAACAACAGAGGTAGTCATCAGAGTTGAGACTAGCAACGTCCGAGAGAAGGACCACCTTTACATGGTCAGTGTGACCGGAGATAAGTGGAGTATGTGTAGAGGTATTTTGTGGGGAGTGAAACCCGTGCGTTATAAAAGTTTCCCGAAGCAAGTATAGGGATAAGGGTATGGTGCCTAGCAAGGGCAATAGTTATTGAAATTTTCGGTTTGGTACGGACATGTGTGTTAAGTCTAAGAACCATTTGTGCAGCCAGGGCGATTGACAAGATAGAAGTATGAGTTATATCCTCAAATGATGTTGCTTGTTGTATGTGCCAGGAATGAGTTATTACTTTTCTATTTATTACTGCTACATTCGCATGAGAGTCGAGTTTAGTGAGTATCTCGGCAATGTTATTATATATGTGAATATTTCTCCCTGGTATAATGGGGTTACCTTTAGTGTTATCCATAGAGGATGAATGGGTATATTGGTAGCTGTATATACTCTATTGACATTACTTGTTTTAGTGTTGTGATATACGAGTATACTATTATAATAATTATAGTTTTATTATAATGTTTAAATCGATAGTGTGCGGTTATTACAAGTCTATTGGGGTTACTACCTTGGTGTATAATGTTTTGTTCTGGTGAGATCCCATCTGCGAGAGGGGCGAGCTCGCGTTTATATATTTATATATATGTATACATATATCATCGAAATTATGAAAGGTAGAATGATATCGGATAATTGATCCCAGTATGTGTGGGGATTTAATTAATATGATTCGGGATGTATTTTTTTTACTATTCAGTGAAAAGATTTTGCTGGTTATTATAATCAACGCTCAGGATATGGTAATAAGAGGAGTGCATTGTTATATCACCCTGTAGAGACGTGGAAGTTAATACTCATAGTTGTATGTCTGGGGACGGAATTTTGAGAGCCCCGATTATATTTGCATGACGTTTATGGAATGTGATTACCCTAAATGTTAAGAGACAGTGTCCTTCGGAAAAAGTTCCTTGTTTAAGTGAAATTACGGAAGAAAATGTAACTTTGTTGTCAAGAGACAGGAATATAGGAGTGCATGTTATGGACTGAGGGCCTAACGGATTCCGATGATCGACATTGCTAGGTAGTATTGTATTGGGGGGGTCCTTGTTTGGATTTCGCTTTGCGAGACATCCCACGCATGAAATTTAGCATAAGGCTGGTAGTAAGGAGATGTGTGGCCATTCATCCATGATTTGAATACCTCGATCGTTATGGAAGTATGTAGTTAGAACAGGAAGTTAAAAGGTAAATTAAGATATAAGGCCATTAGAGCCAGTGGTGTGGTGAGGAAGTACAAAAAATTTTGTTTTTTTTATTACGGCCGGTTGAAGGATGCAAGGTTAAGGAGGATTTGGGATTTCAAATTCGGGGGTGATTAAGAACGCCCAAGTGGTATAGCCACATTGGAAATGCAGGGTCAATAAAGAGTTTGGAGTATGTATGAAGCGTATATGATGTTTAAACCCGTATGCACGGGTTATAAGGGATGTAGACATCTTGGTTTGCTAATGTAGTAATCGTCGAAAGATTGGATTAAGTGTCGTAAGGGAAGGTGATAATCAGTATACTCATGTGCAATAGCACGTCCAAATTTGGTGAAAAGGCAGTGGAAAGCCATGTAATAAGGGGGTATCTCTTGAGAAATTTAACTATTATGGACAATTTGGAGTGGAGTTCCACCCCATCATCATCGTGGTGAAAAGTGCAGGGGTCGGAACTTTTGGTATACGCCGAGAGAAGAAGAGGGTTATTAAGTATCACTTAACGGGTAGAATTATACATGAAGGTTGGCATTGAAAGGGGTATAGTAAGTAGTAGATCAATTGGGGTAAGATTATCAACCCGATGATTTTGTATCAAACCGACGATTCCAGTGATGGAAGAGTCAAGTTGGTAAATTTCCTCAAGGGGTTGCCAACTTATAGATAAGTAACGAGTTCCTTCGAATATGTGGGACAAGTTGTCCAGAAGGAGAGAAATTGTTATATCCTTGGGTGATTTACACTATTAGATAGTGAACACGCCAGTACGTGGTCCTACGCAGTATTATTCTGAACTAGGATGCAATACACGAAACCCACCTTCAATATAGGGTATAAAGAAGTAGTGGGAATAGTTTTGTTTTGAGAAAGTTGTATCACCTATAGCATGAAGAATAGGCGCAAGGTGATTGACGACTGGTGGAACTGTATGCAATAATGTTGGATTCATTGCGATCATTTCAATTTCAAGACGGGTATAGCTAGTAAGTGAGGTATATTATGGTAATGGGGAGAATATATTACCTAATGGTAGAGTTGGGTGAAAGCACTTGTATCTATTCATAGTGGACAAGGTTCTTACTGAGGTTTTGTGTGGATAAACCTATCATTCTTTCTCTAAATGTTTAGAGGTGAGCGGATTATCAGAGTTTTAGATCAGTCATGAGTTAGAGTCCGATGACTATAAGGGGATAACCACCAACAGTCGTGAGTGTCTTTCCCTTATGTAAAACTCATAAATCCGGGAATAGAGATTCAAAAAACGGACAAGAGTAGTCAGATGTTCTATGGTTTCTCCCAGGATGGGAGTTTTGTGTCTAGATAAACGCGGGAGTTGATAAGTAGTGAGGTACGGACTCACAATAATATTGAGATAATGCGGTGAATAATGTATAGGCTATTCTTATTCGAGTGTTGTTTAGTAAGAGCACATTGTGAGGTGCATTTATTGAGGTATAACACTATAACTGATAAAGTGTCAAGAGTGTTCAATAAGCTTGTTGTGAGCGAGGGCTATAGTGATGGAGCCTTTCTTTGTATTTTACTTTGAGTACTGGAGGATACCAAATTTTTCCAGGTATGCCTATTTTTCGAATTTCGGGATGAAATTTCGTTATTAGGGGGGAAGTATGTAATACCCCATATTTTTATGGCTTTTAATTATGATATTTATTAAATTAATTTGGGATAATTAATTGGAAATTAATCCGGATTTAAATGCTAGCGAGACGAGAGTTAGTATTTGATTATTATAATGTTGTTGAATATTACTGAGTGATTATGGTAACATGTGATTATTGAATTTATTAAAATTGTCGTGAGTTGAAAATACGACAGTTTCGGTAATTAAGTTGGGACGCACGTGTCAGTCGTGTTAGGACCCAATTTAATGGATTTAAAAGTATTTTGTTTTTTTGTCATCCGTATGAGCATTTTGAGTGCGCCAACGTGTCCGGAAGGTTTGAGATAGTCAGAAAAAACTAGCCGAGGGTTTAGTTTGGGTCCTGGGGCATTTTTAGGCATAATCGGGAGGCTATTTTAGTCATTCCTATTTTTGGGTGAATAGTGACCAACGAATTTTAGACAGTTAATATCATCCAACACTTGAGTCCCTTAAGGTCTCTCAACCAAAAATCATAAACGACCATTAGAGTGGAAGAGAAGGAAGTTTCCAATGGAGAACCACCACTTAGAGACTTTTTCACCACCGTCACCACCACCGGATAGAACGGAAAGCAAGGATCATCCCCATACCGTCTACTTCATTGGATCAGAATCTTCATTACCAGGCAAGTGATTTAACTAGAAATAATTTAGCGCATATATCATCCATGTTAGGTTAGAATTGGAGAATAACCTTGATTAATGATAATTGAATGGATTTGAAGAATTAAAATTGTAATTTGTGTAGGTCTTGCATGTAGCTTAACGTTGGAGATAATAGTAGCCACGAAATTATGATTTATAGGTAGAGAACAATAAATTTGTAATGAATTATATATTTTTCTTGAGGAAAATAGGAGAAATATGTTTTTTTTATGAAAATTGGGTGTTTTAATCCAAGAAACTTATGATCCACAAGGATTTAATGATTCTAATACGTTAGAGATGATGCTGATATGTTAATAGGATGATTAGTGAACTTTCTTGGGAGTTTGGGACCTTGTAATGAAGAATTAGAGGTGTAAAAGGGATGAAACCCGTAACAGTTTAAGAGAAATCTGGGCTAATACCTGCTTGATCGATCGATCGACTCAAGAATGTCGATCGATCGACGATCGGTCGATCGACCCCTCCGGATTTTTGGCATTTATTTTCCCTTAAAGCTTAATATAAATCCCAAGGCCGATGATAATTCTTAGGATGTTTAAATTGATATTGTGGGACTTAGTTAAGGTCAATTGGGTCTTAGTTGATGCCGGGAAAAATGGTTTAGCTTACGAGAGTCTACCGAGTGAGGTACGATTAGAAATCATTCGAATTGAAACTATAATGGGAATTAATGATGACGTAAGGATAAGAACAGTAACGGAATCCAAAATGCTCCCGCTTCTCTCTAAAAAACTATCAGCCAGACTTTACCCAAAAACTTCCACCGCCTTAACCTACCTATCGACCTCCGGCCACCTTTACCTATAGGCTACCATGAACAATCTACCTCCGGCCATTCGTGGTGGGTGGGCTCGTAACCCTAACCCTTCCCAAACGCCCTCGCACATGGATGGGAACTCCCAGAGGCATACCTCCTCTCTGGAAGTTGCTAGATTTGTTCCTTTTGATGCAGTGAGATTCCCCACCAATAGCGGCCTGGAAATGGAGTCTAGTCCGATAGATACTCAAGGTTCTAATGACAAGGAAGAAAATGAAGAGGGTCAAATTGTTGCCTTTGAAGATACGATTCAAGACTCTAAGATAGTAGAGATGTACAAGGAATTCATGAAGCATAAGGGGTTCTCATATGAGGATGTACTGCAACATGGAAGAGCCATTAACGAAAGCAGGGACTCCACCAATACTGGGGTTGGAGAAAATAGAGGGTTAAGGCAAGAAGCAGGGGATTGTAGTGGTAGTGGACCTATTCCATGCTCCCCAAAGAACGTAGCTGTGGAGAAATCTTGGAAGGATGTTGTTGCCGATAAAAGATACCCCAAGCTTCGACTCACATATCATCCCCCATCCATTTCTGATAACAGGATCACTGTGGCCCCTCCAGTGGAGATTGCAGCGAATGGATATGCTAAATGGGAGAATAGCATGGTGGGCTGCTTTCTGGGAAGGAAATTACCTTACACCTTAGTTTGCAATATAGCACATAAGTTATGGAACAAGTTTGGCCTCAAGCAGGTTGTGGGTCATAACAATGGTTTCTATTTCTTTATGTTTGATAATGCTAATATGAGGGATGAGGTAATTGACAATGGCCCATGGCATTTTGTGGGGAACCCAATTATCATCCAAAAATGGGCTCCAAACTTCTCTTTCAGCAAAGACTCAACATCTGTGATTCCTGTTTGGGTCAAATTTCATGACATTCCTGTCCAGTTATGGACAGAGGAGGGGCTGAGCTATGTGGCTAGCTCAGTTGGAATACCTATGTATGCTGATACTATAACTGAAGGAATGCAGAGAATCAGTTTTGCTAGGATATGTGTTGAGTTAAAAGTCATGGGAGAATACCCAAGGACCATTGACATTAAAATGGAGGATGGGTCCATTGCTGTGGTTGCAGTTGAGTACCAAGAAAAACCTCCATCGTGTATCAAATGTGGCATTTTTGGTCATGACCTCCTCAATTGTCAGAAGGCCAAGAAGGCATGGGTGGCAACTAACAACAAAGAGATAATGTATCCTTTCAAAAGTCAGACTGAGATTCAGAAGGCCTTAGAAGAGGAATGGACCCAGGTGCATTACACAACCAATAAGAATCACAATGACAAGAGGGCAACTAAACCAAAAGAAGGTCAGGTTGAGGAAGGGATCAATCTAGTTCCTAATGCCTGGAATGATCTAGTAGCAGGACTGCCTGAGGCAGTTACTAAGCCAGTGGTAGAAGCAGGGGATAAGAGCATTAATTCCCCTAATCCATTTGATATTTTGGAGACTGAGAATGAAGATCCCCTTTTGTCCACTCCTGCCCCAGCTGGCTTGGTCCTTAAGATTAAGGCAGTTGATGAACTTGACAAGGGGCTGGAAAGGGGAGGTGACAAAGGTGGAGGAAATGAGTTACCTGGGAGTAACAAGAAAGGGAAGAAGAAATCAGGTAACAAAGTTAAGAAGTTTAGATGACCAGAATGGGTACATGGAATATTAGGGGCCTTAATGCTCCCCATAAGCAGGTGGAGGTGGTTAAACTAATAAAGGATAATAGACTAGACCTTATCAGTCTTGTGGAAACAAAAATTAGAAGGAACAATATGGAGACTATTAAAAGTTCTTGCTTCTACCATTGGGAGTACATCCATAATTGCCCCACGGATGGGGGAGTGGCTAGAGTGATTGTGGGCTGGAACCCAAATATTCTGAAGATTGAGGTGATCTACACTCATAGACAGGCCCTGTTCTGCCTTGTTAATATCATTGGTACCAGATACTCCTTCCATGCTACCTTCATATATGGGGAAAACCTTCCTGAGCAGAGGAGATGCCTTTGGACTTTCCTTAGAGAAAATAAAATGGTGGTTAATGATGGGCCTTGGATACTAATGGGGGATTTTAATGTGGTCAGATGCCAGGAGGAAAAAATGGGAGTTTTGGGTATTGACAGAGCTGCTGCTGAGGAGTTTAATGATTGTCTGAATGAGCTAAATGCGGATGATATGGTCAACAGTGGGTTATGGTTCACCTGGAATAGGAATCAGAGGGGTGACAATAATGTTCAATCGAGGATTGATAGAGTCATACACAATGATAGGTGGGCTGCTCTCTTCCCTAATTCACGAGCTAGTACCCTTCCTTGTGGAATTTCGGACCACAGTCCCATTATCACCATTATGGATAACACTATTACTTGGAGACCTAAGCCTTTCAAGTTCTTCAACTTCTGGATGAATCACGATGAGTTTATGCCTACGATCATCGAAGCTTGGGATGTTGTTGTGGATGGGAACCCAATGCAGAAGCTCTTCAAGAAGCTGAATAGAGTCAAGGCCTCCTTGAAGCACTTTAATAGGAAGTTCTTTAACAAGATTTCAGCAATGGTTGCTGATTCCAAGTCGAAGCTTGATGCTATCCAAAGTGAGCTAGACAGAGATGGTGCCAATAGGGAGAAGCAGGATGCTGCTAAGGCTTTGAGAATCAAATATGCTATGCTTAGGAATGAGGAGGAGTCTTTCCTCAGACAGAAGGCTAGAGTTAAGTGGCTGCAGCTGGGAGACCAAAATAATACTTTCTTTCATAAGAAAGTGAATCAAAATGTGGCTAGAAGGAAAATTTTGAGCATTGATGATGAACATGGTGTGAGAATTGAAGGGAAAGAGCAGGTGGCTGGTGAAGCTGTGAAATTTTTTGGGAACTTGCTAGGGCAAAGGTCGCGATGTATTGATGCTAACACTGTTTTGGGGGAGGTGATTAAGAATAAACTCACCTCCAATCAAGCTGAGTTATTGGAGAGAGAGGTCACACATGAAGAAATCAAAGAGGCTATGTTTGGAATAGGGTCTGACAAGGCCCCTGGTCCGGATGGCTTTAACAGCTATTTCTTTAAAAAGAATTGGCAGCTGGTTGGGGAAGAGGTGTGTGAGGCTATCAAATTCTTTTTCGATAATGGGAGTTTCTTCAACCAGTGGAATTGTACCAGCCTGGCCTTGATTCCTAAAGTTGCAGCCCCTAGAAGTATGAGGGATTTCAGACCTATTTCGTGCTGCAACACCTTGTACAAATGCATCTCCAAAGTTATAACTTGCAGGCTTAAGAAGATGATGCCTGACCTCATTAGTAATAATCAGGCTGCCTTTGTTGAAGGCAGATCCATAGCTGATAACATCCTGCTATTACAAGAGTTAATGAGAAATTATCACAGGGACTCTAGCCCTCCTAGATGTGCAATTAAGATTGATATTCTTAAAGCCTATGATACAGTGAGCTGGGACTTCCTGATGCAGCTTTTGACTCATGTTGGCTTCCCCCCCAAAGTCATTGGGTGGATCTCCAAGTGTGTGACTACTACCAGGTTCTCCATTAATCTGAATGGGGAACTGAATGGGTTTTTTCATGGGAATAGAGGGCTCAGGCAGGGAGACCCTCTCTCTCCATATCTTTTCTTGCTTGTGATGGAGGCTTTCTCTGGGATTATTTCTAAAGCTGCTGATTCTAACCTGTTCAGTTATCACCCTAGGTGCAAGGAGATGGCCCTGACTCATCTTAGTTTTGCCGATGATCTTATTGTTTTTGCTGGTGGGGACAGGATGTCTTGCAGCATTGTGAAGGAGGCCATATCAAATTTCAGCTCCTTAACTGGGCTTATGGTCAACATGGAGAAAAGCAGCCTATTCACTGCTGGGGTTAATGAGGATGGGATTCAGGAGATCTCCTCTATTCTGGGAATTCAGCACAGCTCCCCTCTTTTCAAATATCTGGGGGTTCCTCTCATCACAACTAGGCTGAAGAGGGGGGATTGCTCTCACTTGGTGGAAAGGATAACTATGAGAACCAGATGTTGGACTAATAAATTCCTGAGTTTTGCAGGTAGGCTCCTCCTTGTGAAGACTGTGATTTTCAGCATCCAAGTGTATTGGGCAAGCATTTTTATCCTGCCCAAGAGTATCATTAAAAAAATTGAGCAGATTATGAGGAATTACTTATGGAAAGGGGATGAAGCTAATAGCAAAGGGGCAAAGGTTGCTTGGAAGGACATTTGTGTTTCTCTGGATGAGGGGGGGCTAAATATCAAGTGTCTTGAGACTTGGAACAGAGCAGCTATGGCTAAGCACTTGTGGAATCTATGCAGTAAGAAGGACAGCCTTTGGATCAAATGGTGTAACATTTATAAGATCAAGGGAAGAAGCATCTGGGCTCTGAGTATCCCAAATGATTCTTCATGGAGCTGGAGGAAAATCCTCAAGAGCAGAGATAAGTTTAGAAGCAAAATAAAGACCATCATTGGGAATGGAACTCTTGCTTTTATGTGGTTTGATAATTGGCACCCTAATGGCCCGCTGCACCCCTTGTATGGGGGAAACATTGTGTATGACTCTGCTAGTAATCTAAAAGCAAAAGTTTCTGATTTTATCCACCACTTGGAATGGAGATGGCCTTCAACTGTGACTTGGGAACTGAATGAAGTTAAGAATGCTATTCTTCCTACTATTCAGGATGCGAATGATAAAGTTGTGTGGCTGCCCTCTAATAATGGGAAGTTCACCATAGCTTCTGCCTGGGATCTTTTAAAGGCACATAAGCCTATGGTTAACTGGAGCAAGTTTGTGTGGAGTAAGGTGTGCATCCCTAAATGCTCTTTCATTACCTGGATGGTGGTTAGGAGGGCCATCAACACTAAAGTTAAGCTTCATGAGTGGGGGGTTTCTATGGATGACCTGTGTGAGTTATGTGGGAATGAGATGGAGACATATAACCACTTGTTCACTCAGTGCAGCCTTAGTAAAAGTATATGGCAAGAGGTGTGGCTAAGAAACCAATGCTATAGGGATACCATGGATTTAAATAGTGAGTTGGATATGGCTACTACTTACCACTCTACGAAGACTCTATGTGATAAGATAAGATCCTTATCCTTTACTACTACTATCTATTGCATTTGGTTGGAAAGGAATGCTAGATGCTTCAAGCATGTCTCCAATACACTTGACTCCATTGTGAAGGGCATTGAAAACATGGTTCGAGCAAAAGTGCTTACTTGGAAAAAGGACAGAAGGAACTACGCAAACTGGATGGCTTGTATGTACTGGAACATTCCTGAAGATAGGCTTCTGTGCTAAGGATTAGTCTAATATTGGGCTCTTTTTTGTTTGTTGTGGTTGCCTTGGGGTATGCCCTGGGGTTTTCTTTTTCCTTTGTTAAGGTTTTTTCCTCTGTAAATTCTTAGTTTTTTTATATACTCAATCTTTCCCGAAAAAAAAAAAAAACAGTAACGGAGGGACTTTAAGTTAATGAGATAACATTAGAAACTAATAGGAGACCTAGTAACCTTTTGAGATAGGTTTAAATACTCAAATTGATACGACGAGAGAGTTATCAAACTAAATATTTATTACGTATGATGTTCGGGATAAACTTGCTATGGGCGAGACTTACTAGATGGAATGTGTGAATACCTATATTGAAATATGATTACTTAGGTTGTGTGAATGCCTAGTGTATGGATTTCTTATGTGTATGACATACCTACCATTCTTGTTATCACGGGAGGTTAGTTTTCGAAAAAGGACCATCTTATCTTTGTGTGCCTTCGGGGGGCTTTAGATTGGTACCTAAAGGACATAGGACCGTGAATGACTTATTTGTGAGTTGATAAGTCAACTGACCATGGGAGCATAGGTATGTGCGTTACCTATGGGTATGTGAACTATGTTCGCCTCCAATATGTGTGATTTGTATTTAGACGGTTCCTGAGTGATTCAAAACACGTGATCCTTACGTATGTGATGTACATGGATTTGATAGCAGAGTATGCGTGCACCGCAGCTTAGCCTAGGGGTGCCATGTATGTATTTATGTACTGAGAGTGATATACTTATGTACTTGTGACTCGTTCATTGCTTAGTAGATGTGAATAACTAAGATATTTGAATGGGTTAAGAATGAGTTAAGAAATTTAATGAATGCGAATATGGGTTATGAATATAACTTGATTGAATATTAAAAGTAGACATCTTATGGTAGAATGCGAAAGCGGAAGTGGTTCAGACTAGTTAGTTAGCGGCATAAATAGGATGGGTTAAGGGCATACGTTAGGTGTGCACATTAGTTGAGAGGTAAGAAACTCGTGTGAGAGTACGCAACTAACGTGTTTATAATATATGTTGCTTAATTGTAATTTAAACACTTGCTAAACTTTTAAACTGTTTTCACCTCGGGCTCTGACCCGTTTTCCCCCAAATCTATTTTTGTTTTGTAAAAAACATTTTAGGTGCCCAGCCACATGGACGGCTAGCATAGGAGTTCCATTCTGATGAGGTGCTGTAGCTGCTATGGACACGCTACAGGATCTTGGTATTAGACACCTTTATATTTATCCTTGGTTCCTTTCGAGTCATTTGTATCAGTTAGGGCATGTCCCCCATTCTTATTTAGAGGTTGTAGTTGCAAACTTTCATTATTTCGTTTAAGGGTTTATTTATTCAGACTCTTGTATCGGGACTTTATTTACTCTGGCATTTTTATTATTGGAGCGTTTACTCCAAACTCAGTTGATTTCATTTCGTTAGTTATTCATATGAGATTGTTTATGCGATTGATGGGTAATGATTTAATTCTTGGTTATTTGTTAACTTAATTAATTAAATTTGGCATCTCTCTTTTTAAATATTAGGTGGCTAGTAATTAACTATTTATTTTCGATAGTGGTGCTAAGACTGAACCAACTTGATCTTCTGTATTAATTTAATAAAGGAGTAGCTACCCGGTATTTAATTAGACGGGGTGTTACAGCAGGCATACTACAGCTCATTAAATCTGTTCTGTTTGGGATCCATGTTTACTGGTCTAGTCTTTTCATTTTGCCCAAGGGGGTTATCAAAAGAATCGAGCAGTTGATGAGGGACTTTCTTTGGACGGGGTCTGATCCTAATCACTCGGGTGCTAAGGTTGCATGGAAGGACCTTTATTGCAGCTATGAAGAAGGCGGTTTGGGATTTAAGGACTGCCTGTGGGTTAAATGGTGTAATGTGTACAAGTTGAAGAAAAGAAGTATGTGGGTTGTCCCTATTGCAAGCGATTCGGCTTGGAGTTGGAGGAAGATGATGCAACTAAGACATTTGATTAGACCGCTCATCAAATGGAACATTGGGAATGGGGAGGACACTTTCTTATGGTATGACAATTGGCATCCCCTGGGTCTGTTGCAACCTCTTTTTGGTGATAGGGTTATCTACGATGCAACTAGCAATCACAAGGCCCTGGTGGCTGATCACATTGTGGAGAATAGGTGGAGATGGCCTGATGCAGTTACTTGGGAACTTTTGGATATCAGGAATGCAGATTTGCCCCAGATTAGGCAAGATACGGATGATGAGGTGGTCTGGACCCCCAACCTTCGTGGATTCTCTATCGGCTTGGCTTATGATGAGATTATTTTTAGTTGGCCCCTGTGAGCTAGCATAAGATCGTGTGGAACAAGACTAATATTCCCAAATGTGCCTTTATTTTATGGATAATTTGTAGGGATGAGATTGACACCAGGGATAAGCTCTTTAGCTGGGGCATTTCTGAGGACAACTTGTGTTGTTGTTGTTTAAACGGGGTTGAGTCCATTAGTCATGTCTTCAATGAGTGTCATGTTGCCGAGGTGTGGAAAGAGGTTAGATTCAGAAATCGGGAGTATAGGGACGCTATGGATTGGGACAGTGAGATGCTTCTTACTATCTCAAATTACAGTGCCCCAAGCCTCTTTAACCGTATTAGGAACATCTCATTTTCTACTACCATTTACTGCATGTGGATGGAAAGAAACGCCAGACTCTTGAAGAAAGTGAGTAGGAACACTAAAGCCATTGTCAAAGAGTTTGAGGTTATGAGCAAGAGCCATAACATGGGAGAAAGGAAGGTGAAGATTCGAAAATTGGATGGCATGCATGAACTGGGGAATCCCTGATAGTATGCTCGATTAGGTTTTTGGTTCTGGGGGGTTTTGGGGATGTTGCCCTTTGTTTTGTGTTTTGTCCCTTTGGGGTATGCCCCATAGGATGTTCTTAGGGATTGTCTCCCTTTTTGTTGTGCACTTGTTGTAGTCCCTTTTGTTGATATATATACATAATTTTTCCCCAAAAAATAAATGAGTGGCACACCCAATTAGTTAATGGGGAATTGGCCTAGAAGATTGGATAATGCAACTTTCTCATTGTTGGCAAGGAAGGAGCATTTGAGAGGGTTTGGATGAAGCCCAGATAGCTCACTGACTCATAGATGGCAGTGTTGATGATAGCTAGAGAGTTGATGCCAGCACCTGCTAAGATGAAAATATCGTCAGCAAAACATAGGTGGTTTATATTCATCTCTTTGCATTTTGGATGGTAACTGAATTGGGGGGATCTTGTGTGAAGATCAAGGATACCAACAAAAGCTTCCATAATGAATAGAAACAAGAAAGGAGATAGGGGTCTCCTTGTCTCAACCCTCTCTTAGAAGAGAAAAAGCCATGAGTAGCACCATTTAGGATTATAGAGAATTTAGCAGTAGTATTCTTTAATCCAAGTGATAAAGGTTGAAGGTAATCCCATGTGGTTGAGAACTTGAAAGAGTAAGGTCCAATCAACGGTGTCATAGGACTTGAGAATGTCCACTTTTAAAGCACATCTAGGAGGCCCCAAGTTCCTATGATAATTTCTCATGAGCTCCTGCATTATTAGAATGTTATCACCAATGCATCTTCCTTTCACAAAGGCAGACTAACTTTCATTAACAATGAGAGGAATCATAAGTTTCATCCTATCGACGAGGAGTTTAGATATACATTTGTATATTGTATTACAACAAGCAATAGGACGAAAATCCTTCATGGAGGTTGGGGGGTGATTTTAGGTATTAAAACCAGGTTGGTGCAATTCCACTGCTTAAGCAAGGAATTATAATGGAAAAATGAAGCAACAACATGGGTGGTATCATCCCCAACCATGTCCCAATTCTTAGTAAAGAACTCAGTATTAAAGTCGTTCGGACCCGAGGCCTTGTCTTTTCCAAGATCAAACAGAGCCTTCTTGATTTCTTCATTAGTTATAGGTGCAATGAGATTTTTCCTTTCTTAGCCGTAAGCTTCTTGGTGGTCGCATGGTTAAGAGTATGAGGAACTGGCCCAAAAGAAGTCTGCCTAAGGAGGTTTGTGAAGTAGCTAATAGCCTCATCAGCAACCTTCAAATGCCACTCCACATTTTGACCAAGCTGATTTTGGATTGTAAGGATTTTTTGTTCGTGTTGCCTTTTATTCTAGAATGGAAAAACTTTGTGTTCATGTCTCCTTCTTTTAGCCATCTAGTTCTAGACTTTGGTTTTAGGAAGGCTTCTTCAGCTAAGAAGCACTCTGCATAGTCAGTTCTTGCTTTCTTCTCTTCCACCTGAAGATTGGAGCTGATATTCCCATGGCTGAGTTGACTTTGAATATTATTGAGCACTTTCAAAGAATCGGTAATTCTTTGGCTTATGTTGTTGTAGAATTTACGATTGAAGCCAGTCAGAGCATGCTTGACCAAGCCTCATTGTTGTATCTGATACATAGGGTTGCCTTAAATAGGTGTCTCCCAAGCCTCATTGTTGTATCTTTGAAGTCCCTAAGATCACTCCAATAATTGAAGAATTTGAATGGTTTGGCTAAATTGGGGGGGGGGGGGGGGGGGCAAGGCATGATGGTGGTAATGATAGGACAATGGCCAGATAGGCCTTGTTGGCTAATGATCTTAGTCTGAGAATCAGGGAAATTGGAATTCCAACCATCATTTATGAGCACTCTATCAATTTTGGTTTGGATTAAAGGCTCATTTAAGTTGTTTGTAGTCCAGGTGTACCATAGCCCTCTCGTGTTAATATCATCCACTTGAATGTTGTAAAGTCATTGGTTGAAGTCATTTACAACATTCACATCAATATCAAGAATACCCCTCTTCTCATTTCGAGCTCTGATAACATTGAAGTCCCCCATGAGGATCCAATTATGATTCTGGGAAACTTGGTGAACATCTTCAAGGTAAGTCCAAGGATTTAATCAATGATTAGAAAGGTTTAGGGCATAGACAAAGGTGGCATAGAAGGATTTATCTAGGCTCAAGGAAGTAGTCAGGCAGGTTATTGCTTGATTATTATGGGAAATATTTGTTACCTTGAAATGGTTTGGATTCCGGCCAATGATGATTCTAGCCACACCCCCATCACTTGGGCAGTTGTGAATGGAATCCTCTTGTTTCTTTAGGGGATGGTTGAGCCCCCAATGTTCCATGTAGCGAGCTTAATCATTGAGATTGATTGGTATTAGTGGGAATGTCCGCTCTGCATATGCCTTGCAGTGCATTTTCTTCTTGAGTTTCTTCTTCTGATTTCTGGATAGTGTTGGATCTGGTTTTCCCCCTTTGCCATCTATATCAATAATCTTTAGAGCAAGGCCAAAAGGTGCCGGTGAAGCTCTCCAAGACCTTCACTATCCTCCTGAAGGTCTTGGAGAGCTTCAAAACTGTTAGATACGTCAGGTTTTCCCACAGACTGCACCAAGGGTAGCAATGGTATGGGTGTCCATTTGTCACATTGAGGTTCAACAATATCTTTAGTGGTTTTGGTGACTTTGGGTATCCACAGTCTAGTAATATGGGGACATTTGGCAATTTTATGGCCAAAAACAAGGCAGTGGGAACAAGAGAAAGGCATGCTTTGGTATTCCATGTAAATTTCTATAGTATCACCATCACAAGAGCCCCGCATGCTTTGGGAACAAGATAAAGGCATACTAAGTTCTTTACTAACAACTGGGACATGGTTGGGGAAGAAACCACCCGTGTTGTTGCTTCGTTCTTCCAATCAAATTCTTTGCTTAAACAATGGAACTGTACCAACCTAGTTCTAATTCCTAAAACTAGCTGCCCAACCTCCATGAAGGATTTCTGACCTATTTCTTGTTGTAATACAATATACAAATGTATATCTAAACTCCTTGTTAATAGGATGAAACCTATCATTCCTCTCATTGTTAATGAAAGACAATCTGCCTTTATGAAGGGAAGATCCATTGGTGATAACATTCTAATAATGCAAGAGCTCATGAGAAATTATCATAGGAACTTGGGGCCTCCTAGATGTGTGTTAAAAGTAGACATTCTCAAGGCCTATGACACCGTTAGTTGGACCTTCCTCTCAACCACATGGGATTCCCCCCCCCCCCCCCCCGCCTTTACCACTTGGATTAAAGAATGTGTGACTACTGCAAAGTTCTCAATAATCCTAAATGGTGCTACTCATGGCTTCTTCTCTTCTAAGAGAGGATTGAGACTAGGAGACCCCCTATCTCCTTTCTTGTTCCTATACATTATGGAAGCTTCTGCTGGTATCCTTGATCTCCACATAAGATCCTCCCATTTCACTTACCATCCAAAATGCAAAGAGTTGAATATAAACCACCTATGATTTGCTAACGATCTTTTCATCTTAGCAGGCGCTGACATACACTCTCTATCTATCATCAACACTGCCATCCATGAGTTCTGTGCACTGTCTGGGCTTCACCCAAACCCTCTCAAGTGCTCATTCCTTACTGCGGGTATCACAAACAATGAGAAGTTTGCATTCTCCAATCTTCTAGGCTATCAAATGGATCATTTTCCCATCAAGTATTTGGGCGTGCCACTCATTTAAACCAAGCTAAAACATGATGATTGTCTGTCGCTTATTGATAAGATCACCAACAGAATCATGACCTGGACTAATTGTTTCTTGAGCTATGGGGGTAGGCTCAACCTTGTGATCTCTGTCCTATTCAGCATACAGATCTACTGGACAAGTTTCTTTATGTTACCTAAAAGAACTACAAAGGAAATTGACACCAAGCTTCGTAGATTCCTTTGGTCAGGTACTGAAATGAAGAATTCAGGTTCTAAGGTTACGTGGAGTGATGTCTGCATTCCAAAAAAAGAGAGTGGTCTTGGTATTACAAACATGAATGAATGGAACAAAGCTGCCATGTTCAAGCACTTATGGAATTTATGTTGCAAGAAGGATATTCTATGGGATAAATGGTGCGACATATATAAATTGAAAGGTAGTTGTGTGTGGCACATTCACAACCCATCCGATGCATCTTGGACTTGGAGCAAGCTAATGAAATTGAGAGACAAAGTCAAACCTTTCATCAAAACCATCATTAGAAATGGACAGGACACTTTCATATGGCAACAACATCATCTGGCTTCCCATGGGTAATGGCATATTCACCATAAACCCTGTGGTGTGGAACAACTGCATTATCCCTAAATGTGCGTTCATTCTATGGATGGTCTGCAAGAATGCCATTAACATAAAGGATAAAACCTGTACTTGGGGTATTACGCAGGATTACATTTGCTTTGTGACAATGCTGAAGATAATTATGACCATCTCTTCTTCAACTAAAGTTTCACTAATGAGATCGGGGAGGATATAAAATATAACAACTCATACTCTAGTGTTTCTAACACTTGGGATGACATCATTTTGGATGCTGTGAATCACTCTCTTACTGATAGAAACAAGTGCTCATCCTTTTTTACTACCATATACTGTGTTTGGAAGGAAAGAAACAACAGAATTTTTAAGAATACTAGATCCAACCAGGCTATTGTCATGGATGAAATCACCCTCTTTGTCAGATGCAAGTCTTATAACTGGAAAAAATCAAGAAGGAATTTCACTAACAGGCTAGCCTGCATGAACTGGGGCCTTGATGAAAGATTGTTACTTTCGGATTAATGTTTTTTACTATCAGTTATTTGCTTTGGGTCCTTTTCATCTATGAAAATTGACTATTTGCTTCTTTATGTACAGCTTTCCTTTGTTTAATGTTATTCTTATTTACCAAAAAAATATTATTCAGTAGGTATGCACACAACCCAGTTTTATCAACTCGTGCGTAGTATATATCAGTCGCATATTCGACCTACTATAAATTTTCAACTAAATTTCCAATTCAGATAATTTTTTTTAGGAGAACAAAGGAACATTTACAAGAGCAAGAACAAAACTCAACCACAATCCTGGGGGGCATTCCCACTAGGAAAACAACCAAACATCACAGGCCCAAGGCCTACCTCAAAACAACAACTCTATGCTAAAACACTTTTTGAGATACCCCAGTTCACACTTTCCATCCAATTCACATAGCTTCTCCTCCCATTCTTCCATGTCAAGGCTTTATCTCTAACCATAACCTCAGTATCCTTAATAATAACCACAATGCTTTTGGCCTTTCCATTGAAGAGTCTCACATTTCTTTCCAACCATACGCAATAGATAGTGGAGGAAAAAGACATGCATTTGAGGATTCTATCATAAAGATTATTCCCACCATCACTGGAAGTAGAATTAATCTACTCATCACCCCAAGTTAAAGCTTATCTATACTCCTAATTTCTGAATCTTATCTCTTTCCAAACCTCTTCAGCAACTGTACATTCATTAAACAAGTGCACACTTGTCTCCACCTAAGGGTCCAATTTACCCATTACTTAATATGCAGTTATTTCCATCGTATCATAACATCGATTCACTCATAACTATGTGACCCTTCTCCAATTTCATTCATTCATTCATCGATTATGGATATTTTCTCACTTATCCCAATCCTTAACTCGTCACAATTTATGTAAACCTAATCTCCACTATGGGCCTACTGACATTTTCATGTTCCTCTCTATAGTTTAAAAATGTCGCAAAAGTTCCCTCATGAATTATAAAAAATTTCAGGGTTTAAAACGAAGAGGATAAATTTTCAATTCTTGACAAACCGAATTGATTCATCCAAAGGTCGAATCAATTCGAAATGTATCAGGTGTCTTATTCTTCAGTTTGTTGTTATGAATTTTCACACCATCCAATTCCTCAAACTTTGATACAATAATCCCAAACTCCCAATTAACATAACTAAACATCAATTATACATGTAGGGATAATTTCTAACATAAATCATGTATAAAATCCATAAAATTTTATCCAATATCATATTAGAACCCCAATAATCAATAAACCCTACATTTTTATGTTCTTCACATAAGTTCATCGAAAACCCTCCCATGATCTAAATCCCATAACTCGTGATGTTGAATTATTTATAAAATTGGATTCATTCTACATGCAATCCTAATCTGAATTATAAGTTCTATTTATCAAATCATAAGAATATCGTCAATTATCCTTAATTCAAAGACCCTACTCTACATGGGTATTATAACTCATAAAAATTTGCAAGATTTGTGCCTTCTATGGAATTGATTTTATTTTATCCTTTCGATGTTGATTCTCCTTTAATCCCCACTCCAAAGGTGATTGTGAAGCAAGAACAAGGTGAAAGGCTTCAAGATTCCTCTCCTAAGCTCCAAGATTGCTCTCCCTTTCTTCTCTAATGGCCTCCAAGTATTTTCTATTCCTCTCACACAAGCCTCTCACAACTACAAGTTTATATAACCTTTGGAAATTCGTATCTCCCTTAACTTTAGGCTACCAAATGACCAAAATGTTCTCTCGTGGTGTCGGTTTCATCTAAAACTATCCCGGGACCCAAATTATACACTCAGGTATACTATTTTGACTGTTTCGACCCTTTTGAACTCAACCGTAACCTCAAAATCATCATCCAAGGTACTCACAAACCTCAACCTGATATAGTTCACACACAATGTCCGGTTGAGATAAAATAGTATCACTCACTGTGACGTCAAATACGTAGTTACTATTCACTTAGTAATTTGATTCAATAAACATTAATAATTTCTCTTCAATTAATCATTTAATCAACCCATAATATTAAATTTCCATTAAATTACGTCACACGTGTAATTTAAATTTAAGCGAATTAATTCACTTTTAATTCCTCAAAAATACAGGTTGTCAGACCCCACTAGGCATTGACTCACGCCCTTTATTTGTTATGATAAGATAAATGTGATTCCTTATTTAAGAGCATTTTACAGTTAAGTGTCCCTTACCCTCTTATGTTAGTAAATCTGGTTACGTGAAGCCTAAAGGAACTCTAATGGGCACTTCTTATATTGTGATATAGTGCTAGAAACGGCATTGCATGCTAAACATTGGAAATGTAATTAAATAAAAAGGACTAGAAAATTGTCTAGTTTTACACACCAATTCACACTAATGCAGCCAGACCGATTCTGGTTGACCCACAGGTGACGCATAAATCCAGGTCGAGGCATTACAACTTGGTGTCAGATCTCTATATTTCAAGTTCTTTATGTGAGTGATGGAATTCATGAGGTTGGTATTTTATCTTTCGATCATCAAGGTTCGAATTTTTGGTGCACTCACTAAAACATTGGAGTCAAGGAATTACGACAAGCAATAGAAACTCTTTTGTTGATAACGATAGGTTAAGTATAGTAGTCATACAAGTTTTAAGCATCCTAAGTTAGAATAACAAGTGGGTGTGCATATCCCCTAAAAATGTTCAGTAACAATTGTGTTCTCAATGAATGGGTGATGCCTCATGTCTTTTTTGAGGGTAATTAAAGTATATATAAAGTGATGCCTCATGTCGTATCATAAGGGTGTGTAAACCATGCTTAGGATTGAATAAAGTCTAGTTATGTTCGACAGTAAAATGCCTTGGGAAAATTGTGAGAATTGTAGATTGAACGATCATAGTAGCGCAAGAAAAGCATAGTGATTCTTTGTTGGGGTTATTAGGTGCTTTGGTCAGTAACCTATCTTTGCATAATAATAATGATAAAAGTTAAGAAATGTTTAAATTAGGATAGTGTCCCATCATAGTTAGCTTTTTTACTCGATTAGGAAGTCAGATATGCATCAGCTATAGTATGGAATTAAGCACAAAGGGATAAACTCAATAGATTGCAAATGTCATCGAGTGAATGTTCCATAGAGTGTCGGTTTTAAAGGAGACTTGGAGAAATAATTTCTAAGTGGATTTTGGTGCATAGTTGCATAAATGTGGTTTAGTATCAAGGGGCACGTGTGGTTGTGCCTTTTGAGTGATCGTATGGTCAATAAAATATATGAATATTTAGACAAGTCTCGTGTAGAATTAAGTGTAATATAACGTATTTTTTGAAGATTTTATTTTAATTATGGGATTAGGAATAATTAATTTAAATGAGGAAATTTATTTATAATTAATCTGAATTAAATTAAATAATTACTAGTGTGACGAGAGTTAGTATTTATTGGTGAGAATTATGTTGAATACTACTTAGTGAGTAAAGTAATATATGATTATGAAAATATTAAAGTTGTCGTGGGTGAAAAATACGGCAGTTTTGGAAATTAAGTCGGGATATGCGAGTCAGTCACGTCGGGACTAAATAAATGGAATAAAAAGTAAAAATATTTATAAGTCGCTCATATGGTCATTTTGAGTGCGTCGTTGAGTTCTAAAGAGTCGAGATAGTCAGAAAAGTCTACCCGGGGGCTTAGTTTGGGTTCCGGGGCTGTTTTAGGCCGAACCGGCACCCTGAAAGGGTATTTTGGTAAATTGTATTTTTGGAGAAAATAAAAGGGCTAAAATTAGAGAAATTAAAGATCTTCTATGTGAGTAAATTAGGTTATCTGTCGAGAGAAGAAAGTTAGACACAAAGAGAGACCAAAAAGAGAGAAAGAGGAAGAAAAATCTAAGGAAGAACCACCACAAGTGCAACTTTTCCACCACCGTGACCACCGTCGCATAGATCGGAGAACGAGGGTCGCAACCATACCAAAAACACCAAAGGATCTGACCGTCTTTCATAAGGCAAGTGTTTAAATCTTGCTTTCTTTTAGCATTAAATGTGTTCATGTTAGTGTAGGTAATAAAACCCTTGAATTTCATGTAAATTGATGAGAAATTTATGATTAAAGGATATATTAGAGCTGAATTGACACAAAGATGAATTGTCCATGTTATTAGAAGAAGAACTACGAATTATGATGATAATTGATGATTTAAATCTGAGATTAGAAGGTTTAATTTGAAACTTTATGAAATAGGGTTCTATGAATCTGAATTTGGGGATTTTGGAATTTAGGGTAATATTTCAAGATTTGATGCTTTTAAAAAGTTAGAAATCATCCTTTTATGTTGAAAAATGAATTGGAATTGAATGGAGGGAGTTTGGGACTGATTTATAGAGGTTTTTAGACTATTTATGGAGGAAAAATGTAGCAAGTATAGGTTGGGGACAAAACTGCTCAATCTCGTTCAAACGAGATTGAGTCTAGTTCGAACGAGAACCCTGTAATACCCCGTATTTTTATAGCTTTTAAATTATGGGATTTATTAAATTTAATTGAGATAAATTAATTTAATTTTAATCCGGAATGTTGTTTTAACTATTTACTAGCGTGATGAGAGTTAGTAATTATTGGAAATTTGTTATTTGTTGCATATTACTGGATGAGTATAGTAATATATGAGATTTATTTTTATAATATTGTCACGTATGAATAAAATGGCAATTTTGGAAATTTAAGTCGGGACGCGCCTGTGTCGTGTCGGGACTAAATGTGAATTAATAAAAGTGAATATTTTATAAGTTGTTCGGATGGTCATTTTGAGTGCGCCAACGCGTCCGGAAGGGTCGAGATAGTCAGAAAAGTGTACCCGGGAGTTTAGTTTGGGTCTCGGGGCGTTTTTAGGCCTAATTAGTAACCCGGGAGGGCATTTTGGTCATTTTACATTTTTGGGTAATTAAACCCACGAAAATTAGAGGAGTTATACCTAGGTTACCTTCTAGGGTTAGAAACTCTAAACACAAGTGACGGCCATAGGAGAGGAAGGAGAGAGCTCTCAAGGCAAATTCAAGGACCAAAACTCAACGGTTTGCACCGCCGCCACCACCAACGCGTAGATCGCGAGACGGGGAACGCAACCATACCGAATTCGGCACCAAATCAGACCTCTGAGAATCCCAGGCAAGTGTTTATCTTGCTTATTTCGTTGGTGCATCTTTCATATTAGTTTAGGAGTAATTAAGATGAGTTTTAATGGAGGAAAACCCGATTTATGATAGGAAAATCCATGTAGTATTGGTCTAATTGATAATTCTGGAAACCCTTGCCATGTAGAGGAATTTAAACCACGAAATTTTGATGTGTATAAGAAGAGAATTCTGGAAATAATTGTTAGAACCATGTTTAAGAGAATTTAGGGTTCTTGAGATTTTTGTATGAAATTGGGGCTGTTAATTCATAATTTAATCACAGAAATTCACATGCTTTACGTTGAAAATACCAAATATGATGATATAAGGTTAGTAGCATCAATTCTGGGACGATTGGGATTAGACAATATGGAAATTGTTGGTGTTTGGAGATGAATCCCGTAACTGCAGAATTTCAGTTTTCGCAGACCTGCTTGATCGTCGAGCCCCAAACCTCGATCGATCGACCCCTCCTGGCAGACTCCTATTTCCCTTTTTAAATGAGTTAAATTCAATTTATCGTGAGATTATTCTTGGACATCCTTAATAAAGTGTTTTAGGAGATAGGGAAGACGAGTGGGACATGTGAATAGATTTTGGGACCCTTGATGTCGAGCAATGATTGTACTTTGGGATAATTACATAAGGGTCGGTGAATTTATGGTTTAAAGAGAGAGACACGTAAGAGAGTTACTTTGGGACAAATGTGTATACCTACTGAATTTTATACTTGGGAGGATAGAATCCATGAGCGTTATGTAGTAAGTGGAAAAGTTCCTCAAATTTAAAATAAGATGTGAATAGTTATACGTGATAACTAAATAATGAGAAATAAATACAAATGTCGTAATTATGGGAATTGAGAATTTACCCATTATTGATATGGTAATGTTAGTATAGTTATATGATTGTGTATGCATATACTATCTATGTGTGAAAATCATGCCCACGCTACTTGCTATCCCTGAGGTTTCCGCGCTGGGACAGTCTTATCTCGATGGGACCTTTATGGGGGATATTGACTTGTACCCTAGAAGATAGATATCCTTGGTACAGGCTATCGGAATGATAGTTCAGACGGTCCTAAGAGATGAGGGTATGTGCTTTCCTCTTAGAGACTTGGAATCTATGCTTCGCCTCATTTTGTTTGTGTATAGGTATCCTTGGTACAGGCTATCGCAGTGATAGTTCAGACGGTCCTGAAAGACTTCTCAATATTGTTTGAGCATGTGTTGATACAGTTCGAGAGTGATTCCGAATCTGTATTCCCTTAGTACGAGTGATACGGGGATTGGATAGTAGAGTATGCCCGCACCATAGTTGTTATTTGGGGTGCTGTTGTGATATATATATATTTTATGAGTAGTTAATATATATATATGAAATTCTGAAATCTGGAACTGCCTACTGTGATGAGATATGTAGGAGTTGATGACTCAAACTGTAAATACATGTTTTGAGAAAGTATAATATTGCACTGGAAAACTTTATTGATTTATAAAGTTAAAAATGAGAACCTTGGGTTGCTAATTGAAATATCCTTTTTAAATAATTGAATCGTTAAATTTTGAATCTTACGAGTAAGATAAGATAAGTTAAATCATTGGGAAGATTAGTGCGATAAATGATAAGACAAACCATTGGGAAGGTTAGTGCGATAGGTGTGCACATTAGAAGAGAGGTGAGAATTTCTCAAGAGAGCGTCGCACTACTATGTTGTTGCATTGGCCTGTATCAATTTAAATACTTGCTAAACGTATTTTAAATCAAACACACTATCGGGCTCTGACCCGTTTTTCTCTCTCTCTCCCTCTCTCTTGTATATATATGTATGTATTACAGGTGCCCAGCCACAGGGGCGTCTTGCTTAGGATCTCTTGGAAGGAACGCGCTGCAGCTTAGGTGGAAGTTGCAGGTCTCTTGATTAGACGACTTCGTTCATTCGGATCCACTCTTAGTACTTTCATCTAGTTGGGCATGTGTAGCTCTTTCCATTATTCCGTTGTTATTGGACATTGGTATTTCAGTTATTTCCAGTATTGTTACTATGGGATTTATTCAGTTTGGATGTGTGACTTTAGATTTCGTATGTTGACATTCGATTGACGAATGTATTATATAAATTGGATTATGTTGCAGAATTTAATGTGGTGTGATTCTTACTTATTGAATGTTGTTAATAAAATAAATGATTTTTCTTTAAATAAAATTTGGAAAGTATGTATGAAAATGGTTTTGACACTTAGCTTAATTAATTAGGGTGTTAAATTGGAAAAATTTATTTTTCGACAGTGATGCTAAGAATGGACCAACTGTTCACCTTGATTTAATTTAATAAAGGAGTGATCGCCCGGTATTTAATTAGGCGGGGTGTCACAGGTGGTATCAGAGCATCAGGTTCTAGTGTCCTTAGGATCTGTACGGCTTATTATGCTTTCAGCGTTGCTTTGTTTGTTATAGAGCCCTATGTTTAGGATTGTCGATTCCTTTGACGAGATTTCGTTCTCCTGCTATAATGTGTATACACTAGTGAATTCTAATTTCGTTCGGATGTGTGCGTGTGCCGAGCGATGATGGATGTCAGAAGAGGACCGTTAAGCGTACATCAGGAGGCAGGGCTCAATTGAAATTATAAAATATATCCGAGGATGATGACCGTAGTCGAGGTCACCTCCATTATGGCACGAGAAGCCACGACTAGAAAGGCGACTAAGGTGCAACAATGATTTTTCAAATGCTGTTATAGTCAAATGAGGTGCGAGGGTAAACTTACCCAACGTATTACAAAAATGAGTAGAGACTGTCAGTGGGAAATTTTAGAAACGCGAAAATTGTATGTGTTTACCAAAGGAGGTAAAGTATCCAAAGGCGTAAATATAGGACGGAGTGTGGCAAACTGAAAGTGAAAATTTAGAGAAAACTTTCTTGGCTTTCGGGACGAAGTTATAATGGTTGGAGTCAACCATCAATTTTGTAAATGGAATGCTATGCCTATAGGAGAACCTTAGGTACAGTGATGACCGTATGTTCCTTCCTTAACTGTTCAGGATTAGAAGCAAATGTGGTTCTGAACTCATCGAGAGAGGGCATGTCAGGGGCCCATTCATGAATATGAATCTTAACCGTTAGCGAATTTTGTATCGGAAGATGTAGATACAAGTGGGGGGAAACGACTCCAAGTGGAAGACCAACTCGTAATAATAATTAATAAAACTTGAGGAGGAAATTCTGGTGGACGAACGATTCAGAGGTTGACATTGTCATATTTTGTCAGAATAGATGATAACGCTTCTTCGTGGGGGAAGTTAAAGGAATCGAAGAATTTAGTCGAGAATGAGACTGAATGCAACGATGGTGGTATAGCACCACAAAAGGATGTGGATACACATCAGGAAAACCATTTAAATGCTTCAGATAGTTAAATTCTTACCAAGTGATGGTAAATTCAGTAAGTACTATTATAGATAGTAACATGATCTTTATGGCCTGAAAAGTTAAGAGAACAATCGGGATGGTTAACAGGAATCGAGTTTACTAAAGTCCGAGAGGAGGACAAATCCTAACCTAGTTAGTAGGATAGGTGGTAAGTGGATTATGTACTGAGGTATTTTGTGCGGAGTGAGATCGCTCACGATAATATGTTCCAAAGTGAGTATAAGGACAAGAATACGGTGCCTAGTAGAAGGCAACGATTAAAATAATTTTGTTATGGTTTGGGCAGACGTGTTACGTCCGAAAACCATTTGTGCAGTCAAGACGATTGACAAGGTAGAAGTGTAAGTTGTATCCTCAGAGGATGAGGCGCGTTTATGTGACACGAGAGAGTTACTATATTTTGTTCATTGCTAGATTAGCATGTGAGACGAGCTTAATGCATATAATTATAAATGTTACCATTATGTGAATATTTTTCCCTAGTGTAGCGGGATTTTTCCTTAGTGCTATCCGCGGAGGGTGAATGAGTATATCAACAGTGTTTTATACTTTATTGAGGTTACTCGTTGTAGTGATGCGATACACGAGTATGATATTATCTTGTTTAAAACATTACAGAAATGGTTAGTACGATAGTGGGCATTTATTGCAAGGCTATCGGAGTGGTTGCATTAGTGCAACATGTTTTATGTTTGTTTTGGCGAGGCTTTACCTGTGAGAAGGTTGGACTCGCACTTATATTATCTATCCTAGAGACTTCGGAGGAGATAGTGGGCTCGAGATATTCGATGCCAATGTATGTATAGACTTTGTCAGTATAATTCCGTATGTATCGGGATTTACCGTTGAGCGAAAAGATTTGACTCAGTATTATGTTTAGCACTCCGGACTTAGTGATAAGAAGAGTGCATTGTTATATTTATCCTTTAGAGACGTGGGAGTTAATATTTATACCCCTATTATTAGGGAAAGGAATTTTGAGAATTCCGATTGTATGTATTCGAGGTTTATGGAATGCTATTACCACCAACCTATGCTAAACGATAGTGAAATTTGGTGAAACGTTCTTTGTTAAGCATAATTACGGGAGAAATTGTAACTTTTCTGTCAAGGGACGGAATAAAGGGGTATATACTATGGACGGAGGACCTAACGGATTTCGATAACCGACAATGCTAGGTAGTAGTGTATCGGGGGGGTTCCTTGTTTGGATTTCGCTTTGCGAGACATCCCACGCATGAAACTTAGCGTAAGGTTGGAAATAGGGAGACGTTTGGTCACTATTCCATGAGTTCGGTACCCTGGTCGAAATGGGATCAAGTAATTATGTATGTAAGTTGGAAGTTGAATTTTGGTTTTAAGGTTATTGGAGCCGAATTTTTGTGGTAGGAAAGCATTATAAGTTATCCCCACGAGTGGAAGGGAGGAACGATGATAAGGAGAATTTAAGAATTTTGATTTCTAGGGTGATTGAGAGTACCCAAATGTCATAACCGCGTACAGAACACAAAGTGAATAAAGAGTTGGAATGATTTTTAGCATGGATTATCTGGAAAGAACTTTATATTATACAAAAGAGATAACCTGTAATCATTTTGATGAATATAGAGCGTTAGTGATTTATTTTGGTTGTTGTACCTTTTTGGGAAAATTGTTGTACTTATCTGAGGAAGGTTGAGAATTATTATTCCTCTTTTATTGTCATGGAATTTGAATGCCCTATCCCTTCTATTCCGTTGAATTTAGTTGGTCCTACAGATGAGTAGCACGCCGTTCGCTCTCCCAGGGCGGTCGGAGTGTTGCAAAAATGTGGGCATCTTGGTTAACTACAGTTAAAATAGTCCGAGTCGAAGGGACGTGGTAATAGACGTGTGAAATATATGTTTGTGGGACTAGTATAACGAAGTGGAAGTGATAGAGTGGATTAAACGTCACATGAGGGGCGATAATCCATACATAAGTGTGCAATTAGAATAGCACGCCCTAACTTGATTGGAAGGCTGTGGGAAGCCATTCAAGAATTGGTATTCCTTGAATAGAGTAGAATTTAATTGTTATGAAGCACACCCGGAGCGGAGTTGTTATTAGTCAAGAGTGAGAGCGACTTGCACCTACAAAGAGTAATGATGTATAAGAGATCCAGAAGTGCGCTTCGTGGAGAGAAGAGCACGGGTCGAAACTTTCGGCATATTACGTGTCACTTAATGTGAGACATTTCAAGGGAAGAATCGATGTTTAGCGAGACGTAGTGAGTAGTCTCTACATGCACCGCCCATAGGTAAAGTTTGGTTGAAAGAGGAGAATCAACCAAAGAATTTTGTGTTTATCGAAAATTCCTGAACTTGGAAGAGGTCGGTAAAGCCGATTAAGTTCTTGAATGAGTTGCCATCCTCAAAACAAGATCAAGGGTTTATCCCGAACATGTGAATTAAGTCGCCGAGAAGGAAATGATTGATATTCCTTTGGGCTGGCTTACAATATTAACTAGTATGCCCCAGACTTCCTTTGAAAGGAAGGATCACGCCAGTGCATGGTCCGGCGCAGTATAAATTTCTAAATCAGGATGAGATTGGTGAATCCCACCTTTGAAATGGGATTTCAGGAACCATCGGGGATGAGATTTCGTTTTGAGTAGGATGTATCACCCTTAGCCAAAGAATGGGCGCACGGTGATTAAAGATTTGTGGAGCCACGTGAAGGAAATTTTGGAATCTTGATACGATGATTTCAAGAATGCTCTGTAGAAGCACTCGTACCTGTTTGTCGCGTACAAGGTACTTATTAAGGTTTTATTATGGAAGAACCTCGACTATTCTCCTTCCGTATGTTTATAGGAGAGTAGGTAATCAGAATTTTGGATCGGTCGAGAAAACATCCGATAAATGTGGTAGAATTCCACGACTGTTTTAGGCGAGCAAGAGTGATCAAATGTTCGTAATATTTTCTCAGAATGTGAGTTTTGTATATGAATAAATCCGATTATTTTTCATGTAGTGAGGTGAGGCCTCCTAATGTTAGTGAGATAATGAAATTATAACGTATAGGCGTGACTTATGCGAATGTTGTCGGTTGGGAGCACAAGGTGAAGTATCTCTAATGAGAATGTAAAACAATGTTGTTGTGAAGAAAGGGCTATAGTGATTGAGCGCCGTAATGTGTAGTTAGTTTGTGTACGGAAAAGGATATCCAGGATTGTGCTACCTGATAGGCCTTATTTTCCGAATTTCGGGACGAAATTCAATTATTAGGGGGGGAGTATGTAATACCCCGTATTTTTATAGCTTTTAAATTATGGGATTTATTAAATTTAATTGAGATAAATTAATTTAATTTTAATCCGGAATGTTGCTTTAAATATTTACTAGCGTGACGAGAGTTAGTAATTATTGGAAATTTGTTATTTGTTGCATATTACTGGATGAGTATAGTAATATATGAGATTTATTTTTATAATATTGTCACGTATGAATAAAATGGCAATTTTGGAAATTTAAGTCGGGACGCCCCTGTGTCGTGTCGGGACTAAATGTGAATTAATAAAAGTGAATATTTTATAAGTTGTTTGGATGGTCATTTTGAGTGCACCAACGCGTCCGGAAGGGTCGAGATAGTCAGAAAAGTGTACCCGGGAGTTTAGTTTGGGTCTCGGGGCATTTTTAGGCCTAATTAGTAACCCGGGAGGGCATTTTGGTCATTTTACATTTTTGGGTAATTAAACCCACGAAAATTAGAGGAGTTATATCAGATACCTAGGTTACCTTCTAGGGTTAGAAACTCTAAACACAAGTGACGGCCATAGGAGAGGAAGGAGAGAGCTCTCAAGGCAAATTCAAGGCCCAAAACTCAACGGTTTGCACCGCCGCCACCACCAACGCGTAGATCGCGAGACGGGGAATGCAACCATACCGAATTCGGCACCAAACCAGACCTCTGAGAATCCCAGGCAAGTGTTTATCTTGCTTATTTCGTTGGTTCATCTTTCATATTAGTTTAAGAGTAATTAAGATGAGTTTTAATGGAGGAAAACCCGATTTATGATAGGAAAATCCATGTAGTATTGGTCTAATTGATAATTCTGGAAACCCTTGCCATGTAGAGGAATTTAAACCACGAAATTTTGATGTGTATAAGAAGAGAATTCTGGAAATAATTGTTAGAACCATGATTAAGAGAATTTAGGGTTCTTGAGATTTTTGTATGAAATTGGGGCTGTTAATTCATGATTTAATCACAGAAATTCACATGCTTTACGTTGAAAATACCTAATATGATGATATAAGGTTAGTAGCATCAATTCTGGGACGATTGGGATTAGACAATATGGAAATTGTTGGTGTTTGGAGATGAAACCCGTAACTGCAGAATTTCAGTTTTCGCAGACCTGCTTGATCGATCGATCGAGCCCAGAGCTTCGATCGATCGAAGGTTCGATCGATCGAGCCCCAAACCTCGATCGATCAACCCCTCCTGGCAGACTCCTATTTCCCTTTTTGAATGAGTTAAATTCAATTTATCGTGAGATAATTCTTGGACATCCTTAATAAAGTGTTTTGGGAGATAGGGAAGACCAGTAGGACATGAGAATAGATTTTGGGACCCTTGATGTCGGGCAAAGATTGTACTTTGGGATAATTACATAAGGGTCGGTGAATTTATGATTTAAAGAGAGCGACACATAAGAGAGTTACTTTGGGACAAATGTGTATACCTACTGAATTTTATACTTGGGAGGATAGAATCCATGAGCGTTATGTAGTAAGTGGAAAAGTTCCTCAAATTTAAAATAAGATGTGAATAGTTATACGTGATAACTAAATAATGAGAAATAAATACAAATGTCGTAATTATGGGAATTGAGAATTTACCCATTATTGATATGGTAATGTTAGTATAGTTATATGATTGTGTATGCATATACTATCTATGTGTGAAAATCATGCCCACGCTACTTGCTATCCCTGAGGTTTCCGCGCTAGGACAGTCTTATCTCGATGGGACCTTTATGGGGGATATTGACTTGTACCCTAGAAGATAGATATCCTTGGTACAGGCTATCGGAATGATAGTTCAGACGGTCCTAAGAGATGCGGGTATGTGCTTTCCTCTTAGAGACTTGGAATCTATGCTTCGCCTCATTTTGTTTGTGTATAGGTATCCTTGGTACAGGCTATCGCAGTGATAGTTCAGACGGTCCTGAGAGACTTGGAATCTATACTTTGTCTCAATATTGTTTGAGCATGTGTTGATACAGTTCGAGAGTGATTCTGAATCTGTATTCCCTTAGTACGAGTGATACGGGGATTGGATAGTAGAGTCCGCACCATAATTGTTATTTGGGGTGCTGTTGTGATATATATATATTTTATGAGTAGTTAATATATATATATATATATATATATATATATATATATATATATATATATATATATATATATATATATATATATATATATATATATATATATGAAATTCTGAAATCTGGAACTGCCTACTGTGATGAGATATGTAGGACATGGTTGATGACTCAAATTGTAAATACTTGTTTTGAGAAAGTATAATATTGCACTGGAAAACTTTATTGATTTATGAAGTTAAAAATGAGAACCTTGGGTTGCTAATTGAAATATCCTTTTTAAATAATTGAATCGTTAAATTTTGAATCTTACGAGTAAGCTAAGATAAGTTAAATCATTGGGAAGATTAGTGCGATAAATGATAAGACAAACCATTGGGAAGGTTAGTGCGATAGGTGTGCACATTAGAAGAGAGGTGAGAATTTCTCAAGAGAGCGTCGCACTACTATGTTGTTGCATTGGCCTGTATCAATTTAAATACTTGCTAAACGTATTTTAAATCAAACACACTATCGGGCTCTGACCCGTTTTTCTCTCTCTCTCTCTCTTGTATATATATGTATGTATTACAGGTGCCTAGCCACAGGGGCGTCTTGCTTAGGATCTCTTGGAAGGAACGCGCTGCAGCTTAGGTGGAAGTTGCAGGTCTCTTGATTAGACGACTTCGTTCATTCGGATCCACTCTTAGTACTTTCATCTAGTTGGGCATGTGTAGCTCTTTCCATTATTCCGTTGTTATTGGACATTGGTATTTTAGTTATTTCCAGTATTGTTACTATGGGATTTATTCAGTTTGGATGTGTGACTTTAGATTTCGTATGTTGACATTCGATTGACGAATGTATTATATAAATTGGATTATGTTGCAGAATTTAATGTGGTGTGATTCTTACTTATTGAATGTTGTTAATAAAATAAATGATTTTTCTTTAAATAAAATTTGGAAAGTATGTATGAAAATGGTTTTGACACTTAGCTTAATTAATTAGGGTGTTAAATTGGAAAAATTTATTTTTCGACAGTGATGCTAAGAATGGACCAACTGTTCACCTTGATTTAATTTAATAAAGGAGTGATCGCCCGGTATTTAATTAGGCGGGGTGTCACAAACCCGTGTCGCGCTATAGGTCGTTCTAACGAGATAGCTTCTGGTTCAAACAACAGGTCCAGTTTTGGGGAAATTTTCTTCTGTTTCAAATCTGGGTTGAAGGTTTATTTGAAGTGATGACCAATAGTAAAATTGGAATTCAGGTTAGAACAAAATTATTGGGTAATAAGATGGGTATGATATTTTATGACAATTGGAGTGACGAGTCATCTCTATGTTACGAGCGAGAGAGTATTCGTAATCTAGTATGTGTATTGAAGTAGTAATGAGAGATACTACGTAAAAGTTAAATATTCGGGTTGGGTGTATACCTAATGAACTTGCTAGGTTGCGTGAATAACTATAATGATATTTATTATGTGTATTATATACCTACCATACTTGTTATCACGGGAGATTGTGAAAGGGGACAGTCCTATCTTGAGGATCCTTTGGGGGGGATATTTGACTGGTACCTCAGAGCTTAGAACCTAGGTATGAGCTATTTGAGAATGGTAGTGATGACGGTCATATGGGTACATAGGTATGTGCGTAACCTGGCTTGGAACCATGTTTGCATCCAATATGTGTGATTTGTATTTTTTGGTTCGTGGGAGATTCCAAGTCGATTGTCCTCATGCAGTGCGAGATGTACCGGAACTAGATAGCAAAGTATGAGGGCACAATAGCAGAGTCTAGAGGTTCCTTTTTAGTGTGTATATGTATATATATATATATATATATATATATATATATATATACAGACCATCTCAGTAGATACAAAGGAAGAGATCAATCTGTCGTATTCTAAATACGAGTGATGCAATGTTGCCCACATGATGAAGATAATGAAGTTCTTGCCGGGAATGGGATACAAATGGAAATGTGAGGATCTCGTCTCCAACTGGATATTCTGATTTATTTTAATAAATGATTGATCTCCTGGTATTTAATTAGGCAGGGTGTCACAGGTGGTATCAGAGCATTAGGTTCTCGAGTCCTTAGGATCTGTGCGACATATTATGCTTTCAGCGTTGCCTTTTTTATTTTGATATAGAGCCCTATGTTTAGGATTATCGATTCCTATGGTGAGATTTCGTTGTCCTGCTATAACGTATACATTAGTGAATCTTATTTGCGTTCGGGTGTGTTCGTGTGCCGAACAATGAAGTATGACAGGCGAGATAGGGCTTTTGTTGTTGATGAGGAAACTCATGAGGTTTATTGTGTTCACAAAAAAGACCTGAGGGTTGTAGTAATTGAAACAATTTTATTGACTTGTCATAATTATTGCTAACCCTGCTCGGCACATGAGATTCCGTGATTGAAACTAGTTGAACAACTTGTTGTAATCCCCGGGCGTTTTGCTATGCATTGCGAAGATATCATTTGGAAAGGGTGCGTAATACTGAGATGCAATCAAGAAATACTAAGTAGCCAATATATAGTATCAAGATGCGAGGGCCAACTGGATTATTTATTGAATAATAACTTGCAAGCGACATAAATTTGAAAATGAAAATTTGCTAAAATAAAATGTGCTAACAAAAGATAAAGAAGACTAAAAGAAAAACTTCTTGAGATTGGCTGCGTTCCAGGCTCTTAGTATCTTCGTACCCTCCAGCATTTCTAAGTGATATGCCCTTGAAGGTCGTCCTTTATCACCCTAAAAGGTCCTGCCTAGTTTGGTCCAAACTTCCCATCTGATGGTTTTACGGCACTGCCAAGGACTTTTCATAGGACATAGTCTCCTACCAAAAACTTCCTTGGATTGACTTTCCTGTTGTACTGCCTGGCCAGCTGTTATTGATAGGAAGGCAACTTGATCATGGCTAGCTCTCTTCGCTCGTCTGCTAAGTCAAGTGCAGTGCGAAATGCATCATCATTAAGGCCTTGGTCGACCAAGGTGGTTCTAATAGTAGGGAGTCCTGCTTCAAGTGGAATGATAACTTCCATTCCATAAGCAAGGGCAAAAGGTGTTTCCCCAGTTGGTCTCTTGGGAGTGGTACGACATTTGCTCGGTTTCATGCGTGGGACATCTCGCAAAGCGCAATCCAAACAAGGAACCCTCCCATTACACTACTCCCTCGCATCGTCGGTCATTGATATATAACGGTCTAAGGGACACCAACGGGACGTTCAAATTCCTATTCATTAACCTAATAATGTACTTTTACCACAAAAAAAATCCTTCCATGTTGACCAAATGGAAAGCCCAACTAATCAGGGAGCCTACACTCGACAAAAGCATTATTAACATCATACCCAAAATGTATTTCCTCTAAATTTCCCTTTTATTCAAGACCTGGATATACGTCTCAAATCGATTTTCTTCACCTTAACTCGCCCACATACTTGCGGTGAGAGGAAAATTTCAGTGCTTCTTCATAGCACTTATATCTCTATATAATTATACAGTCATCAAACGTCTCTCACTCAATAGTGTTTCCTCTACACTAGGTGACTTATCTTCAAAACCAACATCCTTGCATTATATTACATCTCTCCACTCCCGACGTCGTTAAGGTTCATGCGCGGAGCGTCTCGCAAGCAAAATCCAAACAAGGAACCCCTCCTATACACTATTACTTAACTTTGTCGGTCGTGGAGGTCTGCTAGTTCAAATATGCCACTCGAATAATCCCATCTCTCCTATCGACAAAAAAAATGTGGTCAGAACTCTTAATTCTTTCTAGGAGCCACACAACCAAGCGCTGGTACTAACACTAAGTCCTTAGCGCAAACAACAACGAGCTTAAACTCACAGCTCAACAATAAAGCCTGCATACCTTAAATTATATCTATAAGGTCCCCATGCAATAAAGCCTACATACCTTAAATTATATCTATAAGGTCCCCATGCACTCAAATCATGGTAATGAAACATCTCCTCATCGAAGTTCCATCTGAACACGTAATCAAGGCTAGCTCATCCAGCATTTATCTCGCATTCCATGCTTTATTATGTCCGTATATATATGTTTCACATCTTATATATATATATATATATATATATATATATATATATATATATATATATATATTATACTATACACATCAAGTATATCCATACTTATATATCACACAGAGCTATATAAGTATAATAACCATCCCTCAGAGCTATAACTCAATGGATGCAGTCTCTCAGTGCTATCATCTTCCAGGGAATTACTCACACATCATCCTGGGTACCAGCGGTCGGACTATCACACCGACTTGGTAAAAACCAAATCACAATGAATGGGAAGCAATCATAGTTCCTCCGAGGAAATGAGAAGGAAACATACCCACCACGTCTCATTCCTGATAAAAATCACACAATATAAAATGAACACTATGACCTGGGGGCTATACGTTCCCTGCTCCTCAAGCCAGGGGCCTCACCCACATCGCGTAACTTCCCATGATAGCACTAGAGGGGGTATGCTTCACACAAATATACCAATCACATACAGATATATTTAAACATATCATATATATACGTCTCAATATGTTCGTATATATATATATATATACAGTATAATCCGGCTAATCGTGTATATCTCTCGTAACATTAGCCCATATTTTCCTAATATACATATTCGATTTAATCCCATAAGTATTCACTTACTTATAATATAAATAAATATTAAGCTTATCACAACTAGCTCGTATCCCAATTACATCTGACATTCCAATTCAAATCCCAAGAGTCTTTATCCCATTAGACTCTTAAAAATCATGAAGTCTCGCAACTTTAATTTTTCATTGCAGATTTCACACCTTGCACTAAAACAACTATAACTCACTCTACGTAAGTCCAATTTACTAGTGAGTCTATTATTCCACTGGAGAAGCCTCTTTCTCCATTGTACCTACCTTACTCTAGTACTAAGTTCACATAATCATGTCATTCTTTATTCACCGTCGGTCTCTGACCGATTCTTATATGAATAAGCTAGAAATCGCATTCACTTTATTATTTCTAAATCAGAGGAATTTGCAGTTTAAAACCATCTGTAAGATTCATTTATGAGCAAAACACCCTGCTCCCTCAAATGTGGTGTTCCCACCATTTCAACATTGCTCCATTGAGTGAGAAAATTTTTCCTCAAATTTTCACATATGGGTATTTCCATACCCAACTCTATGCCCAAGCTTCCGAGCCTTTGACTTCCTAGAAGTGAAATTACACTATTTTCGCATAGCTCAACTTCAACGCACGGTCCTCATCAAAGACCTCTTAAGCTTTTTCGCCATCTAACTTCACTGGGTAATTCAAGTTTAGCACCATTTTCTACTATAGCGGTGCATAGATAATAATAAATACTATTCTATAGTAGTCATTGCAGCAATCCACGACAATGCCAAAAGGGGAGTGACATCTACCGCGGTCCTCATTCCTAACATCAACTTACAGCTCTAACTAAGCCCCGCCTCCTGCTGCCCTCATAAGGGCTTTCCATGGTCGCCCTTCGTCGATCAGCACACGAATCTCGAACGAGCACGCAAAAGATTTACTATAATCTTACATAATGGCAGGAGAACGAAATCTCACAAGGGGATATCAACAGTCCTAATCATAAGGCTCTATATCAAATCAAAAACAACGCTAAAAGCGTAGTACGTCTGCACAGATTCCTAAGGACTCTAGAACCTGATGCTCTGATACCACCTGTGACACCCTACCTAATAAAATACCGGGCGATCACTCTTATATAGCATTAAAACAGGAGTCTCATATGGTTCATTCTTAGCATCACTGTCGAAAACCAATTTAATTACTAATATCCTATTAGGCCGGCGTCAAAATTTTAAATTAACAAATCTTTTTAACTAAACCATTCCAATAATACAATTACAACAGTTTACATGCACCAACTGAAATGAACTAAAATAAAATAACCGAACACTCGGTACAATAATACAACCAAATCGAATGTCGCACTAAAAGGCGATAAAAGAATAAATGAGTACAGTTGGGCAATAAGCCCGAATATTTCTACAATAACTCCTATCTAGATCTCAATGATGGAAGCGTCTAATATAAACTTGCTTGCATCCACAGCTGTTGCAGCAAACGTCTTACTCGAAAGAATCATCATCTAGGCGTCCCTGTGTCTGGACACCTATATATACAGATATAGCAAGAGGGAAAATAGATAAACGGTTCAGAGCCCGATTTTTGAAAACATTTTAGCAAGTGCCTAAAATCCTTATTTTAAAATATGTTATTTCTCATATTTAAACTGGTATCGCTCTCACATGAGATGCACCTCACCCCTCTTCTAACAGTGCACAACTAGCGCATACCATTTTAAACAACCTAGTTAAGATACCCTGCCTAACTAATGTAATTACCCATCTTCTAATAAACCTCATCAATTCGGGTACTAAGGACTAAACTTCTCCCCATTCCCAACATAACGTTACGTTCGTGAGTGGGGTGTCTCGCGAAGCGAAATCCAAACAAGGAACCCCCCCTCCCCCCGATACACTACTACGTGACAATGTTGATCATCGGGATCCATTAGACCTTCAGTACATAACATATTTATACCATCCCGTATTTATTAATAGTTCTCATTAGAACCTATGATTCACATTCATATAAATCCGGATATAAATCTACCGGAAGGAGTATATCACTTTATTCATTCTTCTCCTTTTTATATAGGTTTAGGTTATATGATATCTCATCTCATATATATATAATATACTTTTCGCAACAAGTATATTAGTTATCCATATAGGACACCAAACAAGATTTCGGTATACGCACATTATTCTCTTTATCCATACACATCAATTTTTATAACAATAGAAAGTTCCCGTATAAATATACGTATATATATTAGTCACACATATAATATATATACTAACGGCACCCCACATAAGATCTATGGTCATACTCTGCTATCAAGTCCCCGTATCACACAAACTAAGGGAAATACTAGTTCGGAATCACTCTCGAACTGTATTAACACAAAATACATACAAATGGAGGCGAAACATAGTTCCAAGTCACCAAGAGGTTAGCACATACCCTCACGTCTCTTAGGACCGTCTGACTATCAATCAAATAGCCTATACCAAGGAGTCCTATGTTCTAGGGTACAAGTCAATATTCCCCATAAAGGTCCCATCGAGATAAAACCGTCCCGACGCGGCGCATGCATGATTTTTACACACATATAATATAAGGGCATACTCATAGCCCATACAATACATCCCATACGTAGTATATTTATATCTTGGATATCTTACGCATTTAACAATTTTACCAATCCCAATATTTTATTTTCTGAACTTTTCTCACCGCATAATGATTATATCAACAACATCGATATGTATATTATTTATCTCTTCTCAATCTTTTATGGCTATAATCTCCAAACTCTTATAGCGATAGCCAATAGCCTCGAATATTCTCATTCGCAATAATATAAGCCGTCACACAATTAAAATACCCCAATACGTATTCCCTTATTTAATATTCAAATCACACCTAAATATCTCTTTAAGTATTATTCCTCACGAACACCCCTAATTGGGTAAATCTTGGATTTTACTTTCAACTAATCCAAAATACACACCTTACTAAAAAAAATATTTAGAAGTCCCCACACTATTTTTAGGAACCCCAAATATTTATCTCCAAACAATTTTAACCTTTTATTTTTCCAATTTCCGAGTTGGTGATTTCACCCCGGATCTGTCATCTTATAAAAATCATAACAATTCACAGAAAAATCATAAAAATACGCGGTTAGTGCTCACGTGACCGTATCGAAAAGATCTACAACTTTTGTGTTTTGACCGAGAGCTGAATCGGTCGTCTTCCTATGCGAAACAGTCCGGAAGTGACGCTGGTCACTATTCACCTTCTTCTCCGAAAAATCAAAACCTCTATTAAACACCTCCAACCTTTTTATCTCCTCTCTCATCATCATTCAACCTCAAATAACCATAAATACACACATTCAAAGGGTTCTAATCATCCTAGAATTGGGTATTAATCGAGTTATATCCGTTTTAATCTTCCGAAAATCCGTTTGATCCACGAAATTTCAACCCAAAAATCTTTTTTTTTTGGGGAAATTAATTGTATATAAAAAGAAGAATACACAGAGGAAGGAACCTCAAAGATAAAAAAAACACCGGGGCATACCCCGGAGCCAACCAACAAGCAACGCTAAACAAGGCAAACAAGCCTAACAAAAACTAGCTCAGAAGCCTATTTTAAGGGATGTTCCAATACATACAAGCCATCCAGTTAGTGTAATTTCTTCTATCCTTTTTCCAAGTAAGAACTTTGGCTCTAACCATGTTTTCAATACCCTTCACAATGGTGTCTAGAGAACTGAAGACATGCTTAAAGCACCTCGAATTCCTCTCCATCCAGATGCAGTAGATCGTAGTAGTGAAAGAAAGGGATCTAATCTTGTAACATAAGGAATTTGTAGAGTGGTTAACAGTGGCCAAGGATAACTCTCTATTCCAACTTTGAAACTTCCTGTACCGCTGATTCCTAAGCATCACCTCCTCCCATATACTCTTGCTAAGGCTGCATTGAGAGAAAAGGTGGTTATATGTTTCCCTCTTAGAACCACATATCCCACACAGGTCATCCCCAGAAATACCCCATTCAAATAATTTGTCCTTAGTGTTGATGGCCTTTCGAAATACTAACCAAGCAATGAAAGAACACTTAGGAATGCAAACCTTGCTCCAAACAAAATTTCTCCAAGTAACAGTAGGCTTGTGGGTCTTCAATAGCTCCCAAGCAGATGCAATGGTGAAGGTCCCTTTCTTGGAAGGAAGCCAAACCACATAGTCATTTCCCTCAAGAATTGCAGGTAAGTTAGCATTCTTCACTTCATTTAATTCCCAGGTCACAGTTGAGGACCATCTCCACTCCATTTGGTGGATGAAATCAGAAACTTTAGCTTTTAGACTACTAGCAGAGTCATACACAATGTTGTTCCCATAAAGGGGAAACAGTGGCCCACTTGGATGCCACAAATCAAACCACATAAAGGTTTGAGTCCCATTCCCAATGAATGTTTTGATTTGTCTTCTAAATTTTTCTCTTATCTTAAGAATTTTCCTCCCTTTAGTTTTATACCAACTACAATATGAGAAATTAAACACACTAAATCATAGAGCAAGTTAAACACTTGTCTCGTGGATTAAATCCGACGTTCCCGAGTCGAATCCCGCGAAATTTGTCCCGGAATCCCCTTTCATTTCTTCCTTTCTTCTTCTTCTTTCTTCTCTTCCTTCTCTCTACTCTCTTCTCTCTCTTAGGGCAGAAATAGGGAATAAAAGAGGGCTGCCAACCCTTAAATCCGAAATTGGGTTAATACCCAATTGTTAAATGACTCGTGTACTCATTTACGAGTCCCTACTAGTCCAAAAATACTCGGAACTCAAATACTACCCCCGGGTATTCTATTTTGACTATCTCGGTCATTTCGAACCCAATGACGGAGTCGAAATCTCCATCCGAATCACTTAACTAAAATTCACTATTTTGACCTAACACGTTCAATACGCGTGTTTTCCAATTTAAAATATTTTCCTTTGTCGCTTTACCCAACTGCGACATGTAATAAAAATAATCTACTCATATACTTAGTCTCGAAATATAATCCACATAAATATTAATCTGTCACTCGAAAACTAATATTTACTATTCATTTTATAATATTGAATTTATTTAATTTCACCCATTAATCCCAGAATTACTATTCATAATAATTCCTCAAATTACTAAATTAAATTCACAGTGTAATTTAAATACCTTTAAAAGTACGGGGTATTACACTACTCATGCCCCCTTAGAATTGGAGGTTCCATCAACATATAGGGTCTAGTCCTTAGACTATTCTTCCTCATTTATTGATTGCTCCGCCTCCTATTGGTTGATTAGCTGGTCCCCCATGAATTCAGCGATTATGTCTACCGGGACTTGTCCCTTAATTTTTATTCTTAGTTGAAAGTGGATATCTAATATTTCGAGCTCCATCGACCACTTTGAGAGTCATCTAGAGAGGTCAGCTTTCCGAAGAACTACTTTGAGGGGGTAAAAAGTTATCACTGTTATTGAGTGAGCTTCAAAGTAATGTTTCATCTTTCTTAAGGCAACCACCAGTGCGTAGGAAATTTCCAGGGTCAAATAACGTTGTTCAGTATCCACAAGTGTCTTGTTATCATAATAAAAAGGGTGTTGTCCTCCCTCTTTCTTACACGCCATAGTGGAGCTTACAGCATGGTCTGATACTGCAAGGTAAAGATACAATGGGTCTCCATTCTTTGGAATTATTAGCAGGGGAAGTTTGCTAAGGTAGAATTTGATCTCCTCCAAAGCTCTTTAATAGTCATCGTTCCATATGAGGCCTTTGTCCTTTTTCAGGAGCTGGAAGAATGGTCGGCAATATTTCGAAGAATTAGAGATGAAACTATTTAGCGCTGTGAACATACCACTGAGCTTTTGAACATCTCGTAACATCTGAGCAGGCTGGACCCTGGTGATAGCATCGATTTGATCTGGATTGGCCTCAATTCCTCTTTTACTGACAAGATAGCCCAAGAACTATCCTAAATGGACTCCGAATGAACACTTACTTGCATTAAGTTTCATTTGATATTTCCTGAGGATCTCAAAGGTCCTAGCAAAGTCCGTGAGGTGGTCACCCTTGTTCTTGCTCTTGACTAGAATATCGTTGATGTAGACCTCCAACGTCTCTCCCATCTATCTCCTGAACATCTTGGTGACAAACCTCTGATAAGTCACCCATGTATTCTTTAGGCCAAACGGCATAAACTTGTAGCAGTATAACCCAATTGGGGGTTATGAAGGACATTTTGTCTTGGTCGGGGCCGAACATCGGAGTTTGATGGTACCCTGAATAGGCGTTTAGAAAACTCATCCTTTCATGTGTTGACGTAGCATCAACCAACTGATCAATTTTAGGGAGTAGGAAGCTATCTTTGGGACATGCTCTGTTGAGATATGTGAAATCAATATAGACCCTCCAACTGCCGTTGCTCCTGCGTACCACTATTGGGTTGGATAGCCATTTGGGGAACTGAACTTCCATGATGGATCCTGCATCCAGTAGCTTCCCTACTTCATTTTCCATCGCTTTAGCCTTATCGAGGGTTGTACAGAGGGCCTTTGAGTGATCGATTTGAAAGTCGAATCGACATGCAGGTGATGGCAGGCTACGTCGGGATCAACCACTGGCAAATCATATGGTTCCCAAGTGAAAACATCTAGATTGCTTTTCAAAAAGGCAATCAGTTCTTTCTTCTCTTAATCGGCAAGTGTGGATCCAACCAAAATTTCCTCTCTAGCAGTTATCGTCAGCTCTAACTTCTTCCAGGCTTTCAACAAGCCTGTCAGCGGGGTGTACTCAGTCTCCTCCACTCCAGGTCGATCGTACTATATTTGTTATTTAGAGGGTATAGCCCCCTCTTGGGCTTCCTCCTGAGCATCCTTTAATTCCTACTTTTTTCCCTTCCTGGGGTGAATATCCTCGATGAAGCACTTCCTGACAGTGGCCTGGTTGCCATGAATTTCGACCACGCTCTGATCGGTGATACACTTTAGCTTTTGGTGAGAGTTGGATGGTACGGTCCTCATGGCATGCAGCGAGCCCCTTCCCAAGATGGTGTAATGCGGGGACTCTATATCCACCATTAAGAACTCAATCAGCTTCAAGATGTTGTCGAGAGGAAAACATGGTTAGAGCCAAAGTTCTTACGTGGAAGAAATATAGGTGGAGCTATGCTAATTTTTTTTTTTTTGGGGAAGATTGAGTATATATAAAAAAAAAACTAAGAATTTACAGAGGAAAAAACCTTAACAAAAGAAAAAGAACCCCAGGGCATACCCCAAAGGCAAACAAAAGAACAAGAAGAGCCAAAAACTAGCCTACTCCATAGTACAGAAGACTATCTTCAGGAATGTTCCAGTACATACAAGCCATCCAGTTTGCATAGTTCCTTCTGTCCTTCTTCCAAGTAAGCACTTTTGCTCGAACCATGTTTTCAATACCCTTCACAATGGAGTCAAGGGAATTGGAGACATGCTTGAAGCATCTAGCATTCCTTTCCATCCAAATACAGTAAATAGTAGTAGTAAAGGATAAGGATCTTATCTTATCGCATAGAGTCTTCGTAGAGTGGTTAATAGTAGCCTTATCCAACTCACTATTTAAATCCATGGAATCCCTATAGCATTGGTTTCTTAGCCACACCTCATGCCATATACTATTACTAAGGCTGCACTGAGTGAACAGGTGGTCATAAGTCTCCCTCTCATTCCCACATAACTCACACAGGTCATCCACAGAAACCCCCCACTCATGTAGCTTAACTTTAGTGTTGATGGCCCTCCTAACCACCAACCAGGTAATGAAAGAGCATTTGGGGATGCATACCTTACTCCACACAAACTTGCTCCAGTTAACCATAGGCTTATGTGCCTTTAAAAGATCCCAAGCAGAAGCTATGGTGAACTTCCCATTACTAGAGGGCAGCCACACAACAATATCATTTGCATCCTGAATAGTAGGAAGAATAGCATTCTTAACTTCATTCAGCTCCCAAGTCACAGTTGAAGGCCATCTCCACTCCAAGTGGTGGATAAAATCAGAAACTTTTGCTTTTAGATTACTAGCAGAGTCATACACAATGTTTCCCCCATATAAGGGGTGCAGCGGGCCATTAGGGTGCCAATTATCAAACCACATAAAAGCAAGATTACCATTCCCAATGATGGTCTTAATTTTGCTTCTAAACTTCTCTCTGCTCTTGAGGATTTTCCTCCAGCTCCATGATGAATCATTTGGGATACTCAGAGCCCAGATGCTCCTTCCTTTGATCTTATAAATGTTGCACCATTTGATCCATAGGCTGTCCTTCTTACTGCAAAGATTCCACAAGTGCTTAGCCATAGCTGCTCTGTTCCATGTCTCTAGACACTTGATATTTAGCCCCCCCTCATCCAGAGATACACAAATATCCTTCCAAGCAACTTTTGCCCCTTTGCTATTAGCCTCATCCCCTTTCCATAAGTAATTCCTCATAATCTGCTCAATTTTTTTAATGATGCTCTTGGGAAGGATAAAAATGCTTGCCCAATACACTTGGATGCTGAAAATCACAGTCTTCACAAGGAGGAGCCTACCAGCAAAACTCAGGAATTTATTAGTCCAACATCTGGTTCTCATAGTTATCCTTTCCACCAAGTGAGAGCAATCCTCCTTCTTCAACCTAGTTGTGATGAGAGGAACCCCCAGATATTTGAAAGGAGGGGAGCTGTGCTGTATTCCCAGAATAGAGGAGATCTCCTGAATCCCATCCCCATTAACCCCTGCTGTGAAGAGGCTGCTTTTCTCCATGTTGACCATAAGCCCAGTTAAAGAGCTAAAATTAGATATGGCCTCCTTCACAATGCTGCAAGACACCCTGTCCCCACCAGCAAAAACTATGAGATCATCAGCAAAACTAAGGTGGGTAAGGGCCATCTCCTTGCACCTAGGGTGATAACTGAACAGGTCAGATTCAGCAGCTTTAGAAATAATCCCTGAGAAAGCCTCCATCACCAGCAGGAAAAGATATGGAGAGAGAGGGTCTCCCTGCCTGAGCCCTCTTTTCCCATGAAAAAACCCTTTCAGCTCCCCATTCAGACTAATGGAGAACCTGGTAGTAGTCACACACTTGGAGATCCACCCAATGACTTTGGGGGGGAAGCCAACATGAGTCAATAGCTGCATCAGGAAGTCCCAGCTCACAGTATCATAGGCTTTAAGAATATCTATCTTAATTGCACATCTAGGAGGGTTAGAGTCCCTATGATAATTTCTCATTAACTCTTGTAAAAGCAGGATGTTATCAGCAATGGATCTGCCTTCAACAAAGGCAGCCTGATTATTACTAATGAGGTCTGGCATCATCTTCTTAAGCCTGCGAGTGATAACTTTGGAGATGCACTTGTACAAGGTGTTGCAGCACGCTATGGGTCTGAAATCCCTCATACTTCTAGGGGCAGCAACCTTAGGAATCAAAGCCAGGCTGGTACAGTTCCACTGGTTGAAGAAACTCCCATTATCGAAGAAGAATTTAATAGCCTCACACACCTCTTCCCCAACAAGCTGCCAATTCATTTTAAAGAAATAACTGTTAAAGCCATCCGGACCAGGGGCCTTGTCAGACCCAATTCCAAACTTTGCCTCTTTGATTTCATCATGAGTGACCTCTTTCTCCATTAACTCAGCTTGAGTAGAGGTAAGTTTATTCTTAATCACCTCCCCCAAAACAGTGTTAGCATCAATACATCGCGACCTATTCCCTAACAGGTTCCCAAAAAATTTCACAGCTTCTCCAGCCACCTGCTCTTTCCCTTCAATTCTCACACCATGATCATCCTCAATGCTCAAAATTTTCCTTCTAGCCACATTTTGATTTACCTTCTTATGAAAGAATGTATTATTTTGGTCTCCCAGCTGCAGCCACTTAACTCTAGCCTTCTGTCTAAGGAATGACTCCTCCTCATTCCTAAGCTTAGCATATTTGGTTCTCATCGCCTTAGCAGCATCCTGCTTCTCCCTATTAGCACCATCTCTGTCCAGATCACTTTGGATAGCATCAAGCTTAGACTTGGAATCAGCAACCATTGCTGAAATCTTGTTAAAGAACTTCCTATTAAAGTGCTTCAATGAGGCCTTGACTCTATTCAGCTTCTTGAAGAGCTTCTGCATTGGGTTCCCATCCACTTCAATATCCCAAGCTTCAATGATAGTAGGCATAAACTCATCGTGATTCATCCAGAAGTTGAAGAACTTGAAAGGCTTAGGACTCCAAATAATAGTGTTATCCAAATTGGTGATAATGGGACTGTGGTCCGAAATTCCACAAGGAAGGGTAATAGCTTGAGAATTAGGGAAGAGAGCAGCCCACCTATCATTGTGTATGACTCTATCAATCCTCGATTGAACATTATTTTCACCCCTCTGATTCCTATTCCAGGTGAACCATAACACACTATTGACCATATCATCCGCATTTAGCTCATTCAAACAATCATTAAACTCCTCAGCAGCAGCTCTGTCAATACCCAAAACTCCCACTTTTTCCTCCTGGCATCTGACCACATTAAAATCCCCCATTAGAATCCAAGGTCCATCATTAACCACCAAATTATTCTCTCTAAGGAAAGTCCAAAGGCATCTCCTCTGCTCAGGAAGGTTTTCCCCATATATGAAGGTAGCATGGAAGGAGTAGCTGGTACCAATGATATTTACAAGGCAGAACAGGGCCTGTCTATGAGTGTAGATCACCTCAATCTTCAGAATATTTGGGTTCCAGCCCACAATCACTCTGGCCACACCCCCATCCGTGGGGCAATTATGGACATACTCCCAATGATAGAAGCAAGAACTTTTAATAGTCTCCATATTGTTCCTTCTAATCTTAGTTTCCACAAGACTGATAAGGTCTAATCTATTATCCTTGATTAGTTTAACCACTTCCACCTGCTTGTGGGGAGCATTAAGGCCCCTTATATTCCATGTACCCATTCTGGTCATCGAAACTTCTTAACTTTGTTGCCTGATTTCTTCTTCCCTTTCTTGTTACTCCCAGGTAACTCATTGCCTCCACCTTTGTCACCTCCCCTTTCCAGCCCCTTGTCAAGTTCATCAACTGCCTTAATCTTAAGAACCAAGCCAGCTGGTGCAGGAGTGGACATTAGAGGATCTTCATTCTCAGTCTCCAAAATAACAAATGGATTAGGGGAATTTATGCTCTTATCCCCTTCTTCTAGCACTGGCTTAGTAACTACCTCAGGCTGCCCTGCTACAGGATCATTCCTGGCAGTAGGCACTAGATTGATCCCTACCTCGTCCTGAACTTCTAATGGTTTTGTTTCCCTCTTGTCATTATGATTCTTCTTGGTAGTGTATTGCACTTGGGTCCATTCCTCTTCTAAGGCCTTCTGAATCTCAGTCTGACTTTTGAAAGGAAACATCATCTCTTTGTTGTTAGTTGCCACCCATGCCTTCTTGGCCTTCTGACAATTGAGGAGATCATGACCAAAAATGCCACATTTGATACACGATGGAGGTTTTTCTTGGTACTCAACTGCAACCACAGCAATGGACCCATCCTCCATTTTAATATCAATGGTCCTTGGGTATTCTCCCATGACTTTTAACTCAACACATATCCTAGCAAAACTGATTTTCTGCATTCCTTCAGTTATAGTATCAGCATACATTGGAATTCCAACTGAGCTAGCCACATAGCTCAGCCCCTCCTCTGTCCATAACTGGACAGGAATGTCATGAAATTTGACCCAAACAGGAATCACAGAAGTGGTGTCTTTGCTGAAAGAGAAGTTTGGAGCCCATTTTTGGATGATAATAGGGTTCCCCACAAAATGCCAAGGGCCATTGTCAATAACCTCATCCCTCATATTAGCATTATCAAACATAAAGAAATAGAAACCATTGTTGTGACCCACAACCTGTTTGAGGCCAAACTTGTTCCATAACTTATGTGCTATATTGCAAACTAAGGTGTAAGGTAATTTCCTTCCCAGAAAGCATCCCACCATGCTATTCTCCCATTTAGCATAACCATTTGCTGCTATCTCCACTGGAGGGGCCACTATGATCCTGTTATCAGAAATAGAGGGGGGATGATATGTGAGTCGAAGCTTGGGGCATCTTTTAATGGCAACAACATCCTTCCAAGATTTCTCCACAGCTGCGTTCTTGGTGGAGCAAGGAATAGGTCCACTACCATTACAATCCCCTGCTTCTTGCCTTACCCCTCTCATATCTCCATCCCCATTATTGGGGGAATCCTTGCTTTCGTTAATGGCTCTACCATGTTGCAGAACATCCTCATACGAGAACCCTTTTTGCTTCATGAATTCCTTGTACATCTCTACAATCTTAGAGTCCTGAATCGTATCTTCTAAGGCAACAATTTGTCCCTCTTCATTTTCATCCTTGTCAATTGAAACTTGAATTTCAATCGGACCAGACTCCATTCCCAGGCCGCTGTCTTGATTGGAGGGAAATCTCACTGCATCAAATGGAACAAATCTAGCAACTTCCATAGGGGGGGAACGCCTCTGGGAGTTCCCATCCGTGTGCGAGGACGTTTGGGAAGGGGTAGGGTTACGAGCCCACCCACCACGAATGGCCGGAGGTAGTTTGTTCATGGTAGCCTATAGGTTAAGGTGGCCGGAGGTAGATTGGTAGGGTAAGGCGGTGGTCGTTTTAGGGTTGTGTTTGGTTGAAGGTTTTTTAGAGAGAAGCGGGAGCATTTTTTTTTCAATATAGATCTATTTTGATTGGCTTTCTTATTCGGTGGAGCTATGCTAATTGGATGGCTTGTATGTACTGGAATATTCCTGAAGATAGACTTCTAAGTTAGTGGTTGTATTGGCTTTTTTTAGCCTTGGTTTAATGCTTGCCTATGGCGTATTCCCCTTGGTTTTGGTCTTGTGATGGCTTCCTCTGATGTATTCTTTATTTCTTATATACAAAATTTAATTTCCCCAAAAATAAATGTTGCCTGCCCTGACTGGCAGGATTATCTTTCTCAGCAGCATTGTGATTTTTCTAGCAAAGCCAACCAGCAGAATTGTGGCATCCTTGAGGTCGCGAGGTTCATCTTCAACTCGTGGAACAACTCCAGGTACGTCACCTCTAAAAAACTACCCTGGTCCACGAGCAGCTTGTCAATGTCCCAATTGACAATTGTGAGGTTAATCACAGGTTTGTGATGTGGGGTTCTCACTTGACCAAATGTTCTTTGGTGAAAACAATATGCTTGGTATAGTCGTCGCCGACGCTTACTAGCCTGGGTTTTAGTAGGGTCAATCTAAAACACCTCCATGATAGCAGTGACCTTTTTCAACTCCATCCGAACGGCATTCCCTAAGATTTTCTTAAGGTCTGATGCCCCATGGATCACCAAGAACTCACGTCCCGTGTCATCATCAAGGACATTGTTCGGCTTCTTGTTGCCATTGGTTGCGACCTTATCTACTTTCTTCTCTATGTACTCATCGAGGTGCCCAACTTAGACCATCTCCTCCAATTGTGAATTCAGAGCCTTGCAATTTTAGTCATGTGGCCGCCATCCTTATGGAATAAGCATTTCAACACGCTGTTTCTTTTCTCTGGGTCATGACCCATCTTCTTGGGCCACTTGATGAGCGGTTGGTCTTTGATCTTACTCAAAATCTTGTAAATGGGTTCCTCAAAGACTGTGTTAACAGCCTGGAACGGCTTAAAAGGATCAATCTTGTTCCTATTTTTGGAGTCGTTCTTACCCCCGTTCTTGTTCCCTTTCTTTGGAGTATCATTTTTTCCCCTCCCTTGGTTATCTTTGCTCGACCCTTGTCCCCTTCATTAAAGTGAACCACATCTTCCACTTTGGCATATTTCTCATTACAATGCATGACATCATCAATAGTGCTGGCTACTTTCTTGGCCAGGGACTAGTGCAACAAAGAGGTGATTGGCAGGCCAATTTTGAAGGATACAACAGAAATCTGCTTTGAGTAATCCTCAACTTTATTGAAGACTTCCCAATACCTCTTAGCATAGTCATGAAGGCTCTCTTATGGCTTTTTCTTAATCGTGAGCAGTACATCCATCTGCCTGAGATGGGAGCTAGTGGTTATGAAGCAACCAGTAAAAGCCTCTGATAGGGCCTTGAAGTTTCTAATCGACCTGTGAGGTAGCTTCTCGGACCACTTCTGTGGTATGGCTCCATAAGGTCATCGCTTGTGTGTGTTGCCGAACTTGGTCTATGGTATCTGTCTTCCCATCCTAAATTTTGAACCTAGGAACATAAAACTACTTCAGGGGTTCCTTCTCTTCGATCACCCTTGAAAAAGGGGATTTCATCTGGGTATTGAGAGCTCTCCAAGCTAGCTCCTTGGTAGAACTGGCTCCTCAATGGATTTGATGTTGGTCTATTTCTCTATGAACTAGAATCCTAATGTCCTCGTTCTGTCGAGCATTGCTCTTGTGGCGCCTCTCTAACTGGACACGCTCTGATCAACCATGTTCTAATCTGCCATGTTCAGTTCTATCCTGGTCGCGCTTGGAGCTCCTTCCTCGGCTGCGAGTATTACCCATGCCTGAGGACTATGAGTCATATCACGATGTTTCCTTGTATCTATATGGATATCTCTCTCCACTCTCTCGAGTCGCCTCTGAAGGTGAGTATTCTCTTCCATCTTGAGGCGCATGGCCTCCTCTTGTTCTTGAAGCTTGGCTTCATAAGCATCGGCCAACCTGGAGATCTGCGTAGACCTAGGTGGCCCTGGCTCTCTTCAGAAGGCTCCTTCTTTGGCAAAACCTAGGGTTTATATGCTAGCGAATATCTGACCTGACCCTAGGTAGGATTGGGTCTTCATACACATCGCCAACTTGAGGAATGTTTTTTTTTGGTAAGTAAAATGAAGTAAATATAAACAAAGGGATTACAAAGCTAGGGAAAACCCCAAGCACAAGAGGATAAGATGAGGGCATTCCCAAAAAAATCAAAGTATAACTTAAACAAAGAAAAGAAACTCATACAACTAAATTAATCAATCATAGAGGACTCAGGGAGGTTCCAATACAAACAAGCCATCCAATTCTTGTAGTTTCTTCTAGCTTTTTTCCATGTTAAGATTTTTCACCTCATCATGAACTCAATGTCCAAGACCAGCTCATCTGGATTCTTGGAACTTCTTCTATGTATCCTATTGTTTCTTTCCATCCAAAGGCAATAAATAGTAGTGGAGAAGGCAAGAGTTCTAATCTTTGACATGAAAGAGCTGCCCTGTGCCATTTGTACAGCAGCATTAACTTCTGGGCTTTCTTTCCATCCAACTTGAGGAATGTATCCTATTGTTTCTTTCCATCCAACTTGAGGAATGTTGTTGCTATGGTGAGACATGACGGGCTTTCTTTTTGTGAATGCTTTCGCAGGAATAGAAATCTCTTCCCACAAACGACGCCAATTGTGAGTACAAGAGTTATCACAATATGGATCCACAAAACAATCACAAAGAACATAATGCAAAATCACACACACAACAATGATATACGTAGTTTGAAAACTTTCCTACATCCCCGAAGAGGTTAGTGTTTTATTATAGTGTCTCCCAATGCTCGAGATTACACCCCTTTGCCTCGAGTCAGGGTTTATAATTTATAGACACATAAAAGTAAGAGATTGAGTTGTACAAGGAACTTTATTAACACGTGGATAATTCGTGGTATCCCTAAATATCTCCTCTGAGATTGTTGGTAACCAGTTTGAATACATCCGTGAGTGTTCTAGTGTGTTTCAAATACATGTGAGTAAATTAAATTTTGATTTGGTTCGAGCAGTGCCTTAGGTAATTCGGGTTGGTCGACTAATCTCATGGGCCTTGTGGAATGGGTCCTCACAATTACCGTCATTGTTAGGATTACGAGAGCCTTCAGTAGGAGTATTAACTCGAATATTATTCTTCTCCATCCAAACCCTCTCAATCTTAGTGCATTTATAAATGGAGTGCCAAAAGAAAGATAATGAATGAGGTAAGATTTGTTACTCAACTCACTAGGTCAATTTCCCTAGGATTAAAACAACAAAATACAGTGGATAAGAAGACTGTTAACTAAATAGTGGGAGATTCTCGTCTAAACCCCAATTTTTGCGTATAAGCCATGAGCTGAAGTTTCTCATTGATTTTGACCATGTATAAGATTTACATTTGATAAGGAAGGTAATGTCTCGCATGATATCAACATAGTTGGAGGTCTTGTTCTTGAATATTCTATTGTTTCTCTTAAGCCATATGTAGTAGATCGTAGCAGCCAAGGAGGATTTCTTAATCTTGTCAATGATTGTCTTCCCTTCAAAATGCATGGAAGCATCAGTAAGGATCTCCTCCCAAGCAGTAGCAGCTCTGCTATATGAGATATTGAACTTTACTTCCTCCTAAAAAGCTCTAGAGAAAATGTAATTGAAGAAGAGGTGATCGAAATTTTCAATTGCATTGTCACAAAAAACTCAGCTATTGTCATTTTAGAAATACCCCAACGATGTGTCTTGTCCTTGGTGTTGAGTGCATTCTTACATACCAGCTAAAAAATGAAGGCACGTTTTGGAATAACATCACTATTCCAGACAGTAGGGGCCTCACCCAGGGGGGAGTGACTTCTGATTGAGTTCCAGGTTGAATTGATGGTGAAGGTGCCATTTGCCTTTCGGGTCCATACAATGCAATCTTCCCTATTGGTATTTATGTTTGGAAGTACATTGTATTTGATCTCATTCAGCTCCCAGGTGGTAGAAGTTGGCCAAACCTAATTCCCATTCGAAATGAAATCAGTAACCTTAGCTTTGTGATCCCTAGCTGCATCATAGATTGTTCTCTCACCATAAAGCAGCCATAGAGGGCCTCTAGGGTGCCAGATATCATGCCATATACAGGTACTGTGACCATTCCCAATGATGGACTTGATGAGGGGTGTGATTTTGACTCTAAGGTGCATGAGTTTGGCCCAGGTTCATGAGGCATCTGTTGGGACTGGGATATGCCATAGGTTTTGACCTTTCAATTTGTAGATATGGCACCATTTAACCCACATATTATCTTTTTTATTGCAGAGATTCCAAAGGTGTTTGGACATAATAGCTTTGTTCCATTCCCTTGTGTTTTTAATACCTAGACCACCTTCAACCTTTGGGTAGCACACATCACACCATTTCATCTTAGCACCAGTATGCCTCATGTCAGGCCCAGACAACAAGAATCTTCTAAGTTTTGTGTCAATTGCTTCGGTTCTTCTTTTAGACAAAATGAATATATTTGACCAATAGATTTGCATCCTGAAGAGGACTAAGGTTACAAGGTTGAACATACCTACATAGCTCAGCTCAAGAATCTATTGGTCCAACTCGTGATTCTATTAGTGATCTTGTCAATAAGAGGAAGGCAATCCTCATGTTTTAGTTTGGTGGAGATCAGAGGAACACCTAGGTATTTGACTGGGAATTGGCTAATTTAATAGCCTAACAGGTTGGTCATGGAAGATTTGTCACTGTTGAGGGTCCCTGCAGCAAAGAATGAACACTTTATAGGGTTCGGATATAAGCCAGACAAGGTATTGAATGAATGGCATTGCTAATGATGGCAAGGGAGTTAAGATCAGCACCTGCTAGGATGAAAAGATTATCATCAAAATATAGATGGTTTATTTGAAGCTCCTTACATTTGGGGTGGAAGGTGAAAAGAGGGGATTTAGTATGGAGGTCAAGGATGCCAGCAAAGGCATCCATTATGAAAAGGAACAAGAAGGGGTAGAAAAGGTCACCTTGACTCAGCCCTCTCTTAGCTGGAAAGAAACCATGGGAGTGGTAACACATTCTTTGATCCAGCCAATAAAAATGGGAGGGAAGCCCATGTGGACGAGGACATGGATTAGAAAATCCCAGTTTACAGTGTCATAGGCTTTTAGGATGTCAATCTTTAGGGCACATCTGGGGGGGGCTCCTATGATAATTTCTCATCAATTCTTGCATGACAAGGATGTTGTCACCAATGGATCTCCCATGCACAAATGCAGACTGCCTATCATTGATTAAGGTTAGCATGTAAGGCTTTATTTTGTTAACAATGATTTTTGAGATGCACTTGTAAATGGTGTTGCAAAAAGAAATAGGTCTAAAATCCTTCATAGAGGTTGGAGTTTTGGATTTCGGGATAAGCACTAGGTTAATGCAGTTCCACTATTTGAGAAGGGTGTTGCTCTAAAAGAAAGAAGCCACGGTAGCAGTAACATCGTTCCCAATCAAGTCCCAGTTGTGTTTGAAGATATCAGAGCTGAATCCATCAGGCCCAGGGGCTTTATCCTTACTAAGGTCAAGGAAGGCTAACTCAATCTCCTCATTCGTAATGGGGGAAATGATTTAGCTAGCCTGATCAGTAAAGAGCTTCCTAGCAATGGCATGGTTGAGAATGTGAGGTATAGGAGAGGGAGTGGACTGTCCCAAAAGGTTAGAGAAAAAAAGAATAGCCTCTCTAGCAACTTGTTCATGCCCCTCCACCTTCTGGCCATGTTGGTTAAGAATGCATAGGAACTTGTGTTTGTTAATATTGCCACTCACTCTAGCATGAAAGAATCTAGTGTTAAGATCACCCTCTTGTAACCATCTGGTCCTAGACTTTTGCTTGAAATATTCCTCTTCAGCCATGCAACATTCAGCATAGTCAGTTTTAGCCTTTAGCTCCTCCTCCTGCAGAATGGAGTTGCTTCCCCCAAGGTTGATTTGGCTTTGAATATTCATGAGCACACTCTTCGCATCAGTGGCTCTCTTGGTGATGTTGTTGTAGAAATTATGGTTGAAGCCTTTTAGAGCTAATTTGACCCTCTTGAGTTTGGTGGAGACTTGATACATTAGGCTAGCATGCACATTGAAACCCCAGGTTTCCTCAAGAACATGGGAGAACTCACTGTGTTGTATCCAGAAATTAAAGAATTTGAAAGTTTTGAACATTTAGGGGGGTTGGGGATGATGAATGATGGGGCAGTGATCAGATAGCCCCTGACATATGATCTGAGCTTGAGACTCAGAAAATTTTGTCTTCCAGTTCTCACTTGTGAGGAGTCTATCAATTTTGGATTGATTAGGCCCTGGGTAATCATATCACACACACGAATGTTATACAGACATTGGTTGAAATCATTGACAGCATTGACATCAATGTCCAGAATACCTCTCTTTTCATTCCTAGACCTTACCACATTGAAATCACCCATTAAAATCCAATTGTGGTCCTGGAAGGTTAGAGAGAAGCTTTCGAGGTAGGACCAGAGGGCTGTCTCTGGGTGGGGAGGTTTTAAGCATAAACAAAGGTAGCAAAGAAAGATTTGTCAAGGCTTAGTGAGTTAACGTGGCAATAGATGGCTTGGGCATCGGAAGAAAGGTTAGTAGTCTTAAAGTGGTTTGGATCCCAACCCACAATAATTCTAGCCACCCCTCCATCTAAAGGGCAACTGTGTATGGATTCCCAGTTAGGAAGGCTACTTCTAGTAGCATTGAGCATGTTGCATCTCCTAACCTTGGTTTCAACTAGACATATAAGGGATAGATTATGGTCCTTAATGAGATTACGCACCTGTTGTTGTTTTAGGGGATTGTTAAGGCCCCTAATGTTCCATGTGGTAAGCTTAATCATTAAGATTGATTGGGATTGGTGGGGGTGTTAGCATTGGTATTGGCTATACCTTGATTCTTCTTTCTGAATTTCTTCTTCTGGTTCTTAGATAGGTTTGGGCCTAGTTTTCCCCCCATGCCATCAATATCAAGGACTTTTAGGGCAATCCCAGTGTGGGGGGGGGGGTGTTGTATTTGTTTCCCCATCCTCATCTATAGATTTAAGAGCATCAAACCTGTTGACCATGACAGGCGTTTCAGCAGCAATTTGATTTTGAGTCACCAATGGTGTTGGAACAACAGGTGTGTCTGTAGGATGGACCAACTCCAGGACATTATGTCCCTCCTTTACTCCATTCTGACCTTTTTTCCCCACTTGAGTCCATTCATCTCTTTGAGGTCCTAAGGTTTCCTCCTTGGTTTTAGTATCTTTGGGCATCCAAACTTGAGTCACGTGGGGACATTTTTCTATTTTATACCCGAAGATAAGGCAGTTGGAATAGGAATAGGGCATACCTTGATATTCCACATATATTTCAGCTACTTCTCCATCATCATGCTGTAGGTCAATAGTTTTGGGGTAGCTCTCTTTTGCTTCGACTTCAATGAAGATTCTAACGTAGCTGAGTCTGTTCATCTTCTCAGTGGATGTGTCAGCATAAAGAGGTTTGCCTATAGCACTTGCAATGTAGTTAAGGCCATCTTCAGACCAATATTGGATAGGGACGTTGTGGAATCTCACCCATATGGGTACAAATTTTGTGAGGTATTTGTATGTTTTAAAGTTTGGTTGCCATCTCTTCAGAATGATGGGATTTCCAGTAAAATGCCAAGGTCCGTTTGTTAAGACTACTTCTCTCTCTTCAACAGTATTGAATTTGAATAGAAATAAAGCTTTGTCATGGGGGATAACTTGCATGCTTATCCCAGAGTTTATGGGCAATGTTGTTAACTAAGGAGAAAGGAAGTCTTCTGCCCAGGAAGTACCCCACCGCACTGTTACTCCACTTTGCCTTTCTAGTTGCAGCAACTTCGATAGGTGGTCTCACCATAGGTTTAACGTTTACCAGCAAAGGTTGGTGGTATGAGAGTTTGAGAACAGGTGTACGTTTGGGGGTTGCCACAATGCTCCAAGATTTATCATACGACTATTCTAAGTAGAGGGTTCTAACTTTTGTCTACCTTAGTGGACTGGGATGCCTCATGTGTCCCATCACATTTATGTGGGAGATTCGGATGGACGATATCCTCGGTAGTATCCCCTAGATTTAAGGAGTCAACAGCGTTCCTTGATAGTGCACAGTTCCCTATGTTCGCCTTGAGAGGCTTCTCGCCCTGATGGTGGTTAGCAGTATCTTCACTTCTCATAGCTTCTCCTCCATTGGAAGTTGACTGTTTTTTACTTAAATCTATTATTTCGTCAAGCGTGAAACCTTTACTGAGATAGATATTTTTTCCTTCATTCAACTCTTGCATTCTATTCACATCTACATAATCAATGGAGTTGTCAGTAGCCTTGTCGATAATTTGACCATCCTCATGCACAACAACAGCATGGGTGACACCTGGAGTAACGGCCTCCTTCCCAAAGTTGGGGGTTGTGCCTATGATAGCAGGGGCGTAAGGCCTCCACCACCTCATGCGCAGGCGGCATAGGTGGATTTTGAGGGTGTAGGCCTACCGAGGTTGGAGAGGGTGGGGGAAGCGTGGTGGCCATGGAGGTGTTTAGAAGGTGGTGCAGAGGTTGGAGAGGGTGTAAAGGTAGAGGTTGTTACCGGTTATTGGTAGGGGAGTTTTAGAGAGAAGGGAGAGCATTTCTTGAGTTTTTGGAATTAAACCAAATCTATATATGATAGCTAGCTTTATGATCAATATTAATACATATTTGAGCATAGATGATTCTCTTCATATCTTCAGTTACTGAGTCAACATAGATGGGGACACCGACAACACTAAAAATATAATTAATCCCCTCAGCAGTCCAAAACTCCATAGGAATATTGTGAAACAATACCCACACAGCTCTCATAGTGGTATCTCTAGAAAAGCATAAATTCGGATGATATTTCTTTATGATAATGGGATTACTTGCAAAGTGACAGGGCCCATTCTCCATCACATCTTTCTTATTGTTCGGGTTATCAAAATTAAAAAATAAAAAGCCTTCATCGTGAGAAATCACTTGTGCTAGACCAGACTTCTCGTAAAGTTTGTAGGCAATAGTTTCGCAAGAGAACCCCAAGAAAAAGACAATGCTGCTTCTCTCCCACTTTGCATAACCAAGCTAAGCCACATCAACAATCTAAGGACCATTAGAGGTATGGGAAGAAGTCTTGTGATGGAACCAATGCTACGGGTGGTTGAATAGCTTAGAGGAGGTTCTCAATTCAGCCATTGATCATGTTACTAGCAATATCTTCATTAAAAATCTAAGTACCATTTCTTTCTCCTCAACTATCTATAGCATTTGACATGAGAGAAATAGTAGACTCCATAACAGAGGAGCTAAATGGGGCTTGCTTGAATCATTATTGAAATTCTATTTAGAGTTCATCTTTTGGTGAAAACGTGAGTTTTTTAAAACATTAAGCTCTGATACCACTTATTGGAAACGTAGGCCCCCAATTTTATAATCTTTCCTTTTAATCCAAGTTAATTTCCTAAAACTACGGAATAGAATGGTTCAACACAACGCTCACAATCAACAAATTTTAATTTCTTTCAAATTAAAATTAAACTAAAACTCAAAGTGAAATTAAATAAAGCAACTAATAAATTTTTCACTTATACCAAATAACTTAATTCAAGTCCTAAAATTTGCCTAACAAGATTATTTCATTTTCGCAAATTAGGCCAAAGCAAATTTTACCAAATTAAATTATCTTTGAATTGAATTAACCTCAATTTAACCCAAACTTAAATTAAGCACCAAATTAAACTATAGTGTGAATTAAACCATATTTTATCTTTTAATCCTAAGCATGAGTTCTAGGTGATTTGCAAGATAAAATAAATTCACAACACACTACGCCATGATATACGAGGAAAACCCAAATGGGAAAAACCTTGGACGGCACTAGCCTTAAGTCCACGGAGTACGGAATTTTTTACAAGTACAATCGACTTAGTCAACTCGACTCAACTCCTTCAAGCACCTGATGCGTCTTCTTGTACTAACCTCTGCTTAGTCGACAATCCCTGACTCCACCGGAACCTTGGACTCCTCCAATAAAGCTTATGGAACCCGTCAACCACACACGGTGCCTTTCACCGTATGAGAACGCCGCAGCAAACTTATCTCCTTTTTGGGTAGAGAATGAACCCAGACAAATTTTAAATGGGTAGAGTAGAACCCAGTGCCAAACGCTTCAAGCAAGATATATATATATATATATATATATATATATATATATATATATATATATATATATGTGTGTGTGTGTGTGTGTGTGTGTGTGTGTGTGTGTGTGTATATGTGTGTGTGTGTGTGGTACTTGGAATAAACAAATCAAAACTATGGGTGTATAAACATGTGTTTGAAGAAAATTTTCTATTGAGATTTAACACATGAAAACATGGGCTTTTGGATGGAAGAATTTATCCCAAAATCTCTCTAAGGATGCACAAAAGTCTTTTAAAAAATCTGGTCCTGAAGTGGTTAAAATCTATCAAAAGAAAGTGGGGACAAAGTAGTGGAAAAATGCCAAAAACTGTTCCCGCCTGAAATCTCGTTCGAACGACTTTTTCGTTCGAATGACTTTTCTAACGAAAAGTCTGTGTCCAAAAGGGAAACTCATTGGAAAAACTTGTTCGAACGAAGTTCTCGTTCGAACGACAATTTCGAACGAAATGTCAGAATGTGCAATTTTTCAATTTAAGCCCAAAAACTTTATTTTAAATAAAAATTACACCCATTAAAATTATTCCAAGTCTCTACAAATATATATATAGCATTCATACCTTATTGGAGACATGAAATATGATGAATTGTTGAGGACGCAACTCGAGGCACTTGAAACTCAGTAATGATGTGGCTGTCCCCCTTTGCTGGTTGAGGCTCGACCTTTGACTCCGCTTGCCTCTACTTTTCATGTTAAGCGTACAAGTGTAGTTTAGTGGGATTGACTTCTAAAGACAGGAATGATTTTGAATCTCCTCAGGCCTGTATAAGTCGATGTCTTAACCTGACTTCTTGAGCTCAGTTGTTGAAGCAGTAGCTCTGGATAGCGAGTTGGATGCTTCCCTTCATTCGCCAAGCGAATGAAGGGGAAAGGCTTTTTTTATAGAGAGAGATGTGAGTAAGGAGGGAGAATGGAAGACCAAAGAGCCCCAACTCATATCGTACTAAGAACTTGCCATTCACCTTATCAAGCGCTTTAGGGAGTTCACCCATGTTCCAAGAATCTATAATCATCTCATTTTTTATTTTTCTCGCTTGAGTACTTGTTGCCGTAGACCTTGCATTAGACATATGATCTATTGAATTTGGTGGCAAACTGCCAACAAGGGTCTGTTGGGTTTGTACTCAGTTGATTTGGTTATCTTATTAGTTGTTGTATTAAACTGGTTGGGGGATATAAAGGGGTTATTCCAAAAAAAAAGAGATGTTATAAACATGCAAAATGGTCAAAACCTACCCAGGCGAAACCTCCTACGCGCCAGAGTCATACTGGAGAATTGACTCGATAAGGAAACCAAGTCAAAGGGTCACGCCTGATAGCCAAGCCCGTGGAATGGTTGAAGTCTCGCTCGCATGTGCCTTTCTCTATCCTCAACCTGATCGTTCTGATTGAAGTCCGAACTCATTGACAAGATATCCTTGCTTCATCCGATCTTCTTCTTCTAGGAGCATCCGATTTCCTTCTATTTCTATTTTCCTTTAGCAAAATGTGACACCCCGCCTAATTAAATACCGGGCGATCACTCATTTATTAAATTAAAATCAAGGTGAACAGTTGGTTCATTCTTAGCATCACTGTCGTAAAAATAAACTCTTTTCCAAATTAACACCCTACTTAATTAAGCTAAGTGTCAAAACCATTTTTCAACATTTCAGACCAATTTTAGTTTAAAGAAAATTTATTTATTTAATTAGTAACAACATTTTTCAATAAGTGAGAATCATACAACAATAATCCTGGAACATAATCTGATTATTTTAAACATTCAACATTCAAAGTCCCAACATTTAAAACTTAAAGTAAAACATCCATACTGAAATAAATCCCATAGTAACAGTACTAGAAATAACTGAAATACAGATGTCCCAATAAAACAGATAAACAGTGGAAAGGGCGACACATGCCCAATAAATGAGTATGATAGATGTGGAATCAAGTAAACGAAGTCGTCTATGCAAGTGGCCTGCAACTCCCACCTAAGCTGCAGCACGTTCCTTTCAAGAGATCCTAAGCAAGATGCCCCTGTGGCTGGGCACCTGTAATACATACATATATATACAAGGGAGAGAAAGAGAAAAAGAAACGGGTCAGAGCCCGGTAGTGTGTTTGATTTAAAATACGTTTAGCAAGTATTTAAATTGATACAGGCCAATGCAACAACATATTAGTGCGACACTCTCTTGAGAAATTCTCATCTCTCTTCTAATGTGCACACCTATCGCACTAACCCTCCCCACGGTTTGTCTTATCATTTATCGCACTAATCTTCCCAATGATTTAACTTATCTTAGATTACTCGTAAGATTCAAAATTCCACGATTCAATTATTTGAAAAGAATATTTCAATTAGTAACCAAAGTTCTCATTTTGACTTTATTAATCAATAAAGTTTTCCAGTGTCATATTATACTTTCTCAAAACAAGTATTTACAATTTGAGTCATCAACCATGTCCTACATATCAATTCACAATAGGTAGTCCCAAATTTCAGAATTTCATATATATATTAACTACTCGTAAAATATATATATATCATAACAGCACCCCAAATAATAACTATAGTGCGGGCATACTTTACTATCCAAATCCCCATATCACTCACATTAAGGGGAATACAAATTCGGAATCACTCTCGAATTGTATTAACACATACTCAAACAATATTGAGATGAAGCATAGATTCCAAGTCTCTAAGAGGACGGCATCTGTCTGCGTCTCTTAGGACCGTCTGAACTATCACTGCGATAGCCTGTACCAAGGATACCTATACACAAACAAGATGAGGCGAAGAATAGATTCCAAGTCTCTAAGAGGATGGCACATGCCTGCGTCTCTTAGGACCGTCTGAACTATCATTCCGATAGCCTGTACCAAGGATATCTATCTTCTAGGGTACAAGTCAATATCCCCCATAAAGGTCCCATCGAGATAAGACTGTCCCAGCGCGGAAACCTCAGGGATAGTAAGTAGCGTGGGCATGATTTTCACACATAGATAGTATATGCATACACAATCATATAACTATACTAATATTACCATATCAATATTAGGTAAATTCTCAATTCCCATAATTACGTCATTTCCATATTATCATAATTTAGTAAACACTTATAACGGTTCGTTTCTAACCTTGATTCGGTATTATTCCAACGTACCACACAACTCTCTTGGCTTTATTCTCCAAATTATAGAATTCAGTAGGTATACCCATTTGTCCTAAAGTAACTCTTACGCGTCTCTCTCTTTAAGTCATAAATTTACCGACCCTTATGTAATTATCCTAAAATACAATCTTTGCCCGTCATCAAGGGTCCCAAAATTTATTCACATGTCCTACTGGTCTTCCCTATCTCCCAAAATATTTTATTAAGGATGCCCAAGAATTATCTCACAATAAATTGAATTTAACTTATTTAAAAAGGGAAATAGGAGTCTGCCAGGAGGGGTCGATCGATCGAGGTCTGGGGCTCGATCGATTGAAGCTCTAGGCTCGATCGATCGATCAAGCAGGTATTTCGATTTCTGCAGAATTGTAGTTACGGGTTCTACCACTTTTCTTCATCCAAATCCATATTTTCCAAACCCAAACGTCCCAAAATTTCTACTACTAACATTATAACAATTTACCAGATGTTTCTAACGTAAGGCATGTACATTTCTATCATTTAAACATGGATTATCAACCCAAAATTTCATCTAATTATCAAGAACCCTAAAATTTTCTTAAACAGGTTTCTAACAAATTTTCTCCAGAATTTCCTTCTTATAATCATCAAAATTTCGTGGTTAATTTCCTCTACATGGCAAGGGTTTCCAGAATCATCATATAAACCAATACTACATGGATTTTCCTATCACAAATTGGGTTTTCTTCCATATATTTCATTCCTAAACATTCCTAAACTAATATGGAAATTGCACCAACGAAATAAGCAAGATAAACACTTGCCTGGGATTTTCAGAAGTCTGGATTGCAGCTGATTTTGGTGTGGTTGCGTTCCCCTTCTCGCGATCTACGCGTTGGTGGTGGCGGCGGTGCAAACCGTTGGATTTCGGGCCTTGAATTTGCCTTGAGAGCTCTCTCCTTCCTCTCCTATGGCCGTCACTTGTGTTTAGAGTTTCTAACCCTAGATGACAATTCAGATATCTGATATAACCCTTTGGATTTTCGTGGGTTTAATTACCCATAAATGTGAAATGTCCAAAATGCCCTCCCGGGGTACCACTTAGGCCTAAAAACGCCCCGAGACCAAAACTAAACCCCCGGGTACACTTTTCTGACTATCTCGACCCTTCCGGATGCGTTGGCGCACTCAAAACGACCATACGAACGACTTATAAAATATTCACTTTTATTTATCAATATTTAGTCCCGACGCGACACGGGCGCGTCCCG